>CM031973.1:5080979-5106289 GCA_018804465.1 Populus tomentosa | reverse complement strand
AAAAGTCTCTGTAGCTCTCACTAAAGCCCAAAAATACAACTTTCTTGAGTCTAGAATCTAGCTTGGACTCAGTAACATGATAACATTTTGAACATCCAAATTCATACATAAAGTCACAATCATTTGTAAAAGAGCTTAACCATACCTCTAAAAGGGTTCCTCCATTTAATGTTGTTGAAGGTAACCGATTAACAATATGACGAGCATAGTTTAATGACTCTCCCTAGAATGCTTTGCTTAGTCTCTAATGTGATAGCATATATTGGATTTTCTCCACCAATAAATGGTTTATATGTTTTGTTACTTTTATTTTATTATGGTGTTTTGCAAACAGTAAAATGTTCATTGAACCTTTCATCTTAGAAAACTTCAAAGAAAAGATTTGAAGTGTACTCACCATTATTATCTAACTAAAAAGTCTTAATTCTTCTTCTAGATTGAGTTTCCACCATTTTTTTTCATTTTAGAAAAATATCAAGGACCTTAACCTTATATTTCATCATGTACACTTATATTATTGATAAATCATCAATAAAAGTAACAAATCAACCATTACCTCCAATAGATTCATCTTTAAAGGTCCCCAAACATTTTGTGTGAATGTAATCTAGAATTTCTTTTGTGTTGTGTATTGTAGTGCCAAACTTGACTCTTGTCTATTTTCAAATAACACAATGCTCACAAAACCTGTGCTTCCCAATCTTTGCATCTTTTAATAAACCTTGTTTGAACAATCCTTACAAAGCCTTTTCACCTTCATGCCTTAGACACATGTGCTAAAGTTTGAAAATTATTTGTTCTATCATTTCTAAGCTCTTAAAGATAGCTACTCTACTAGTGATTGTAGACTCATCCATGAAATATAAATCTTCTTTCCTCATGCCTTTTAAAGCAACCAGTGTACAATATATTTCTCTTAGGATTCCATTATGCATGATAATCTTGTAACTACTGGATTCTAGAGCTTCAAGTGGGAAGATTTTTTTGTAAATCAAGTACATACTATACCTCTATAAGTGTCTTAGCCACCCTATTATGCATCTTAAAATGGATAGTCCCAATCTTTTTGATCCCATAAACATCATCAATACCCATTAATACAACTCCTTCACCAAATTCCTCGAGTCTTGATAATAAGTGCTTGTTGGAGCACATTTGATAGGAACATCTAGAATCAATAACCCATTCACTAAAATGGTTTTGTGGTGATGAAACCATTAATACAGAGTCTTGTTCATCTTCATCTAGTGGGACATTCACAGGTGGTTCATCCTTGTCCTTCTTGTTTTTGTTTAGACAATATTTCTTCTAGTATCCTTTTTCTTGTATAAAAGGCACACTCATATTTTGCAAGATATCATTTGTTTGATGATTCTCCCCTTGAATTTAAGCAAGATCTCCCTCACTCTCTAAATCTCTTGGTGTTTCTTCTGCCTCTAACTATCAATACTTTTAAAGTTGATTCCTTGTAAACAATTTGGTCTTCTTCTGATACTCATTATTCACCAAAGCATTAGACATGTCAATAAATTTAATCTTTTATTTACCATATAATATAATGGTGATGAGATGTTCATATATGTCAGGTAGGGAATTTAATAACAGTGTAGGGATTTATCTTCATCATCGATTTCCACATCTAAAATTTTTAAATCAGCTATCATTTTAATGAAATTATTTAGATGATCATTCATAAAAATACCTTTTTTATACTTAAGATGGAAGATCCTTTTCGTCAAGTAGAGACGATTCTTTATACTCTTCTTTATAAACTTGTTTTCTAGTGCTTGCCATAATTCTTTTGCAAAGTTTTGTTCTAAAAAGGCATGTTTCTAATCTCAAGTCAAATAGAACTACAAGTTAACTAATTTATCATTTCCTATATTTTCTTATCCAGACCTTCCTTTATCTTCTAGAGTGAAATCTAAATTCATCTAACAAGTATATTCAAAACTTCATATTTATATATGCCAAAATTGTCTTTTCCATCAAACTTCACCTCGAATTTGGTATTAGATACCGGGATATATTATGGAGGGATACTAGCAATTTCTTCTAGAACATCAATCATTTGGACATTTTTGGATTACAAATGGACTCTTAAAATTGTTAAAACACACATTTTAATTCTCAAAAACTTCAAAACAATAACTTTGGCATGCTTTTTTCACAAAATAAAGCACCACGGTTGTATCCAAAATTATTGAAAATACTAGGAATGAACTTGACTCGACCATAAACAAGCTAAAAATCACTGAATTGGCTAAAAAAACCAATCTAACTAAGTTGACTCTACCAATGAATATTTTGTTAAATCCTAAAACAATATTCCACATTGTTATATGGAAGGGCAATCGATGTGGCACTATAGGACCTTTATGCTGATGACATGGGTGATGACTCAGCGTCTTACATCTTCTCAAGCCAGAATTCCAGCACTAACTGGTTTTTCTAGCAAATTTTTTATGAAACTTTAGTGAGCTCTACAAGGCTCATTTTAACTTTGATTTCAATGAATTTTATATCATAAAAATCACATCGATGCGATGAATCTGCTGGTGTGATCAAAATCTAGATTTGAGGACTTTGAAAATTTTGCAACTTTGAACCAAGAGCTAAAAAAACATGTTTTTTCAATGTTTTAGCTTCCTTGATACTCTGATACCAATTTGTTGTGCATACTAGATCGGAAGCAAACATTAAAAAGCATACAAAAAGTAGATTTACATGGTTCCCTAAATTAGGTACATTCATGGAGGCAACAAGTTGTATATTATTGGAAGAATGATACAAACAACCTACTTAATCCCAATACAATCCTAAAAAACCTAGTGTTTTACTATTGCACTCAGTGTTTCTCTTAAACTTGTTTTCTCTCACTCTCAGGTCACTTGCACTAATTGTACACTTCCTTTCACTCTTTATGCATTCTTATTTACACATACCATAACACTCTTCTTAATGCATTTTTATAGCTAAAAATGGAGGGACGAACTTTCTCATTTTTAGCTTTGATATCTGGAAGTAAATCAACCCACAAATTAAGGAGTAAAGTATATCATGATTTGAGGAGGGAAATCTTTCATGATTTCAGAAGGTGGTTGGAAAAATATTAAAAAAATTTCTCCATAAATTTTCTTATGGGAGGAGTAAGGCTTTCCAATACAAGTTATTGACATGAATGTTTTTAGCTTTTTTCTCAACATCATGTTAACAACTAATATTATAATAGAATAGAAGAGTCTTATTACCACTACATAAGAGAAATTAAATTAAATTAAATACTATTATAATAACTTGTATAATACGATTATTCTAACAATTTTCTTAGGTAAAACCCTCTCTTACCCCTTGTTAAGGGGATCAATAGATTTCATTTGAATATTACAAGCTAGAAGTGCATATTATTCAATTAAATAAGAGAAAAAACTAAAAGACATCTGATTTTTAATGCTATTAATTTTTTAAAAATTCATTATCAAACTTTTTTTCATTTTGATTTTTTCATATCAAATTTGATGACCAAGTGACCAAAAATGTTTTAAGAAAATAAAATTTTAATGATACAAGACTAGAGACTAAAACAGAAAGAAAACTTATGGTCAATTTAGAATTTGGGTAAAAAATTCATTTTCATCCCTTTGCTCTTATTTTTCAACCTTGACATTCCTTATATTTTTTAAAAATTCAATTTTGATCCAAAAGTTTAATTTTTTTTTTTTGTCCCTAGGTTTAAAAGATGTGAGTTTTGTTGGATTCGAGTTGTGGAGAGAGCAAATTATCAGTTGACAATGATTTTGACTATGAAAAAAGTCTAACTTGGCTCAATTAGACTAAAGAGGTTTGATGGTGATTGTTTTTTAACCGATTTGATTTTATATTTTTGAACTTTTTTTTAGGTTTTCTATGTAGATAATATATTTTTTTCAATTTTTTATATCTTAGTAAGGGTTTTTTTATATATATATGTTTTTAGGTGAAAATTGGTTGAAAATGGGTTTTTAGAACAAAAAAAAAAAATGCCCTTATTTTCCAACCATCATAATGGTGACTGAAATCTTGGCAGACAGATAAAGCGTTATTTGTCTTCTTCTTCTTCTTCTTCTTCTTTTTTAAAAAAGAAGTGGATGACACACTTTAAAAAAAAAAAAAAAGCCTAGTTGTGCAAGGCTGAGTTTTTTTTTTTTTTTTTATCAAGGTCCAAGCACGTTGGGCCGTCAAAGTCAAGCCCATACATTTGATCTCTTTCTTTATTTTTCTTTTTTTTCTTCCAATTTAATCTTTTAAGTTTTTTCCTTTCAATTTTTTTTTATATTTTATAAATATATATCTAGGTTAAAAAAATTTAAAAAATAATGTTATTAAACCTAATGGAGTTCATGACATGGACGACAAATTTGATGGATTAAGTCGCGAAACTCGTATCGATCCACTGTGTTATTGTGTAAGTATTTTTTTTTTCTAAAAAAGAGGCCATATTAAAACTTATTTTTAAAAAATATTTAGTTTATTTTGAATTGGTCTTCTTTATTTGTTTCACATTGGTTTGTGTAAAATTAATTTATTCCGATTTGCTTTTTTAATAGTTATCATAATTTTAAGACTCAGGTCATAGATTTACCATATTCACTTGAGTTAACATATGCCAATTCAATATATCGCCATGTCAATTTGTTTTTCATCTAGAATTTTTTTTTCCATTAGTTGTTCTCATTTCAACTTCATCATTTATTTCTTTTTAAAAAAGAAACTCTTTTATCACATATTTAGATAAAAAAATATATTTTAAAAAATTATTAAACCTAGTAGAGTCCATGAATTTAGTCACAAGTTTAGTCAGTTAAGCCTTGAAGTCTTGCTTAATCTAATACGTTATTGTTTTAATAATTTTTAAAAAACAAATGTCACATTAAAAATGTTTTTTTTTTAAGCATTTGGTTTGTTTTCAATTGGTCTTTGTAATATGTTTCGTTTTAATTTTTATAAGATTAATTTGTTTTGATTTGATTTTTACAAAACTTTTAGTCATCTTGATTTTTTTTTAAAAAAAAATCCAAACCACATTATTATCGGTTATCTAGGTTGCCATTGGATCAACATGCTTGGGCTTTTTTTGTTGTCATCTAGACTTTTTTTTCTTTGATTTTATTTTTTATGTTAAAAACATTATTTGACCCGACCCAAACTATTTCAATATTTTTTTATAAAAAGGATGTTATCTTGAAATTTTTTTAGTCAAGTCACGGTTTTTTTACCATTCTTCTACATTTTTGTTAGACTCAAAAAATAACGAATGAGAAAAAAAGTTAGTTGGTTGCATTCCAGCAATTAAAAAAATAATTTTGAAAATACTTGAAAATAATATTTTTTTTATTTTAAAAAATATTTTTAATATTAGCACATCAAAATAATTTAAAAATATCAAAAAATTAATTTTAAATAAATATTTTTTTAAAATCACAAAACATGGTGTTAATTATAAAAACAAACACCCTCAAAATCTAGCTATTATTTTTATAAAGTAATTTTGGCATCATGAAATGACTGCCACTTGACATTTATCTGCTGTCACATCAAGTTTTGAAAATAGTTAAAATCATTTTATTATTACATTCCAGCCTCGATCACCTTTAACCTAATATAAATAACTTTTATATATTTAAGTGAAAAATATTTTTTAAAGTATTTTTTATTTAAAAATATATTAAAATAATAATTATTTATTATTTTTTAAAATTTATTTTTAACTTTAATATATTAAAATAATTCAAAAATATTTAAAAATTAAATAAATTTTAAAAATATAATTTAACCACAATTTCAAATATCTCATTCCAACAATTAAAAAGCTTCCTTGAGTTTTACAGGTTAGATCATTGTTTGTCTTTTTTTTGGTTATGTGCGCATCTAATATGAACAGGAATATAGTTGTCAGACCTAATATGAAAACTTGCTTGAAAAAAATATGGGTTATTAGGTCAATTCTTAAGTTTTTGGATTATTTTTTGTTAATTATTTTTATTAAAATAATATTTTTATATTTTTTATGCATTTTATTTTGTTTAAGTTAATTTAACCAAATTTGAATCAATTTAGTTAGATCAATCAGCTCGATCTAATAAATTAGATTTTTTAATGTTGTTACCTTTTTAAATTTAATATAAACCATAGATTTTCTAAATATACATGACAAGCCAAATGAGTAACAACCACGCCTAGAATAGGAATATGGGAATACAAATAGAATTGAATGATATGACACAAGTTTGCTTGTTGGCTTATGCTTGTTGGCTTATGCTTGTGGCTCAAAAGCTTAGTAAATGATAGGTTAGTCCCAATAGTTATAGACAAAACTAATTAATTGATCTGCATAATCTTCTAAATTACATGTTTAATATGATTTTTTAATTTGTTGGTAGTGTAGTCTTTCTGTCAATCTCATGTTGATTTCAAATTTATTTTATTTCTTCTTTCTAGAAAGATAAAGTAAAGTAAAGAAAAGTAAGTATTTAAGGTTATTCTTCTCTACACTAAAACAACTAGGAGCAATAAATATGCTTTACTGATCATATGAATAATTAACTGCAGATGCTTTTTTCTATTTTTCTTTTTTTTTTATCTTTTATTTTTTTTAATGGATGTATAGGGTTTTTTATAGTGACAAAGTTAACCAAGTTAGGTTGAATCAACTCCTACAAGATTTAATTTTAAATCCAAGTTAAATGAGGAATCAGGTAGTTATGTTTTTGTTCTATTGATTTTTTTTTTCTGCCTGGTTGTGTTACATTTGGAACAATAAAGTTAAATAGGTAACATTAATAAAACTCTCGTGTGATTTAGTTTTAAGCTTAGGCTAAGCAAAAAGATATGTTAAGAGGTTTTTTTTATTAATTTTTTTTTTCAATTTTATTTGCAAATGTTTTTTTACTAATTTGGTGGGTTGTCATTGGATCGATCAAATTGATTAGATCATGTTAACGTAAATACCATATATTTTAATTTTAAATCATAGCCAGGTAATGAGTCGGTTCAAAAGAATTTAAGGTTAATTTATTGAATTATATTTAATAGTAATGTTAAATAATTTTTTATAACTTAAATATTTTTTATTATATATATATATATATATATATATATATATATATATATATATTCAGATCCATGGTGAAACGCTGGCATGAAACCTAGTTTGATTAGTAAAGAAGACATTCTTTGAATAAAATACTATCAGCATTGGTTAAGAAATTATTTAATTAGTTATTACAGTCAAAGACTAATTAATTAATACTAATAAACTACACATATTAGATTATAATTAACTCCACAAAAGTTAGAATATTTTTAGATTTTAGTGTCTATTTATTTTGTGTAAAATATTTTATAAGAAAATATTTTTTATTTTCATATTTGTTTTAGAAAATATTTTCTTGTATTTGTTTCACAAAAATATTTTATATAAAAACTGTTTAATAAAAAATATTTTATATTCAATTTTCAAACTTAGTTCATTTATTAGAATTTTTTTATTCATTAAATTCCATAAAATATTTTATAAAAAATAATCCACTTATAATATCATCTAACTATTTCAACCAATATCTTTATCTCATCACAATCACCATCATCTTTTTTTTCTCCACCACCCTCTCTTTCACCACTCAATTTATTTTATCATCATCATCATCATCTACCCATCATCTTTTTTACCACTATTATAATGTTTCATAAAATATTTTCCACAAATTATTTTCCACAATAATTTAGTTGTAAAATATATTATTTTACGAAAAACAAACCCACACTAGAATATGGATGAGACAATGAAACTGAAAGCATTCTGCAATTGGATCGCATCAAGGCATGGCTTACGTGCCATATGGATAAACAATATGGGAGGTTTTCTGCGTTGGAATGCTTTACGTTAAGAATACAGGGGGGAATTATAAAATATTGAAATTATAAATATATTCTTTTTGTATTGGTCATATTAAAAACTGTTAAAATATTAATAAAAGAATTATAAATTATAATTTTTTTAAACCTCCTTTTTTAAATTATGTCTGCAAAAATTAATAGTAAGATAATTAAAGGAAGTTGAATATGTTCTTATCTAAGCAAATTAATAATTTGATTTTCAACATATAAAAATAAAATAAAATATTAAAATATTAAAAATGAAGGATTTTTACTTTCCAATGTAGATAAACTTGGATTTAAATAAAGTATTAAATAATCTAATTCAAAATCCATTTCTTACTTCCTATAATATTTTTCTTTAAAATCTGAACACATTGAATACTTAAATTTAATATATCGGATTAATGGATTGAATATTCACCGGATTAAATTAAATTGTTATCTCCGTATCAATTTGTATTCTAAATAATTTGCTTAAAAGATTTCATCATCATTTTTATTTTATTTTATTTATTTTATTTTTTTCTAAAGCAATACCATTTAGACAAAAATTAAAAAGAAAACCCATAAATTCAAGCCAACCTGCTGATTCAAGGGTTGATCGTCTAACCGATAATTCGGACCTTTCCGGTTAATAGGCCGACCCAGGCCTTATAACTAATGACGACTAGACTACTACTGACAGCCTTTCCCGCCTCAACTCATTCTCTCTCCAACCCCCACAAACAGAAAACGACCATAAACAGATGACAGTTTACTATGTAACCAAAGTAAGATCTCATCACTTCATCTCAAAGCCTCTCTTAAACCTCTTCTTCTCTTGTCTTTCTCTTCACTCACACTCTTTCTCTTATCACAAGTCAAACCCTACTTCATGGAACACAACACACTCTTACGTTCTCTCAAACCCACTTCTTTCTTTACTAGAAAACTGCAAATCTTTTTCTCAATTGAAACAAATCCAAGCTCAAATGATCCTTACAGGGTTGATCTTAGATGGGTTTGCTTCAAGTCGCTTAATTTCGTTTTGTGCAATATCAGAATCAAGAAATCTTGATTTTTGTATCAAAATTTTGAATAATTTACAAAACCCAAATGTGTTTTCTCGGAATGCAGTGATTAGAGGGTGTTTAAAGAGTGAAGGCTTTCTTCGTTTTTTAGAAAATGGTTTTTAAAAAATTATTTTTTAAATTTTTTTGTATTTATTTATCATTAAAAAAATTAATTAATAAAAAATATTTTTTAATCAACAGAAAGTATTTTCCAATCAAAGAAAAAATTGATTTAGTTTTTAGAAAAATATTTTCTTTTCATTTTGGACGAAAAACATTTTTTAAAAGTTGTGAAAAATTTAAAAATATCATATTATTTGCTGATTATATTAAATTTAGTCCTCAAACTTTTGATTGCTATATATTTTGTTTTGAATATTTTTTTTTCAATTTCATCCCTTAGAATTTAATTTTTATATTAACTTTGATCCTCATTTTTATAATTGTTATTTGATTTTTTCTTATCATTTTTTAATTAAAGTTTTTTATCTATCAAATTTGATCCTTATTTTGTTACTTATTTTATTTGAAATAATTTATAAAATGTTAATTATTATTATTATTTTAATTTCTTTATCTTTCAATTTTTATTTTATTTTTTAGATTTGATTTCTATTATTTTGATTATTATTTATTTTATTTGAGATAATTTATGAAATTATATTTTTTTTAATTTTATTCTCATTCAACTTTTTTATTTGTAAGATTTGCTCCTCGTTATTTTAATAAATTTTAAAAAAATAAAATATTAATAAGTTATTTTCCAGCTTATTTTCTACGACATAATCAAATACTAGAAAATATTTTCCAACTTATTTTTTATTACACTATCAAATATTAAAAAATACTTTTTAAAAATTTATTTTACTTAAAATTTATTTTAAAAAAAAAATTATTTTTCAATAAATAAAAAATCTACAAAAAGGTTTGGTCCTGTATAAAAGGATGCTGACTAGGGCTGGTTGTAGGCCTGATAACCATACTTAATTCTTTTTTGTTTAAAGTATGTGCTAATTTAGTGTTAAGTTATATGGGTTTTGAGGTTCTCGGACAGGTATTGAAAATGGGTTTTGAGATTCTTGCATCATGTTAAAATAACTTCTATATATTTTGATTTTAAATCTTGGCTAGGCAGTCGGTTCAAAAGAATTTAAGATTAATTTATTGAATTATGTTTAATAAAAATTCTTTATAACCTGATTTTTTTTATTATATTCATTTTTTTTCCCCTTCAGATCGATAGTGAAACGCTGGCATGAAAACTAGTTTGATTAGAAAAGGATACTTTCTTTGAATAAAAAACTATCAGCATTGGTTAAGAAATTATTTAATTAATTATTATAGTACAAAGACTAATTAATTAATACTAATAAACTACAAATAATTTAGAATATTTTTAGATTTTAGTGTTTATTTATTTTGTTTGTTTTGTGTAAAATATTGTATTGAAAATATTTTTTATTTTCATCTTTGTTTTTAAAAAATATTTTTTTGTATTAGTTTCATGAAAAATATTTTATATAAAAACTAGTCAATAAAAATATTTTATATTCAATTGTCAAATTTAATTCATTAAATTTTATAAAATATAATTCACTTATAATATCATTTAATTATTTCAACCAATATTTATATCTCATCACCATCATCATCATCATCATCTTTTTCTCTTTCAGTGCTATTTTTTTTATCACATGATTATTTTATTATTATTTTTTTTATTTTCATTATTATCTTATTATTATTCTCATCATCTTATCATTATCTTTTCACCACTATCATTTTATAAAATATTTTACACAATATTTTAATTGTAAAATATTTTATTTTACGAAAAACAAACCCACACTATAGCATGGATGAGACAATGAAACTGAAAGCGTTATGCAATTGGATCGCATCAAGGTCATGGCTTACGTGCCATATGGATAAACAATATGGGAGGTTTTCTGCGTTGGAATGCTTTACGTTAAGAATACAGGGGGGGAATTATAAAATATTGGAAATTATAAATATATTCTTTTTGTAATCCAAAAATGGAGAACCATCTGCACGGGGAGAGTAGTAGTATATCACGACAAAATAAAATATTACAACAGACATATGATTATTTATTAATTTTTCCGAGAAGGATTTTATTAAACCACGAAAGGGTATGTGATTTTCTGGAGAGGAAAAGCTCTTGTGATTCTCATCATGAAATCATGACCGGTTGTTTTTCAAAATTCCGGTGAGAGTGCTGCCTGCAACTAGCCCAGTATTCAGCTACAAGTTTAGAGAAGGAGGAGTTCGTTTCCAGTAGCTTTGTCGGTTCATCATACTCCAGCAATTTCCCTGCAAATAAAAACAAAATCCCTCCTGACATGTCAAGCTCATTTGATGTGTGAGTGCTAGTCCAAAGAAAATATATTGGGATTTATGTTGTGATTAAATGGAAGCTTACCGTAAGAGAGAACCATAACCATGTCACTATCTATAACAGTTGGAACTCTATGAGCTACTGTGATCACTGTGCAATCTGAGAATTCTCGCCTGATAATTCTTTGTAGAACAGCATCAGTAGCAGAATCAATGGAAGCAGTAGCTTCATCAAGAACTAGAATTCTATTTCTTTTTAGAAGGACTCTTCCCAGGCAAAATAGTTGTCGTTGCCCTGCGCTCCAATTCTCGCCTTCATCGCTCACTGTCAGATCAAACAAATTAGGCCAAGTTGAGAGTTTGCAACTTGAGTTTTTATTTTTTTCCTCTTTTTGATCTTGTTGGATTTTTAAATGGATAATGCATGCATGGTAGCTATCTACATAACGCCTTATGAAAATCATAGTGACAGAATGAGATTCTTTGATGAAAAAACCTGAGGAGTCCAGCAGATGAGGAAGGCTGCTGATTGTTGCCTTCAGCTGACACTTATCCAAAGCCTGCAAGCAAAGAACTTGTTGTTATTGATACGCAGACCAGTCTTTTATGAGGTTTCACCATAGAAAATAATAGAAAAAAACTTGAAACGAGGCTGAAATCAGTAGCCTTCACCTCCCATATTTCCTTATCAGAGTGAAGTCCTAGAGGATCCAAGTTAGTTCGAATGCTTCCCCTGAAAAGAGTTGGCTCTTGAGGAATGATGCTGAGCTTCATTCTTAGATCCTTCAGACCCATAGAACATATGTCGAGTCCATCGATAAGAATCTTCCCACTTTCAGGCTCTACTAACCGAAACAAAGCACTTATCAGGGTAGTTTTTCCACTTCCAGTCCTCCCCACAACTCCTACTCTTGTTCCTTCCTTGAATGTGCAGTCGATTCCTTTGAGAACTAGCGGAGCATTTGGACGGTATCTAATCTGAATCAAACAGTAAAGGAGAATCAGATTTTTAAGTATCCTCAGGACCTCATCATAAGAAGAGTATCCGAAATATCAAAAATTTATTCCATCTACAATATATTTGAGCTCTTACCTTCAGCTCTTGAAGCTCTATCCTGCCGCTAGAGGGCCATGAAGATGGTGGCCTCTTGTCCTCAACAACAGCAGGAGGCTCGGGTGGTATGTTCATGAACTGTTTAATGCGTTCTACTGAGATTATGTAATTCGCCAAATTGCAATACCATCGTGTCATGAACACTTGAGTGCCAGTTAGTGACAGTGCATAAGACAACGAAAGCCCCACGAGTCCTGCAGGCCAAATGTTGAAGCTAATGTGTTATCTCGTCTTTTGCCAACACTGTAATATCTATAAAAACTAGATTGTTTCTATTCACGCAATGCTACCTGGAGGTACATAGCCCTTTGGGAGTAGAATTAGGAGAAGAGCAGCAGTGAATAAGGTTATATTCTGGATTGCCTCTGTTCTTATGACTAGCCATTCCATGGCTCCATTAGAATGGAAGAATAGAACAGCATCATTGTCTACAAGCTTTAGATAGTTTTGGAAGAACCTGTCCACCATCTTAAAAGCTCTTATTGTGACAACACCAAGTGATGTCTCTGCTGCATAATTCATAACTGGAGCCTTTGTTGTTCCATTAATTCTTATTAGTTCCCTCGCAGAAGCTAAATAATATCCCTTTTCAGAAGAAACAGAAGATAATAGGCAATCAGCTCACCATCCAGATAGGAAAAAAAAAGGATAGAAAGTAGCCATGTGAAAATTGTATTTTACCTGAACATATTTTGAAGCTACCATAGCAAGGATGGCTACTATTAGAACTTGCCATGTGACTGAGGCCATAATTCCTATAGTTGCAAGAAGCTCTGTCAGAGGAGCCACCACAAAGATGAAGGCAAAAGGAATGTCAAAATCCAGAACACTCAGGTCTGATGAAGCCTGGAAAATGAAACTATTAGTCAAAAATACAAAATAAACTGTGATTGCATAAAACAATACATAAAGGATCTCAAGTTCACTTGTAAAGAAAATGTTCTTACACGAGTCAGAATCCGTCCAACCGGGGTGGAGTCGAAGAAGAGCATGGGAGCTTTAAAAATTGCGTTGGTGAAACCAGAGAAGAAGGTTTTAGAAGCTTTTAAGCCCAGACAGGCAGAAGAAAAGGACCTCCCATATACAAAGACAGCACTGAGTGTTGAAATCAGAGTGTAAATTCCAATCAAGAAGCCACTACTAATGTTAGGAATTTGGATGGCAAATGCTAGCCAGTAAGTTGCAGCTGCCTGAAAAGCAACAAAGCCACATTGACTAAGAATGCTTAGGCATAAAAGAGGTATTCCCTTTGAGACAGTGAGATAATCGAGGAATGGCTTCCATCCAGCATCGCCAATCTCCTTCTCTTCTTCTTCTGTTAGCTGTACTCCTGGCACATTTTTCACCGAAATCTCCCCTTCACTGTTTTCTTTAGCAGGACCGGACAGATGAGACTCGTCCGATCGAACCATGTCTACCTTCACAGATTCCCCTTGATTTTCGTTGCTTAAAGGACCCAATAATGTCATTGAATCTTTATGCGCATTAACAAGCTGTTCGAATGCCGTTCCTGCCATCAAGAGCTCTTCGTAGCTTCCTGATTGTGTAATTTTTCCACCTTCCATGACCTACCAAAAAGCCATATCCTTGTTATTCAAAAAACAGGAATCATGTGTTGATAAAACAAAAGTCTATTCTGGCATATTGATGTACAATCCCTTACAAGAATTCTGTCTACTGCTGCGAGGAACTCCACTTGGTGAGTCACTAGTATTACAGTCTTCTTTTCTAAAGCAGTCAAGACACAGTCCTGCAATTACAGCTTTGACATTGAGTAAAACTAGGAAGTTTACAGATTGTATTTCTTGAATTTGAAAAGGTATCATGTTATTCTATCTATTTTTGGATCAAAAGCAACACAAGAAGTATATAATTCCAAGTAGTTCTATCTTACATTAAATAGAATTGAGGCAGTATGTGCATCTACTGCACTAAAAGGATCATCAAGGAGATAAATATCAGCATCATTATAGACAGCTCGAGCAAGTTGAATCCTCTGCTTTTGGCCACCACTCATATTAAGCCCTCTCTGGCCTATTTCTGTTAGGTCTCCATACCGAAAACTACTGATATCCTTGTCCAAAGCACAAACTTTTATAGCTTTCTCATATCTTGCTTGGTCCATTGGCTTTCCATAGAGTATGTTGTCACGAACCGTTCCACTTTGGATCCAAGAAGTTTGAGAAACATAGGCAATGGATCCCGTCACATCAACAACCTGATCGCAACCAGAGAATAAAGTTAGAAAACGCAAACATAATGTACTATAGCAAGTGATGACAATTACTGTCTGTTCAGCAGCTTACAGTTTCTGATAGTTTAGGTATCTCGCCGAGTATAGCATATAGGAGTGATGATTTCCCAGCCCCAACTGGCCCACAAACTGCAATTTTCTGCCCTGATTTTACATCCAAGTTTACTTCTCTCAGTGTTGGCGTATTTAATTCAGGATCCCAGCTGAATTTACCTTCTTGAATTGTTACGCTTCGATCAGAATTCAGTGTCTGAGTTTTCTTGATATTGTCATCCTTAAGCTCATCATCAAGCAAAAAGTTATTGATTCTATCAAAAGAGACCTTGACTTGGATCATGACTGAAAGAGCCTCAGGAATCATTCTGACAGGCTCTCCCATGCCTCTTAGAGTCGCAAGAACTGTGAAGATGGTGCTAGCATTTAACGGGGCACTCCCAAAGATGGCACATCCCAAGAAGACAACAGAAGAAATGATTGTTGGAGACATCCAATACAAAAGAGTACCATAAGCCTTCTTAAACTGCATTTCTGCCAACCATTTGAATTCCTTATCTCGGTGGGATTCCATCAAATTCTTGAAGTTCTCTTCCCAAGATTGTAACTTGATGATTTTCATGCTGTTCAAGATCTCAGAAGTAGCCCTGAGTCGTTCATCCTGTGAGATCATCAACTCTGATTGACACTTTTGAAGCATTCTTGCAAATGGCACATTAAGAAGACCGCAAAGGAGGAGGGGGACTAATCCAGTAAGAGCACCAAGACCCACAACGAAGAAAAGGACACCAATTGATAGAAAGAGTTGCAATGCCAGACTCCATGTTGAATGAAACCACCAAGGAAATTCTCCCATACGATAGGCATCAACTGCAACGTAATTTACAATCTCACCAGTCGAGTGTCTTCTTCTTCCTAAACTTGAAAGCTTGAGTTGCTTTTTGTATATCGCCACCATTAAGGCTGATCTCATTCTCATGCCCGATCGTCTTGAATAGAAGAAGCAATGCCTCTGAGACAGTGACTCGACTACCTTCACAAGAATTAGACCTCCAACAATGGAAAGACCTTGATGCAGATTCTGCTCGTCAAGATTTGAATAATTTACAAAGGCATAGAGCAAGAGAGGAAGTGCTACTACTGCCAGTGTCCTTAAAAAAGCACATATACCTACAGAAATATTTTCTTTGAAATGTATTTTTGCCACAGCCTGAAGAACCAAGTTCTGAGTGCTGTTCGAACTCTTTTCCCGTACAAGGGAATCCCATGTAGAAGCAAATCTTTGATAGGCTGCATTGGCCTCATCCTCGGGTACTAAAGAAGGGATGTCTTCACGATCTAATGGTTTTGTGTAGCCTAAGCCAAGCAAAGGACTAATCCACGAAAAGGTCAATCTGCTAAGAAAACTGGCCCTGTATAGTTTTGATCTGTTCTTTTCATCCTTCCCTCCTAATAGAGGTTCTGACAGACTCTTGTCTGGGGTTTGTAGACAAGCAAAATGATTCAAGTTTCTAAAGGCAGAAAATACAAGTAAGAAATTGACAAGCCAAGGAAACACGTCAAGAACCTGAATACTACGTTCTCTTGCCAAAATTTCAATGTTTAGAGCTGAAACCAGCAAAGAGAGAGACGCCCACCAGATTCTGACAACAATTCTGGTCCATTTGGATTTCCTAACAAGCAATGAAACTGCCAACGAAACCCAGACCAGTCCTCTAGCAAGGTAAACCAGCCAGAGAAAACCATCAAATAATCTATCCTTTCCAGCTATCAGATCCCACAATCCAACACCAGTGTAGGCAATGCTAATAAAAAAACAGAGGGATGAAACAAACACAGAAATCCAGTCCCTTCTATAGCTGCCACTAACTTGATAGCTTTTCGTGATGGAACCTACAAGCAAAGACAGATAGAAGACACCTAGGAATAACAGATTTGTAACATCTATGATGATTTCTTGTGTGCAAGAAGAACCAAAATCAAGTTTCCCTCCACCAATCCTAGAAAGTTCCCCTGCATAATCAAATAGGAACTGCCATGTAAGTATCTTTGTAAACTTTTAAATAAAAAAGTAACATAACACAAGAACAGCAACATTAAGAACTGGAAACAGAACATTAAAGCAACATGTATAGCTGCTACATGCTAAGGTACTGCCTCAAGTTTCAACTATAACACGCATAGGAGAACAAATAAGTTATGTGTATACTTGAGTGTTTCCATTCTTTGACCAACGTAAATGAACTGATGTAAATATTCCAGAATCTTAACAACCGCTTTACACACACAGACATGTGGTAATGAAAATCAAGAGAATAGCGTAGTACCGAGTGAACACTCGGAGAGAGCCATTAATGCAGGAGTTCTTGCGTTGCTTCCTTTGAAATTGCAGCCAGCAGGTATGATCTCTTGTAAATGGTAAGCTAAGGCTGCGTCGTAGCTAATCAATTTAATGATATTGACTTTTTTTATAAAAATATATATTATAATAGAAATATTTTTTAATATTTAATATTTAGATATATTTGATTATTAAGTATAGAGTAAAAATAAAGTTTGAGTATCAAAATATTTTGAAAAGAAAATTATAAATTAGTTATAATTATGAAGATTTTTATTGCATTAAAATATTATTTTTAAATATTCATGGTCATCTATTAATTATATCAAACTTATATAAAATAATGATAACAACATATATTAATTAACTACATTACTTATATAAATTTTAAAAAATATTGGATTAAATCAAACTTATTCAATCTATTTTAATAGTTCTCTGAATTCATTACCAATTATCTATATAAATTTAAATTTCTATATATTTACCGAAAATTACAACTCAGCAATAAAACTGACAAAAAATATAAAATGAACCCATTAAATAAGTCATTATTTATTTCATCACAAAACACCAAAATTAAAAATTTAACATAAGTTTCTTCCATTCACAAAAAAATATCAATTTACAAAAAAAAAAAATACAAATTTACAAAATCTAAAACATACCGTAACATGTATAAATCATAAATCCATATAATAAATTTAATTTGTATGTGAAAAACTACATAAGGAAAGAAAGAAAAATGAGGAAGGTCGATCGCAAGGTCATAAATTAAATATTACCAATAAAATCATTTCGTCACTAACTTTGTTGGTAAAATACTACGTCACCATACGATTTGACTTTTTTTAATCCCATTGTACTACCGTTTGTAATTTCATTGGGAACGTTGTCGATAAAAGTTACACTTCATCATACTGTTTGACTTTTTTTATTCCTTATTTTCCCACTACAATTCCGTTGCTATATACCAACTGAAGAATTTTATCTGTCTTTACCAATGGATACAGGGATGAAAAATTCTATCTAGAAAGTTCACCGAATATACCGATAAAAAAATTTCATCGGTGTTTCTATTTATATTTGTCAATTTTCTGGTTATATCTTTTTAATTATGATATATATTTTTTATATTTAATAGTTTTAACTTGTAATAAATCTCATTATTTTTCGTTTTTATTTATTCTAGTTGGTATCATAACCTAATAATTTTTGATAATTTTAATTGGAAATTACAGATAACATTTATCAAGTTTAACCATTCGTGATGGTTAGTTGATGTATGTTGTTGGATAATCATAGTCAGAAGAGATCTTATAAATATTCTCATGTCAGAAGGGTGTGTTGTTTTCCTTCATGTTAGAGTTGTTGTTATTAGAAATAATGGTGATGTGATTCACGACATAGCAAATCGTATAAGGATGTTGTGTTAAAGAATTTACAATGAAGCTGCCCACGTAAAAATTGTTGTGGACTGTATCTCCCAAGAACATCCGTTAAGTACTTTGACTGGTAGTTTGAATGATATCTGATGATCCACAGGCGCATGTTCACCAGCTGGTTTGAATCACCTTCGATGCTGAAAAGAAGACCGACAATTACAGGAAAGGAATGATTGGTGTTCGTTCATCGTTGTGTTCAAGATATTACTGGTGTAGATCAGACACAGTTGCCAACAGATGCATGTCTGGTAATAAATTCATGCAACCCACCTCCATGAATCCTTCCATTTAGGTGAAACACAGTTCACAGAGAAATACAGCTGAAAATTTTAGTGTTATTAATGTTAAATTATTTGTTTTAAGAGATTTATTACTCGTTATTTGGTGAAATGAACAAAATACAACCAGTTTTTCAAGATTCTAACAACATTACTTTTAAAATATACACTTTGTTTAAAAATCTATAAACCAAAGGAACAAGAAAAACTGAAACTTAACCTAGCTCTAAAATAGAGGGAAAAATTAAAAAGGAGAGAAAAAAACTAGAAAAAATAGCTGAAAATATGGTTAGAGAGCTACTGCAAGTGAGAAAAATATCTCCTCTTCAACCATTATTTATATTGATTTTTAGAATCAAAACTAATGTAAAATTAATTATAATAATCCTAAAAAATAAATGAATCTCATTTTTAATTTGCCTTCAAATATATCCATTAACATTGTTTTAAAACAAAGTTTTCAACATATCAAATACATTTTATTATTATTTGTTTGTAGTTTATTTTCGCCACGTTATCTTCTTTTTCTTTTGGTTGTTTTTGACTCAGAACTTATTTATTTTAAAAAATTCAAAACTCCTAAATTCAATCTTGTATTTGTATCAATTATTTATTTCCATCTCATTTTTTTCAGTTTTGTCAATTAACCATTCCTCTTTAAATTTATCCGAATAATCCATTATCTAACTTCCATGAAGTCTCAATAATAACTATACATGTGGAGGTAACATTATTAAATATTTTTCATTAAAAATAGGACATTGTATATTCATATAGCACACCAAATAAATTTTCATATAAATCTTTTATTTAATAACAAGAGTATTTTCAGATCAATTTATACATAATTTAAGATAAATTTCTTTCATTAACAGCTTAAGAATGCATTTTTTACATCGATCTAAAGCATTTTTTAAAAAAAATTTCTTTCATTTGCTTGCTCCAAAATTTAAAAATCAAAGTATTATGAAAAAAGAGCATAAATATTTAATAATATATAGACCATACAAATAGCTAGTGACTTGTGTGTGTATGTTAAAAACTAAGGGTATATTTGGAAGTGTGATTGTGATTGTTTTTTAAAGTATTTTTCATACTGAAATATATTAAAATGATTTTTTTTAATTTTTAAAAAATTATTTTTAAAATCAGAGATCCAAAAAACATTAAAAAAATTAAATTTTAGTAAAAAAGAAAGAATTTTTTAACAGCTGTAGCAACATTGTATTTTAATCTTTAAATGAAAAAATCAATTAAAGAAATGGATATAAAATATTAAAAAAATGAATATTTTAATTTTTTAATGAAAATCGCGGAAGTCAATTTTAAAATAAAAACAAAACCAAATTGATTAATAAAAGAGGAGTTTAATCAAGTAGCAAAACCGTCTGCTTTCAAGAAGGAATGGAGTCCATTGGAAAACGGGATGATAATGAACAAGTGAGAATTGGCCACTCAATTTCAAATAAATAAAAATGATTTAATGTCCTTTGTGGGTCCTTTCGTATTTTGAAGTACTGGCATTTCCATCCTAGGTCAGACGCCCACGCATCTTCTGAATTTTTTCACTATTTATCGTCTATTTTTAAGGCGTATTTAGTGTCATTGAATGATTGATTACATTTTTAAATATTTTTATTTTTATTTTAAATTTAAACATTTTAAAATAATATAAAAATATTAAAAAAATCTTTTAAACTAAAAATTAAATAATATTTTTAGAAAGTACTGAGAATATAATACAAGTTATTTTTTAAAATATTTTTTATTCTAAAATATATTAAAATAATATAATTTAAAAATTATTTTTAACATTATATATTAAAATGATTTAAAAATATAAAAAATATTAAATTTTTTTATAAAAAGAAATTTTTTTAACTATAAAAATAATTATAATTTAGCAGCCAACTGGACGGAGTTGTAAAACTATGGGAAAGAATATTTGTCCCTATATGAGAAACCATGTCCAAATAAGGGATAATTTACTACCGATAAATGTTTTTATGGCATCTCCTTCCTTGATTAGAGAGAATAAACTTGATGGATAATTATAACTCATGCTGTGACAAAGACAGAAGGACGCCAGATTTTCCACAGAAAATCAATTCTACAAGGACAAGGCAGTATGTATCATCACAATTAGCCATTGCTTTCTTATGAGTATGATTTAAGTTGAAAATCCCAAAGAATTTAGGATTATTTGTCTGAAAATGTAGTTATAATTCTATTTTAAAATATTTTTTATATTAAAATATATTAAAATGATGTTTTTTTATTTTTTAAAAAATTATTTTTGAAATCAATACATCAAAACAATCTAAAACACACGTAAAATAATAATTTTTAATAAAAAAATTAAATTTTTATAGAATATGATTTGTACCGCATTCCCAAACATTCATTACTCTCCCACCTCTTGTTTTATTTTGTTTTTTAGATATAAATCATAGCATCAACATTCAAGATATTTTATGAAATTACTATGAATATATCAAATCAATATAAAAAATCAATTTTTAAGATCATTCTGGAAAAAAAATTCACTAAACCTAGGTATCTTTTAATATTATTTTTTTTTGCCTTTCAATGAAATTTATTTTTTGTTTAAATTTTTATATATATTTTTTCATATCATTTTGATTTGCTGATATTAAAAATACTATTTTAATCCATTTTAGAATGAAAAACACTTTAAAAGACAGCAACTACCACAATTTCAAAGACCCAAAAATAATAATTTAAATTGAAACAAAATAAGTTTCAATATATCTGTTCTATGGGATATTATCCTTGAGAGATACATGGAGCTTAGTAGTGGGATATTATCTCTTTATTCCCTTGAAAAATCAATGTAAGATGCTAATTATTTCCCATCAAAATATCTAAATCTAAAGAAGATCTGAATGAGCAGAGCTTCAAAGGATCAAGTGGGTGGTTAGTGGACAAAAGAAAGGCCCTAATTTGCATCCTGCTGAGAGAGATGGTAGATGCATCTTAAACTTAATTCATAGAAGAGTAGGGGTAAGTGAAAATATATTAAAATAATTATTTTTATTTTTTAAAATTATTTTTGATATTAATGTATCAAAATGATATAAAAATATCAAAAAATAATTAATAATTTAAAATAAAATAAATAATTTTTAAAAATACTTTTGAAATAAAAAAATTAAAAAAAAAAACTGAGGGTAGCTGTGTTGATGCACGCAATTTGAAAATAATTTGTCTGATTGTAAAAGACAAATAATGGACGAATCTTAGAGTGATTAGCCATGCTTGTTAGGTAGAAAGATTGCGATGAATGACTGCTAGAGGGATATACTGTCCCATGCTTGACCAAGCACGTGCATACCAGAAGGTTATCTGACGTGATTTTGCAAGGATTAATTTCAAAATGAATAAAGTTACGAGGACCGAGAAGAAAAAAATTGTTAAGAGATAAAAAAAATTAGGAGCCAAATTGAAACATTTGAAAACTTTGAGGGTGTCATGGCACACTCTCGATTTTGAAGATCTCCTGAACAAAAACTCTATATTTTGAAGCTGCCTGATATTCCTCCCGATGGTCTAAATTAGTCATAAAAACTACCTAACAAATTTGTGCTCGCTAGTTGGACAAGAAAAGACAAAAAAATAAAAGATACAACTAATCTATCTAGAATACATCTTTTAAAGATGCTTACGTGTGATGGGTGCCACAAACATGAGTTGCATAAGTAATGGATGGAAAAAAGAATGACTAATAAAAAATATATCTCAAGGCTTCGTGTAAATTAAAACCAACTTGATTGTTTTTACTTTTTTATTATATATCTCAATGTTTCGTGTAAACTAAAACTAGTTTGATTGTCTTTATTTTTTTTATTATATTTCTCAATATTTCATGTAAACTAAGAATTATCTCTCAATGTTTCGTGTAAACTAAAACTAAAACTTACAAACATGAATCTTTATCTTTCTTATTATACCTAAGATATTCATTAAAATTATTACCGTGTAAAGGATTATTAGTGATACTACTAGTATCAATACTACTATTTTAAACATTATTTAACTCAAAACTCCTTGAATCCTCTATATTGGTATCAATTTGAATCTTCAAATTATCTTTAATATTACGGTTCTCCATCTCAGCATAATTAAAAAAAAATTTCTTCATCACTTTAATCTCCTTCACCATTTTTTTTCTCTCATGTAGCACTATCAACGACACTAAGCAAATAAAAGTTTAATGAACTATCATGCTTTTTTCTATTAGTTATCCAATCATCATCATATGAGAGATCATCTAAAACTTTGTCAAAAGCATTAGCTTGTTTTTTTACTTGGTTTTCATTCAATTTCAGATTACACATTACAAATACAAAGTCATTCATTTTTTTTTCTAGTGCAAATAATTTTTTATTTTTGTATGAACCTAAGTAAGCAATTCAGATTTATAACTTATAAGATTCTTATCAAATATAAAAAATAATAAGATAAAAAAAAAACTCATCATCTCAAATGCTCTTCAGTTATGTTCACATTTAGATGAACTACAAGTCAAGCATAGAACTCGAATTGAAAACCTTTGTATTTAGCTGTCTTAATACCAAATAACTCTTTTGCATACTTAAATTATTCAAGTTGAAAGTCAATTTTACACATTTTATTTACATCAAACACCATCCTTTTAAAGCATTGATATAATCCAATTTTAATATTAGCATTAACCTTAAAATTAGGATTATAATAATAACGAGGATTCAAATAATAAGTTTGTTGCATGTATATGTATGTGGATCATGTGGATTTGAAGTTCTAGTTATTTTTACTATTTTCCATGTTTTGGGCTTATTTTAGATACTTTGGACTTGAATTTAATTTGGGTTGATATAAGTCCATTAGTTTAATTAGGGTTTAGTTTTTTTCTAAGTATAAATAATCTTTTAAGCCATTGTTTTATTTTTTATGTTATTGAATACATCATTACTCTCATATCCTAAATTTTTACTATTTTTGTCTTGCTTTTTTTTAACATAAAAAATTGCAAAAAAATCCAAAAAATATATTTTTGACATATTTGCGTTGTTTTTTACCTTTTTAGCAGCTTTTCAAAAGAATTCAAAATTATATTTTTTATGCTTTTTTTTAATGTGCTCATTTTAAAATTCTTGATTAATTTTTTTTATTGAGTTGACGTTGACGTTGATGTTGCCTTTTACAAAAATATCAAAATACAAAAAATAAGATACATCAAAAACTGAAAAAAAAAAAAAAAACATTTGGACATGGGAACCAATGTGTAAGGAAAGAAAATAAAGAACTAAAGTGATTTTGGGTTGCTTGGTCACCAAGTTTGTTTGGGGGCGAAGCGATTGAGAGAGAAAAAAAAATATTTTTCCTATAAATAGTGAGAGAATCTCACACATAAAAGGGAAGAGGAAAATATAGCATAGTCAATTACTCATTTCAGATACTACCTCCCACATAATAAAAATAATAATAAAAAAAAAACTCTAACAAATTTATTATAGGTATAATTGCAAAAACAAACACTTTCTTTTACAATAAATAAAGTAGTGTAATGAGGACAAGAATCTCTTCTAAATTTTTTTTTATAAAGAATGTTAGAATAAGGGTCCTTATATATTAGATGTTGTCAAAAACTTTCAATTTTGTTGTTCTACAGAAAGAGTAAGCACGGCCAAAAGGGTCCTGTTTGTCTTTGCTTTTGAAAAGCACTATTGAAAAATTTTAATTTTTTTATTTACTTCAAATTTTTTTTTTTGTGTTTTTAGATCATTTTCATGTGTTGATATCAAATTTTAAAAAATAAAAAATATATATTATTTTAATGCATTTCTGAGTAAAAAAAATATTTTGAAAAGCAACTACAATCACACTTCCAAATAGACTCGACTCATCTCCACTCACTACTTAAATGGAATAGAAAACTTAAAAATGGAGTTTGGAAGCGTTCAAGAATAGTTGGCTATATGAATGGCATATGTTTCTCCGCTCTGATATATATTTTTTAGTTAATTATAGATATTTGGGTCAGTTTACACATATCTCAATTAACTTCTTAAAATTTTAAAATTGATAATCATATAAATCTTCAATAACCACGAAATTTATAATACTCAAATGAGTAATTTTTAAAAATAACATTATGATTATTATTATTATTATTATTAACATGAATGTTTAAATTAACTTACACATATTTTAATTAATTTTATAAATTTTAAAATTAATAATTATATAAATTTTTACCCTGAAATTTTAAGAACAAGTCCTTTGTTTTCTTTGAAAACATGAAGTGGGAAGGAAGTGTGGCTGGTACAACACCTAGCTGGTTTGTGTGCTAATTGATTACTCTTGTATGTCTAGTACAATGCCATGACAAATTGTTTATTCAATAGTAATTATTTCACCAGCGATTTCCTCGAGTCAAATAATTCTTTTTAATTCAAAAAAAAAAACATTAACACGTGGTTTTATTTTATTTTGCTTTTTTTTTTAATTAGAAGGCTGTACAAAGTATTATGATTCTTTTTAGACCTAGCTAG
>CM031973.1:4956085-5080632 GCA_018804465.1 Populus tomentosa | reverse complement strand
CATAGTTAGGACTTTATAGTGTTTTAGGTAGAATTTTATAACCTTCATTTCATGATGTGCCTACTTAAACTAATGCACAGTTGAAGTTTTAATATTTGGGATGTTAAGTATTTAGGAATTCCATTTTGTGTGTGTGTGTTAATTGGCATTTATCTCATATCAACAATATTTATCTATAATGATATAAATATGTGGTGGAGCATGGATGAATATAGTCGATAATTGTGGTTTAAATAGATGTCGATCACCCCGCCCAGCTACTTTTGAGTACGGGATTTACTTGAGCTATTGTATTTAGGTTCATTGTTGTTATTTGCAGGTATTTTAAAACGAGACAAAATTTCAGGTAGTGTCCCTGTATAAGGGAACCTCTAATTAAATTTCTTTAAAATTGTATATTTCCTTACTTTAATAAAAATAAATCCCTCATCATGGTGGATAGTTATATGATTTATAATTTGTATTATAAGTAATGAATGAGAGTGACTTCATATGGGAAAGACTTTGAATATATATATATAAAAAAATCATATTTACATGTATAAGATTTTGATAAATGAATAAAGATAAATTATAAATTACAAGGTGTTACATACATTAACCAGGTATGGACCTTGATTGATCCATTTGAAAAGATAAAACATTTTGGATGTAATTAGGTCTTTAAGATAAAGAATAACATGGATGGCAATGAATAAATATATAAAGCTAAAGTAGTTGCTAAAGGTTACAAACAAAGATAAAAGGTTGACTATGATGAAACCCTCTTACCGGTAGCTATGTTAAGATCTATAAGGATCTTATTGGCTATAGCTGCATACCATGTGTTGTGATGTCGCGGTCGCACAAATTAATTACCCTAGCTCCAAACACAACACACAAGATAGTATAGAGCAAGCAAGGGGTCGATCTCACGAGGAAGGTTCAAGTCATATTTTTATACTAGATGATATGCAATTTAGGGGGGCTGGACGTTATCTAGGCTAAAGCAAAAGAAAACAAAAAACTATCAAACAAAATTTAATAAAATCAGAAAATTATCAAGAGAACAAACCTTGGTCGCAATCACACATTCACCTATAGAAATCAGAACTGATCCTTGAAACGAAACTCCAGTTTATATTCTGAATTTTTTTTTTTTTAATGTTGGTTAATTAACGGATCCGCCGTATAACTAACCCTAACCAACAAATAATCACAGTGTCCGCACTAATGATTTAATCCAATGGCAGCCTTAAGATCTAGATAAATTCATTAATCTTAACAACCAAGTTGTCTGCTTATGTTACTTTGATCGAATGTTATTTCTAAGTTTAATAACGTAGTTCCGCTACAATTATCAAGCTTAGTTGCTTTACAAGTTTATATACCTCAAATCCGGTTTTAATATCAAACTTAGCAATAGATTGTTCACAATAATAACTTAGAGTTCGCTCTAGCAAATTAAGATAAACAATCATAGGAAATATGCATAGAAAAACAAACATACTCATTCATAATACAAACTGAAAATAAATGGAAGAATAAATCTCACAGTTCTTGAAATCTAAAGGTTTCTGTGTCCTTGCAACTAAGAAAATGAGTTTAGCCTTGCATGTTTGTTGAACAACTAATCAAAAAGATGGAAGAATGCATGATTTAGGGTTTCTTAAAGGAGAGGGGGCATTTTTCTCTTGTTGGCCTGCTGCCCCCCTTCTCTTCCCTCATTCTTTTTATATGCTAGGAAACCCTAATCTCTATTTTACAAAACAGTCCTCCCTTAAGTAGACAGTTTACATTTAAGTAGTTCAATAACTATTTTCCTAAAAAAAGAGAAATAGCTTTGCATGAAATCTTCAAGCTTTGACTTAGAGGAGCTAAATTGCTGAAATAAAAACTTGGATGTCGGTTTAGATGCTTCGGAACATAATTTGGACTCGTTTCTACACGAAACCTGTTTGTTGGCAAAATTTAGTTGTCATCTTTGAAAAATCATATCTCCCTCATATGACATCGTTTTTGGATGAAATTTGGAGCGTTTATAGGCCTTTAAGTCAGGAATCCAAAACAATTGAGTTTGAATCAATTGGATTTTTAAAGCTCTAAATATTCAAGTCGTAATGACTGTAGGTCAACATTGGTAGATTGCGAGATTTGACTTTGAAAGCTGCGATTTCCATGCTCTTCCTTATTTTATTGTCTTGCCTTAGATGTCCAGAAAGGTATGGATGTTAGCTTTTTAATGCCACTGGAATCACTTCATTTTGACCTTTAGAGCTCACGCTCTGCACAAAACATCGACTGAACATCAAATCTGCCAATTACCTTCAATTTACTCCTTTTTGCATCTTTCATCCAAAAGTGCCTTCAAACATAAAACAAAGAATATCAAGGCATTTTATATATAAAACATAGGCAAAACACTAGTTAAATGTGGGTGAAACTATCGAATAATATGGTTGCATCACCATGATTATGATATTTAACAAATAAATGTCAAAATTACATTCCTAAATGTTAATCTTCATGAAAATGTGTTGCACAACTTAAAGAAATTAATTTTAAGAAATTTTCCAATAAAATATACATGCTACAAAAATTCATTAATAAACTTAAGTAACTTTCAAAAAGATAGAATATTTGTTTTGATGAGACAATCAAACAATTTGAATTGGAGAAGCTTTGTATTTATAAGAAAGATAATGTGAGTGTAGTCATTTTTATAGTATTATATGTAGATGACATATTATTAATAGGTATGACATTCCTTTACTCTAATCAATAAAAATCTGGTTGTCCAAGATTTTTTCCATAAAGGATTTAGGAGGCCTATATATCAAGAATAAAGATCTATATAAATATAAGGTTGTTTGGATTGTCTGGGTCCATGTACATATACAAAATGCTAAAATAGTTTACCATGGAAGAATCCAAGATATGATACTTACCTATTTCACATAAGATACACATCTCCAATGACATGTACCCTAAGACATAAATTAAGAGAGATAGGATGGAAAGAATTCCACATGCTTTAGGTATGAGATACATCATGTATGTGATGTTATGTACAAGACTAAATTTATGTTATACTTTGAGCATAACGAGTAGTTACCAATATAATTTAGGTGAGGGTCACTAGAAGATAATTAAAAATATTATTAAGTACTTAAAAAGAACTAAAAATGTTTTTTTATTATCTATGATGGAGAGATGTTTTTTTATTATCTATGATGGAGATGAACTTGTAATTCATGGATATTCGGATACTAGTTTTCAACTAGATATTGATGATAGAAATTCTCATTCTATATATGTTATTACACTAAATAGTTGTGTTGTGAGATGGAAGGGTTACAAATAAGAAACCACAATAAATTCTATAATTGAAGCTAAGTACATCTTTACGTCTAAGATGACAATAGATGTTGTTTAGATGAAGAAGTTCATTACTGAAATAGGTGTGATTTCTAGCATTGTTGATTCAGTAGCCTTATGCTATGATAACAATAGAATCATTGCATAAGCAAATGAATCAAGGTCTCATCAACGATCCAAACCTATCCACACATTAAAAGTAATTTTTATTACTTCAAAATAATATCTAATAAACTTTTTAATTATTTTTAGCACATATTATTCACTTTCAACCCTATACATATATATATATATATATATATATATATATATATATATTGAAAAGATAATTCTACCCCAATCAATTTGGTAAAATACTCCTAACATTATTATAGTAAATAATGAAAAATGAAAATTGGTAACCACATTATTATAGTAAATAGTGAAATGTATGTAGGTATACAGTGAAAATACATTCCATTTTAGCTTCTTTTGTGATTGCTATTTGCCTTTCTCATAAAAAAAATCAAAGGGCTTGATGTTAGGAGCATTCCGATCTTTTCACAATGCTCATTGGTCATTGTCAAATTGATTGGAGTAAAATTATATTTTCAATTCTTTTAAGCATGATGGAATAACTCAAGTATGTAAAAGCAAAGTTCTTAAAACTAGCATTTAGGACTTTTTAGTCCTTTATTTTTTTAAGCATAGTAAAATGACTAAATAACTCTTACAAGCAAAATTTTTAAAACTTGTGTATATAGGCTTTTTCATCTTTTCATTTTATATATATATTTTTTGTTATTATCAAGTAGAATGAGAGCAAGTTGATCTTTTAAAAACTATATAAAATATTATTTAAATGGAAAAGTGGCTAGAACATGTAATGCATATGCTAGCATGTGGGAGGCTTTTGAGAACTTGTAGAGGCATGTGCCGCACCTCCTGTGCCCAAAAATTTCCTTTCTTCATGTCATTAGAATCGTTGTTATGTCTTCTTCCTAGTGGGGCAATGGTGGGATGGTTTGTTGACATGACCAAAAGATTGATGTCTTCTCTTAAATGCAGGAGTGTCGAAGTATCCTGTGCCCAAAAATTTCCTTTCTTCATGTCATTAGAATCGTTGTTATGTCTTCTTCCTAGTGGGGCAATGGTGGGATGGTTTGTTGACATGACCAAAAGATTGATGTTTTCTCTTAAGTGCATGAGTGTCGAAGTAATAAATAACCCAGCAATACCGGGGTGGAACCATAGAGAGGTTAATTGTATAAATTATAGACAATAATAATGCAACAACAATAATAACAATAATAGTAATAATAATAATAAAGAAGTTAATGAGAACTTTTAGATGGAAGATTAATGTAAGGATTAAACAATGATAAAAACAAATGTCAAGGTTAGAGGATCCACTAATGGTATTTCAAACAAGTATAATATAAACTCTTATTACTCAATTGGAAACCACACACGAAGGAGATTCTAATCGTATGATTTGTCATTAACAACTCATTATAAATTATTAACATGATCATATTAATTATCTTATTTAAGTAACACAAAAATTTTAAATATTGTCAGGAATTCATGATGCTAACTTATGTTAACAACAAATCAAGTTCCTTTCATAGCACATGTGTAGGTAATACCATACGGTTGGGCTATGAGAGTGCCAAGCATTTGTTGTACCAAGTGTTATACAACACAAATCTAGATTAACCATTTAACAAGCAAGGTATTAAGAATTAGTAATATAAAAAGATAAGACATTAAATATTAAATATTAAAGTCCATGTTGAGTTTACACTGTACTTATTCTTACACCATTAGTATAACCTTTTCACCTTGACATAATCAACTTAGCTAAACATAATGAAGAAGAGAAAGATAAATAAACAAAATAAAAACATATATAAAATACAAGTTAACTAAGAAAAGAAGAGGAAATGAAAAGCATAAACAAGATATTAATGAAAGCAAAACTTAAAAATTACAAAAAATATTTATAAAAAAAGAGAGAGGAAGAGCAAGTTCTTGATCTGAACAATCAAGCCCCTAAATGCATGGCAAATGCCTCCTTTTATATGCTAAAATTTGAAACTATTGATTTGATGACTAATTATTGTGTGGGTAGCCAACTCTTGACTTGGTGAAAATCCTTATCTTCTTATCTAAATAAAATGTCATTTCTACCATCAGAATTGGATCCACCTGTACTTATGAAAGTTGTAGGAAATTGTCTTAGCTTTCCAGGAAAAAAAATGGAGGTCATTTGGACTTCTAGAACTCCAGATATGGGCTGAACACTGAACAGTGTCTAGGCTACAGGACAAATTCGGACTTCTCCGTTGTTGCTATAAGTTGGACTTGAAAATGGCCTTTTTAAATCTTGGTGTCCAATGAAAGTTATAAGCCTATATCTTACTGAATCTGTGTAAAAATTTGAGATCATTTGGACATCTGGAACGCGAGATATGACCCAATTACCGAACAGTGTTCCAGTTTGGACTGCACCAACATATCTTTTCTAAGTTTGGCCCTCTCTTTATCCTTTCAATTTCAATACTTGAACTCATCAATCAATCCTTTCATTTATGTGATAGGCCTGCATTTAAGATGAACATTTACCATAAATTAAAGGTATCTTATATTATTAGGTACGTTATTATAAAACATACTTTAGTTAAGGAGTTATTGATACTTCAAGTGCAAAATAATGATATAAAACCTTGATAAAATGCACTTTTAAGTACTAATCATTTGTCACTGGTGAGACTTTTTTTTTTTCCTCTCTTTTCTCTATCCTCCCCTTGAATTCCTGTTGGCCATTCAAAATTTTAGAGTTTTCCTCTTAGTTATTGATATTTCAACTTCAATTCTTATTATTTTGGTTTTAATTTTTTTTCTTGATTCTTTTGTAAATTTTTTTATTTATTTTTAATTTCATCATTCAATCCTGATTTATAACATTATTTTTTCCAATTAAGTTCTCTTTCTTTTGATTTTTTTTTTGTTTATTTTGTTAAATTAATTTTCCTTTTCAATTTACTTTTCAATAAAAAATTTATAGTTGTCCTCTAATTTATTTTTTATCTTAATTTTGATCCTTATTTTTCTAATTACTATTTTTATTTTGGATCCTTTTGTGTAACTGGTTTTTTTTTTTTTTTCTATTTCATCCTTCACTATTTGATTCGTTGGTGATTGGGCTTTGTGGTTTTTTCAAATATGGTGGTTCCATTCTAATGACTCAGAGCACGGGTTCAAAGGTTAACACAGGTTAACATCAAATTTTTGTTCTATTTTTTTACTTTATTTTTTTTTTGTTTTCATCATTCAACATTGTTTTTTTTTTTAAGGGACTTTGTGGTTTTCTTTGTTTTTTTTATCAGGTTATCCCGATCTCATGACTAAGATTGGCATGTTAACTCGAGTTGGCTCGCTTCTTATTACCCAAGTTATAGTCTGTCATGCTAACTCGGGTTGATTTAGGCCATTTTGTTTGTCCTTTTCTTACTCAATTTCTTCCTTCCATATTTAATTGACAAAAAATTGAGCTATATCATTTTTTTTCTTTTGAAAGAAAGGTTTTTTTTTTCAAAGTTATTGTGATCATTTTTTTTTATAATTTAGTCCATTTACTATCATTATATTTTTTTATCATCTAAATAAAATAAAATCAACTTATTTGACCTCATCGGGTTTATAGGGTCTTGGAATTTTTCTCCTCTTTTAAAATGCATTTGTGATAATTGAACATCGTATTTTATGGAAAAAAATAATTTCTCCCATGGCATAGCATGGCACACTTTTATCACTCGTGTAAATACATAATCATGACTACAACTAACTTTCAGTAAAAACTCAAGTATATTAGGATAAATTGGGTAATTAACACAAAATAAAAATAAATGGTGAATTAACATACCAGCAAAATGTTTTGGTGAAATAGTATATTCTTGGATGTCATGGTTTTGAACCGCGACATTTAATTAAATATCACGTTTATAAACCGCAACATTAATTAAATATCACAATTAGAAACCACGATAAAATTTTAATTGGCATTGTGGTTCACAACTGCGACATCAATTAAATTCAGGACTAATTGGTAGACTGGTTCATAATAGCAAGTTAAATTAGTCGAACAGTTCTGAAAATAACAAAGAAAATCACAAAACTATCAAAATTAAGGCTGTAGCGATATTTTTAAAATATAAAGATCCAACTATCGGAGTAGCAATTCCATAGCTACTCTAAGAAAAAGAGCTCCAAAAACTCCTGTAAAAATTAAGTGTGATCCAACAGTTAAATCAAAAGTTATGGTCCTTTTAAGTTATCATTTTGGTTTGGTGCGACCAGATCTTCTATTGGACCTAAGCATGTCTCACTGGTCTATAAATATATCTATTAGGCCATCCACATAATCTGTATAGGATAGATTCTCATCTAGTTGTGGTAGACTCACACCTCACTACTCAAAATCATCCGTTATCGCAAGCTCGACTATATCATTGACACTCATAAAATGTATTGGGAAGAAAAAGTTCATAAAATCATGGTTTTTATGTAAAACAATCAATCAGTTCATATAACTGGATCAACCGGTTGAGCAAAAAAAGTATCAATGAAGCTACATGTTAAGTTGTCGCGCTTCAGAAGCGCAACATGTTTAAATATCACTATTTTGAAGTACAAAAATTATCTTGTTTTGTTTAGAAATAACAACATTTAATAAATGTTATATTTCAAAAGGACGACAAGATGAAAGTATGGTATTTTATCCCAACAAAATTAAAATTGTGTTATACTAATTATGCTAGTTTTTTAAAAAAATCAAGAATATTATGTATTTGATGAGAAAACAATAAATTCGCTATATTCCACGTGTTTATAATTGTAAAAAGTAAATGACAAATTTAGACAACTCAAACAAAGTAGATAGTTCGATAAAAATACAAAAGTAGATTGTAAAGGGTCCTACCTACGTGCAGTCATAATACTTAACTTTCACACACCGTTCCATACTTTCAGCTGTCACCCTAACACTTCAACATTCCGCTTTATAGCTTATATCACTCATGGGGTTCTTCCACGTGTTGCGGGTGACATTGGCTCGTTCGTGACGGCATCTAAACGCGAAGTTCGTGATATGATTTGACTCGTGAACGGTGTTGATTTGAGCATATAAAAAATGGACTGTCATGATCTACTGATAGAATCTAAATGATGCTCCGACTTGGGTTACTTGCTTTATTTGCACGCAGGGATTTGTCACTGGCTTTCTTGCTTGCTGGCTTGGCTTGGCTTGGCTTAATTACACACTTAATGACTAATCATTGGCAACTGGCTGAGCTTTGCTCCTGCAGCCGTTTATATTAAATGGTCTAAAAGATCTTTAATAATATCATGGGATATAATCTCTCATCGTTGTATCCCAGCTAAAAAAAAAAACTGAAATTGCTGAAATTAAAATTTATTTCATTAATCCAGGTTTTTGAATATAGAATTGTTAGACCAAATACATATGTCATTTACAACATTATTTTTAATTCATAGAATAACATAATATAATATAATAGCAAAGTTTATACACTTTTTTTTTTTATAAATTTAATCAATTTATAAATTTGATGAGTAAGAGGCTGCTTTTTTTTCAGATTATAAAAATATATCATATGAGTAATAAAATTATAAACACTACTTTTATTGCATAGAAGAAATGTCAACTTGTTGCATGGATCTAGCCCTTTATTATGAAGGAATAAAATTTATCTTCTCTAAATTAGCATGTCAAACCTAGAAAGAATTCTCTTATTAATAAGAAGAAGATGTCCAAAATCTCAAAGTTAATTGAATAAAAAGAGTGATGTGAATCTAGAAGGTAAGAACTATTAAACTCATATATAAAAAAAAATCATATAAAAAAATTAAAATTAGATCGAAGATAAAATTCGATATAATGATTACCTAAACAAAGGTTTAACTCTGATGAAAGGAACCCCGATCATATAATTATAATGAATCACGAACTAAAGGTATAAAAAAAGAACACATAAAAGACCATTGATCTTTGATAAGTTTAATGAAAAACCAAAAGTATGAGCGACCTCACCACACACAAAATATTATTATGAAAGTAATTCGAACCTGAAAAAACCTAAATACAAGCTACATAACCTTATTTATAATAAGTTTTAAAAATTCCTAAACAAGGTTAGAAAAATAATAAAAGAGTATTTATCCAAATAGAAAAAATAATCTTAAATGAACTAGGAAAATAATATAAAACGTAAAATAACTTCTAAACCTTATCGCAAGGCATTCTCGTTGTTTGATCGTTATAAAACTTTAACCATATAAGGAACAAGGTTTTTAGAATATTCTGAAGAAACTTTCAACTCAATTCAACAATCAAATCAATAATTATTCTTATTAGTATAAAATTATTCATTAAAAAAAAAGTTTAAAACCGACTTAAATATCCTTTAATAATAAGGATTGTTATTGCATAAGAGATTTTTGTAAAATAAGGATCATTGCCTAATTGATATTCGTAGAAAGTAAGGAATCCTTGCAAAATAAGGTTTCCACATGTAGTTAAATATTTTCCTTGTAAGAATCCACAAATCATATGGAAAAAATTTTCTTTTTCTGAATTTCCTTTTCTTTTTTGGAAGATTTCAATCATGATTTCAAACATATTGTTCTACCTCAGTAGATGAATTAGTGAGCATATTATATATGGATGTAAAGCTTGAAATGTCTAATTTTTATCTCAACTTAAATCATAACAAATTTCATTTGTGGCTTGAGATATGGTCTAAATAATACATAAAGGTCTTGTCTTATAGATTTGTAACTTTTTAACTTAAACATCCAAAATTAGCACAATCAATTCCTCTTGTATCCTCTTAGTTTCAAACCTTGTAATAGGCTTAACTCAACCTAATTCTAATAATGATTTATGTGCACCTGGAGATTAAGAACCCTTGAACCCACACGTAAAAAAGAACAACACAAGAAAGCTAAACTAAAATTTAAGGATAGTGAAAACTTAACATAATGATTACCTGAATTAAGACACCAAAGTTATTGGAATGAGACCACTACCTAACGATTACAAGGAATTGTGAACTGAAAGTATAAGAAAGAACACCACAAAAAAGTTAATCATTTATAAGTTTAAGACATTTCAATAAAGAACCAATAAGTATGAGCAATCATCACCCAAGCACACAAAATATTATTATGAAATCAAAGTTTATAAGAAAATGAAGGTGTTCTTGTCTTCCTAAAGGGATGACCTGTATTTGGAAAGGTATCATTAAATCTAAAATTTTATGTCAAAAAAAAAAAATCTACACGCTCTCTCTCATGTGCTTACACTCAATATGATATCACTTCATTCATGTTTCACTCAATTCTAGTTTTTCACAATAATATGCTCACTTTTTTCACATTTTACCTCTTGTTCTCTTCTTTTCAATTATTCAAGGAACCAATCAATAACAATCACAACCTTGTAATGATTAATCATAGATTTTAGGACTAAAAAAATCAAGAAAAATAAAAATAAAAATGACAACAATATGACTTTACAACAATGAAAACGATAGCAATAACAATAATGGATATGCCAACAAATAGAAAAAGAAATATGAAAATGAAATTAAGAAAGGCTCAATAAAACCCAAAACCAAAAAAGACTCAAATAAAATCAAAATTAATTTCAAAACAATAGACTCTACTAATGAAAACATTAATTCAACGTAACTGATTTGTAATGGTTTTTTACACCTAAAATCAAAATTTATAGTTTCAATAACCCAAAATCAATACCCAAGCAATCAATACCCACTAATAAAAGATAAACTGATGCGAATTGCAATTTCTCAAGAATTAGAGTTCAAATTATGTAATTTTATTTTTTACGTCAAAAACTAAACTGATGCAATTTCTTTTGTTTTTTTTTTTAGACACACACACACTAGCGGCAACAAAACCAAGACCAAAAATCAATGAAAAAAACAATGTAGAAAACTAAAGATAGATAAATAGATAAGACCTGATTTTAGAACTTTTCCCCTATACCTTTTGATGTGAACTCCAAGGGTAAGAATCATTTAATCCACACACAATAAAGAAACACCAAAGAAAACTAAAATCAGATTGAAGATAAAACACGACACAATTATTACCTGAACCAAGATACTAGAGTTATTATATGAAAGAAACCTCAACCTTACGATTATAACGAATCATGAATTGAAGTTATAAAGAAAGAAAGCCATTAAAACAATTAATATTTGATAAGTTTACAGAAAGATCAATGAAATTAAAGATAAAACTTGACACAATCATTACCTGAATCAAGACACTAAAGTTATTAGATGAAAGAAACCTCAGCCTTATGATTATAATGAATTATGAATTGAATGTATAAAGGAAGAACATCATAAAGACAATTGATATTAGATAAGTTCAAGAATAGATCAATGAAGAACCAAAAGTATAAGAGACCTCACCACGCAAAATATTATTCTAAAAATAATCAAAGTCTATAAAAAAAAACCAAAATATAAGCTAAATAATCCTATTTATAATAGGTAAAACAATTACTAAATAACCCTGTTTATAAGCTAAATAACCCTATAAGGCTGAGAAAACAATAAAAGAGTATTAACCAAATAGAAAAAAAAATCTAAAACAAACTAGGAAAATAATATAAATCTTGCATGGTAGATTTTGAACCTTATCACGAGGCTTTTGATATCTGATCACTATGAAATTAAAGGCTTTAGAATCTTCTAGAAATTTTTAAGTCTATTTTAATGATTGAATCAATAATCATGCTTGTTAGTATAAAATTATACATTAGAAAAAATAAAGTCCAAAATTGACTTAAATGTTCTTGAATGATAAAGATTATTTCTATATAAGTAATCATTGCAAAATAAGGATTGTTGCCTAATTGATCTTTTTAGAAAGTAAGGAATCATTGCAAAATAAGGATTCCATATGTAATTAAATCCTTACCTTGTAAAGATCTTAAATCATATGGAAAACAATTCTTTTCTAAATTTTCTTGGTGGCAGATTTCAATCTTGATTTTAAATATGTCTTTCCCTATCATCTAGATGATTTACTAAGCATATAATATATGGATGGAAAGCTTAAAATATTTAATTTCTAACCCAACTTGAATTGCAGCAAAATTTCTTATGTTGCTTCAAATATAGTCCAAACAATATACAAAGGTCTGGTATAATATATTTGTAACTTTTTAATGTAAGTATTTAGAATCATCCCAATCAATTCCTCTTGGATCTTCTTAGTTCTCAAACCTTTTAACAAGCCCAATTGGTGCTTCATAGCTATGCTCACTAATTCACATTAGAAAAAGATTTCTAACTAGATTAAAAATAATTAAATAAAAAAGACCTTTTATCAATGTATTTTTATAAATTAAGGATGCTTTGCTCTAGAATAACTAGAATTTTCTTCACTTTTATCTTGGACCAGTTGAATACGTAATTATATGTGTTATTGCATGAAAATTTTTCTGTGTTTTTTTTATTAGTCCATGCAATATGTTTTTTTGGTTCCTCATTCATTTTAGATCTAACACAATGTAAAGTAGTTTATTTAGCTATAGAATAGAAGTCACTTCACCTAAATATGTGTGTTACTTGTTTTGTTTTTGTTTTTAATAATCATAAAACCTATTTTTAAAAAAACAAACTTTATAGCTTGTTGTTTTAAATATGTTTGAGATGCTATGTTTAATATTTAAGAAACTTATCAAATTTTGTTAGCATTTCCATACCTTTATACACACACACACTTTTTAATTGAAATTCTTACAAATTATGAAACAATTGCCAGCTCATTAAAATTCTCAATTAGATAAATTCACTTTTAAAATCGATTAAAACTTATAATTTACTATTCTTTGTAAACAACTTGTTTTTCAAAATTCACAAATAAAATCAAACAAGTGAGAAAAATATTTTTAGTTTATAAACATTTAATATAATAAAAATATGACAGTTTGTAATCATAATAAAAGGATCAGCATGCTTACTAAACAGATAAATAAACTTGCATAAATGACTGAATCAAAATTATAACATGCATACTAATATAGAAAATTAAACAAAACCAAAAAGGATATTTGTTGAAGCACTTTAAAATTGATAAAGTTTTGTTGTTATAAATGATTAATTATTTATCTTTAAAACTTTATTGCTCATCCCTTAGTACAAAAGGACTTTCGTCACTAAGCCTCCTAAGATTTTAACAACGCCACCTTATTTAGGTGTACTCTTAAATAAAGTCTATCAAACCAAAAAAATAGTACCCAATTATCTCTCTACAAGGAATGAACCTAAACTCTTAACAAGAAAGAAATTTAAAGAGGAAGAAAAGCTTTAAAACTAGAAGAGCAATATTAGAAAATTAGGTGAAGAAAGAGTGTCAAATTCTGCCAAAATATTGCAGAATTAACCAACTCCAAACAATTTTCTTCAACCCTTTTCAATATAGAATTTTAGGAACCAAAAGTTTATGAAATTCCTCATTAATAATTTTATTTACCCACCATAAAATTAAAATTAAATCTGATTTTTTTGAATTTAAATCAAGTGATTTTTGAGCTGAAAAAAAGCTGTTATAATGTTGAAATAGCTATAAAAAAATTGATAAGATTCTAACATTCATGGGTTAAAAAAATAATTCTTAATGGATCAAACTCAAACCCAAATTTTAGTTAGTAAAAAATAATATTTTGTAACCCAAAATATTATTTTACAACAAACTCAAACTCAGCCTTGAACATGAGACAAGGTTAGGTTGGGTTGTGTATATGAATTTTAACCCAAAGTCCACTTTGCTTAGGTAATTCCCACTCTAAAAACTTATGTGTATTTTAAATTAAATTTTAACTTTTTATTTTCCCACTATATAAACACCAATTTTTTTTTTGTTTTTTTTTTTCATATGTGATAGAGTTATTTTAAAGGGTTTTGGATAAACATGTCAACTAAAAAATATTTAAGATTCATTTATAAATTATTTAAATCATATTAATGTTTAATGTCAAAAACTTTATATTGAAAATTAAATTTCAAAAAAGTTTTAACTTTAAAAATAAATGAATTTCACTTTTAATTTATCATCGTTCATATTAATCATATTTTTAAATAAATTTTCCAACATATCTACGGCTAATCATCGGCTATACTTGGTTCATTTAAATATATACTTGCATGTCATGTTTGTTTTTTTTGTTATCATCTTTCTTGTTTAATTGAAGTTTATATTTGGCAAACATGGTGTTGTTTCTCATAAATTAGGTGAGGAGAGCATTCAATCATTTGGAATTGACAATTGCCACCTCGCCCAAAAAAAAAATTGAAGCCCTCAAATAAAACAAAAGCCAGGCTACCGTTTCCGTTAAGGTATATTATATTAAATCAACCAAAACTCATTTACTTTTTTTTATTAAAATACTGCCGCCATTATTAGGCAATTTAGCTTGGTGTTAGTGCGTGATGAGCAGTGGTGTCCAGCGGGTGCAATGAAGCCTAGCCACATCCAGACAAAAAAAAAAAAAAAAACCAGAACTTTGAAGTGTTTTATAGAGGTCACTCTCACGCGGAAACACACAATGACACCAACAAACAGGTAGATAGATTGATCTTCGTCTTCTTCTTCTTCAAAGATTTTTCAGTCACAAATATCCTCTTCTCATCTGCTTCTCTCATCGTTTCTTGAACAAACTGACCTTCTTTCTTTCTTTTTTTTATCCTAAAATTGAAAGAAATCCAGTCTTATTAGTTGTCTTCTTCTTTTGATAGTTTTCCATGAACAATAACAACTTAACTTGGAGCTCATGTGCTTTGTTTTGTTAATTATGGCTTGAAACTCCATCTGGTTTTGTCTCATCACCTCTACTCTCATCAAATTGCATGCTTTTTGTTTCTCTCATCTTTTCCCACTTGACAACTTCACCAGCTCATAAATTCCCACAAACCATTTATCGTATTCGTACATAGAAATCATAAAAAAAAACTCACTCTCCTTGCAAAACTTGAAGACTACTCGGTCTCTCATCAAATCAAAGGCCTTAAATTTCAAGGCTTTTTCGTTGCCAAATAAAGCCAGATAATCTCTCCAAATCCCACATAATTATCCTCGGAAAAATCAGCTTCTCTTGTTCATGTTTCATGTTAGAAACTAGCTAGGGAGACCAAATCAACCTCCAATTCACAAATCCTCAGAAACCCGCCTATCTTTATCATTCAATACAGTCTCAGAAACAGAGAACGTCAAGATATGCAAGATCCATCAACAGCATTCCAAACAATAAAGCCTCAGTTTCCAGAGCAAGAGCAACTCAAGTGCCCTCGCTGTGATTCCAACAACACCAAGTTCTGCTACTACAACAACTACAACCTCTCTCAGCCCCGCCATTTCTGCAAGAACTGCAAGAGATACTGGACCAAAGGTGGCGCTTTGAGAAACATCCCTGTCGGTGGTGGCAGCCGCAAGAACACTAAACGTTCCTCGAACACCAAACGCGCCAATCCCGACCCCAATCCCGACCCTGTTAAGCCAACCCGCCGGGTTGCGGACTCCTCCTCCTCCTCAGCGACCTCGTCAACATCGGGACAGCAGCTGGCGGGTAATGGGAATCAGGATCCGACCCGCATATATGGGGTGGAAGCGGATCCGGACAGGAAAATACTGGATATGGGAGGGAGCTTCAGCTCGTTGTTGGCATCAAGCGGGCAGTTTGGGAGTATTTTTGAAGGGCTGGATTCTGGTGGGTCGGGCTTGAAAATGGTGCGGATGGGTGGGTTTGGGGAGGATTTGAATGCGGGTCCGAGTAGAGACCCGGGTTTGGATTTGCAAGGGAGCAGTAACAATAACACTACTAATGATGGTGGTGGCGAGAGTTACTTGCAAGGTGGGGAGTGGGGAAATAGTAATAACGGTTGGCCTGGTCTTGCTATTTACACTCCAGGTTCTAGTTTCCAATAGTGCTTCTCTCTTTTATTTTTTTTCTTACTTTTTTTATGATGGTGTGTTTATTGTGATCTTTATGATGGCAAGTAAAAGTGGTGAAGAGGGGACAGTGAATTTGTTGTTAGCACTTAAATCCTAGCACCTCAGCCCGTAGCCATAATATCACTCTTTTAATTTGGTGTTATTTTGTGTGGGTTTTTCTTTTTTATTTACAAGGAAAAAAAAAACACAAGGGTAAAAAAGAGTTTTTCTTTTATTCTGTGTCCTTGTTTTCAATTTTTTCTATTTTGTGATGCAGAGAATTATGACAATTTTTTTTACAGCATTATGACCATCGGTATCCTAGCTTGTGTTAGATTTTTTTTCGGAATATAGTTGTTTATAATATTTTTTATTAAAAAATATATTAAAATAATATTTTTTAAAAAAAAATTATTTTTGATGTTAATAAAAAAACTTAAATTTTTTTTTAAAAAACAAACAGCGCATGCAAGAAAGTGCTCTGCCTTGTTTTCTAGCTTAAATATTTACTATGCTAGTGTGCTGTGCATTATAGATCCTTTTGTTTTTTATATTTTAAAAAAAAATTAATAAAAAAATATTATTTTAATATATTTTTAAATAAAAAAATTAAAAAAAAACATTTCTCACCCTACTTATCAAAATCTAAGCAACCACAAAATTTGAATTTTCTTGAATGTGGTGGCCTAGATAGTGCAGAAGGATTTGACACATGGTTGCTTAAGAGAGAGACGATTTTTGATGGAATGGGAGAAAGATATTGGAGATCCAAAGTCCACGATTCCAGTTATATCTTTGCAAGTTTTGTCTTACCATGGCTAGACAAGGTCCAACCTTTTTTCTTTTTGGATATCATTTCTTATTATAATGTTTTGGTGTGGAGTATTTCCCTGCAACTTGTTGATTCTTTTCCATTTTTTTATTTTAAAAAAACAAAAATAAAATATTAATTGGTATTTCATCTTGAGAATTAGCAATGCATGGAGGGGGAGTTCACCTTTATGTCATAAGCTTTAATTTCGATTTTTAGGTTCAAAGTTGAATAGCAGATAGCAGATAGGATTTCTTGAAAAATTAAAAAAACTTTTATTTTTATTTTTCTTTATATTATTTGGCAGTCTGATGAGTGATTGGTAGTGTGATTTATTATTTTTTTTAAAAAATATTTTGTTTTTGAAAAAAAAACATCAATTAATTATTTAAGGTGTTTCTTAGTAGTTTTGATGGGTTGAAATAAAAAATAATAAAAATATATATATATATATATATATATATATATGAAAAAATAGTATTTTAAAGTATTTTTAGTTTAAAATATTTTTTTAAAATACCCTACATTGCATTACCAAACAACTACACTAAGAGTAATTTTTTAAAAAATATTTTTTATTTTAAAATATATTGAAATAATTTTTTTATTTTTAAAATTTATTTTTAACATGTTTAAATTAAAAATTAAAAAATAATTTTTATTTTATTTTTTTAAAAACTTTTTTGAAACACATGAAACAACCAAGTTATAATAATTATTACACAATCCAATCATTTAACAAAACCGATCCCTGATAGCTTGGAAGTGTTATCTCTAATGTGAAAGCGAGTTTTGAAATGCCAGGGCTCTACAAGACCAACTAGGGTTGCATTTTTTGACCCTAGAAATTGCAGGCGGTAGCTATGAAGCTCCCACGAGTCAATTTGCTCCACTTGGCTGCAAAAGTCTTGCAGTGGTGGGGGTCGTGGACCGTCGTGGTGGTGGTCGCAGCAGAAGAAATAACTACACCGTCCCAAGTCACACAACCGTGACCCCTGAAAGCAACTTACACGCTGCTGGTGACCCTCTTAATGTGAATGTTGAAATCTATATTTGGCAAAATTTCCCAAAAAATAAAATAAAATAAAGTGATAGGATTTGGGAACTAATCTAATTTTGCTAAACTGATGAGGTCTTTTTCTACCGAATGAATTGAATCATGGAAATGGAAACTGCTCTCCCCCCTCTTAGCCTCATGGGCCACACACCATGACGGCGTTTAATTGGACCACCATGGTTTAAGAATTTCACCTGCAAAACCCACCGCTTGGGTGAGACTGCCACCACCGTTAAGAAGGCGAGGTAGGAAAACGGAGCCCACAAGAAATATATTTTGTTTTAGTGACACTGATTTGGGTTTTCACTGGACAATCTGGGCATTCAGTCTCAAGGATCTTCGATTATACAATACACAATGTAAAGAAGCAGTCTCTAAGATTACAGAACACTTGATGAAATTTGATGTTGACGGAGCTCAAATATTTTATTGAAGAAAGGTACGTGTTTGTTTAATAAAATAATTCTGATGCATTAAAAATCAAATAATTCTTCATAACAGTTAAATTAGATACCCACTACTACAAGACATAAAACGTTATTCTCCCCTCCTTTTACACCACAAGTAAAGATTCTTTTGGGATGTTTGTGAATATGATAATAGTTGTTTAAATATTTTTTATTTAAAATTATATTAAAATAATATATATATATATATATATTTAAATATTTTTGACATAGCACATTAAAAAAATTCAAATATATATATATATATAAAATTCCAAACAAAAATAAATTTAAATGTGTCTCTTGCAATTGTTATTTGTCTCATGCAATTGTGAAGAACTCAGGTGATATTTTTTTTTATTAATATGGATGTCCAGGTCAGTTTACGCGTACCTCGATTAATCTCGTGGGTCTTATAGTTAACGGTCATGTAAATCTCTAGTGGCCCTGAGATTTATGAAACTCGAATTGATGATCTTTAGAAAGCAAATCTAGAATCTAACCAGTTGAGTTATACCACTCAAGATTAAACTAAGTTAATATTTAAATAGAGACCTACTGGTTCAGTAATCTCCTGTGATAATTTAACTCTTCATAGTACCAAGTTGTTAGACAAGATTAGAATCGAGACATTGTTTGACCTGGTCCTTGTTCTCTGTCTTGGGGGTTCCACCAAGCAAAATGAGGCAACCAGAAATTAAGGCTACAGGCAGGTGGTTTTGATTGTTCTCTCATTAGGGTAGCAGGAGGCCAACATTGGAACTTTTTTCTGTTCACTCTTCTTCCATGATTAAACAACCCACGAACACAGTGCAATTGACTTGGAGGCGTTTGTTTCACGTAAAATATTTTTTGAAGGAAAATATTTTGTGTGATTTACAATGTTGCTTCTCTTTAGAAAAACAAGTCAAGGTAAAACATTTTCAGTTAGGAGACGAGGTGGGAAATGACAAAATAATAATAATCTCACTCGTGTCTATCCCTTCCTCCCTTTCTACCTCTTCTCTCTTATTTCTTGGAGCTGAGAATCTAACCATTGAAAGATTTTATTATCAAATGATTGACCTCTCATTATAGTATGATCATGAAATAGATCTTATCAATTGGATATCAAAACTGTTTTTTTATATATAATAAATGTTTTTAATTTTTTATATATGTTTTATGTTTAACCCAAAGTTTTATATATATATATATATATATATAAAAAGGGAAATTTTCATCTAACATTTGGTGTTTTGATGCAAATTATAATTTGCCTTTATAGTTTGAAAAGTTATGTTTTGCCTTCTATAGTTTGATATCTATGTAACACTTTATATACTCTTAAAAATAAGTCAAGAAAAGTTGCTTAAATATTTATATGAATGCCATTAATTTTTTTAAAATGAAAAAAAAAATCCTGAAACAAAAATATAATGAAAAGGCCACTCCATCTTTTGACTACCATCCAAGCTTTTCTTTTGCAAAAAATTCGATAGATTAATCTTCTTCTCTAACATTATCTTATGCAAACCTCGTAATCACATGGCCATGTAACCCACAACAAAATTGATAAAAAATCCCAAAAAACCAATACATATTTGATCGAAATGTAACACGATGAAAACATGTTCCAAGAGAACTAGTACTATTGGAATAAGAACCCGCCCCCTACAAATATAAATTCATGAACAGGAAGTATAAAGAAGACGTCACGAAGCCAATTATTTTTTGATAAATCAATTTAGTTCATTGGAGAACCAAAGAATACGAAAAATCCTCCTAACACTCAAAGACAATAGTTCATCAACAATTTTGATCGTAAGACTAAATAAAAAGGTGTCTTACAAGGAGTTTTTATACTCCAAACAATAATCCCTAATGAATCTATCCTAGTGGACTGATTTGAACCCATTTACTTAAGATGTAGGTTGATTTCAGACCCAATTACAATCAGACCCAAAACATAATTTAAATAAACCTAAAAAATATTAAACAAACCAAAAACACTTAAAAATAAAAGTTAAAATAAAGTTTCTCTATGCTACCATAAATAACCAAGAGAAATAAAGAGATAAATCTGATTTTCCTAGCTTAAAAAGATGTTATAGCTAAAATAAATATTGCTTGTAACTTTAAGAAGAGTTGTTACCTCTAAATATCCCAAATAGAGTAGAAAAATCTTATCTGAATGTGGAATTAATTTTATCACCTCTTGCTTTTTCTTGTAGAGCTAGGTTTCCTTGTAATACATGGATAATAATAAATACAAATATCATCTTTTGTTGCTACTTTATTGGTTTTCTTTCTAGAATAGAAAAATCATTAAATGATCCTTCCTAGTTTAAGAATCAAATTTGACCAAAATCTTCCTTAAATTAATAAGAGAATATTTGCTTACTTAGACTCCTTGTAATATTAGAAAATCTTGCTCAAATAAGGTTGTCATGGGATTGAACATATCAAGCCCATGATGAACATAGATTAAGCCCTTCTTATACTTGGATTAGATGAATTAGAACCTCTTAATGATTGAAACAACATTTTCTCTCATGAAAAAATTAACATGCAACAAAAAATCAAAGCAAAATAGTCAAAATACATAATAATTAACTGAAAATTGCTAATTGTATAATAACTAAAATTATAAGGATTATATAAAAGAAATGAAATCAAACAAGGCTAGTTTCTAATAAAAATCATAAGAGGTAATGACCTTCATGTTGAATGCAAACATTAGAAAAATCATAATAAGAAACTTTCTAGCAGCAAATAAAGCAAATAATAATTACAACACAAATCATTGCAAACAATAAAGGAAGCAAGAAAAGGAGAAGGCAAAACAATCAAAACACTGCATTTTTTCTCAACTACAACATATTAAACTTAAGAAAGAACTAAATTGTATACCAAAATTTTATTCTAAAGAAACCTTCTAGTATAAGATAAAACACATAAAATGTAATAACACCAACCATAAAAGAAATTTATTGACAGACCCAACTTTTTTCTCCCGATAGAAATCAAACAAATCCTTTCTCTTAACCATAGTGTTGCTCTCCTCCCTGTCCACCACCACAGTATCACCGTAAGCGGCGAAAAATTACCTCTCCTCATAGCTAGCCACCAACAACAAGGTTTATCATGTATCCCGATCAACCTCAACCACCATGACAATAATGACAACCTAGCCACCAACAATGACTCGATACAATAGCCACAACCACGATTCCCTCCCTCCTTTAACTAAGACAACCCTTTTCTCTTACATTTGTTAGATCTTAAGAAATCTTGAGTGGGTGAAATAATGGTTTGGATCTGAGAAAGACAGAAGGTGACAAATCAATTAAACGAGAGAGAAAGATATGTTGTCTGTTTTTTTGTTTGTGGGTTTTAAGTAATAATTTATATAAGGGTGAAATGGACATTTCACCAAATTTGAAATTCTACATTGACCTTGAGGCAAAGAATATTGTTTTAAATTATAAAGGAAAAGTGTAATTCACAAAAAATCATAGGATGTTAAATGTAATTTTCCCATATATAAATTATAGATGTTGTGGTGTTGTTATAGAAATTAAGTATATGTACAAGATGTTGTGTCATTGGTTTGTGAAAGATTAATTGTTATGATTAGAAAAATTAAAATAGACTTATTGGTTGAGTATACGATTATCATGTGTGGAAGTTGAAGATTTTATAAATAGTAAGCGAAATTGTTGAATTGAATTGTTATTTGTGTCTTGGATATTGAAAGTCATATGTTCACATAATAACTTGGTGGAATTATGATTAAATTGTGATTTTTTGTTAAAATTGGTTAAATTGTTGGTTTAGTAAATTAAGAGGAAAAACAAATATGTTGGTATTTTATATGCATGATAGTAAATGAGAAAAAGACAAGATTGAATTAATATGAGAAATGTAATGTTTAATATACAAGTTAAAAACATGCATGACAAGTTAATTAATTTTGTGTTGAGCTAAGTTGTTAGCCTAGTTGATTTTGAAAATAGTATAATTAGGACTTAAAATAAAAGGGATGGCATGGAATTAAGTTATCTTCCCTTGTCTCTTTACTTTAAATACTTTAATTATATTATTGGTTATTGTATTTACTTGATATGATTTGCATTAATTGTTGAATTTAGTGATACACCTAATTCATCCCTTTCTTAGTTGTTAAGTTGCCTTAATCCTTGAACAACAAACTCATTTTAACTATTGCTAGTTGAGCTACTAGCTCACTACTTCTAGTTTTTTATTCATTATAATTAAAGAGTTAAAGTCTTTCATTCAATAACTTTGGTTTCTTGGTTTATGTAATCATTGGGTTTGGTTTTTATCAATCTGATTTTAAATTTCTTGGGTTGTTTCTATCATGTTTGTGGGTTTTAAAGTTCTTACCCTCCGGGTTCGCATAAATCTTCCTCTCAACATAGCCCCCGCTCTATCATATAAAACAAACTACTTTTTTCTAAACCCACAAACACTCGATCTCTTCTCAAACCATAATAATTCATATTTTGCCTAGAAAAACTACTCTACTAGCTCAATTTTAATAGCCAAAACCACCTGAATCTCAACTATAAAACACTTGAAATCATAATCCATAATAATCCAATGATCACAACTTTTATTTCCACACAAAAAAAAAAAAACCTATTGTTTTTTTTATTGTATTTACAGGTCCCAACAATAGCACGTGAAAAGCACTCGCTACCACCAATCTCATTGTCATTCGACTAATGCATGAAACGTACATGTTGACACTGTTTCCTATTGATCCAGCCTATTTTAGTTGATTTTGAAAGCTCTAAAATGGTCATTCTTGGATATAAAATGAATTTTTAATTTTTGGCTTTGTATAATTATAATGTGAACTAGTGTGTCAATAATTGATTTTCATGTGTTTATCTTGTATTTGCATAATATGCTAATGATCTATTATGCAGATATTTGGTTTTCATGTGTTGATAATCATGTATGAAGATTTTTTTAATTGTCATGTGTTAATAATTTTTGTTTAATGATTTAAATTTTTCAATGTGGATGATTTTAAGTGTGAAGGTTGTTATTTTTTGGTTTCCAATTATTTTTTAAAATATGTGGTAGGAGTATTTTTCGTAAACCTATATATAAATATTTGTGTTGTTGGGTTTTATCATCAAATCATCGACCTATTAGCAACATGATTATTAAACAAGGCTTGTTAATTGGACGTTGAAACTTAGTCTTTTTAATAATAAAAAAATGTTTTCAATCTATTTTGTATGATTATATTTAACCTGAGGGTAGTATGATTCTTAAAAAGATCTTATTATTTGAAAGTTGAAAAATCAACATGTTTTTAAAGTTATACTTATATATTGTTTTTTGAAATGTGAATATGCTTTGTGAGTTGAAAGGTTCCTTTTGATTCACTTTTCTATTATACAATAAACCATTATTCTACTAGCGAGGTCACTCTCATAGTAACAACATTTGTTTTTTTAAAAAAATATATATGCCATATGAATTTTATTTTTATTTGTAAATATTTATGTCCTTTTGTTTTTATCAATGTGTACAAGTTTTTGTTTATAATTTTTCATGTGTTAAGATATTAACCAAACATTGTGATTTGAGACCTTCAGACCCGTTTTGAACATAACCTAAGAAACGGATCAAAGTCCAAACGCACTAATACCATCCTCTTGGGTCCAACACTCATATTCTAAAAGTGAGAATCGAGTCTTATTGCCAAGCTCGCATTCTAAATAATTGTCTTATGCTTTGTTAGGCTTTCTTTTATTAACAAATATGCATATACTAGTTTAGACAAATCTTAGCAAAAGCATAATAAATATCTTTATCATTAAAAACAAGCAACAATCAAACTTACTGATAGGATATGTACAGTAATTATCTTTTTTATTACATAATTAATATGTTATCTTGTATCTCTGAAAATCAAAGTTAATTTTATTATAGTTGATGTTTTGTTTTTCTTTTTGGAATAATAAATTTCAGTTTCAAAACATTTTGGCATTTCATTTTGAGGTCCTGTAATGCATGTGTGATTCAAAATATTAATACATACATGATTCCAAATTAAATATAAAGATAAATTAACTTTAAATTATACAATACAAACTCAATGTCAAGTATTTAAACACAATTTAAAAATTTAAAACAATCCTAAATAGTCAAGAGTCAAGATTAAGAAGTAATTTAACATCAATAAATACCAAAATATTAAGAAAATAAAAGGTTTTAATAAAAAAAAATAGGTTAAACACCATCTTTATCTTTAACATAGAATTAAGAATGTAAATCTTGTGGTGGTATGTACGAACTAACAATCGTGTGATGGAGTAGCAATCGTTGTTTTATGTGGTCACTTTTGTGAATGTAGTTGACAAATCTACACATGCTGACATGGTTTGTAGACTTGTGGAATATTTCGGTCTTCTGTGCAAGGCAATCTGCTTGATGGAAATTGCTCTGAGATTTCAAATATAACGGTGCAACAAGCGTTATCAGGATTCTTGCTTTCTCATTCTCATGGGAAACTTCTGATAATGGTGGAACTCTATTATACTTGGTTCTTACACAGAAATTGAGGATCGATCCTGTGCAGACAAACATTTTTTTTGCCTTTTTTCTGGTTTTGGTGGGTGAGCAACGGAACTGGGAAACCATTCGCAAGATAAAGCAGATATTGTCCGGGATTGTTTCTTGATATAACTAGGGAAAATGATGCACATTCGTTTCAATTTAGTTAATTTTGTATTTGGAAGCTGAGCTGCTAAAACCAGAGACTCCATTAAAAACACTCATCACCAGCATCATTCAACAAGATTGCCTGTCCCAAACCTAGACAACCATTTTTCAATACATGAAGCCTTTCAAAGTTTGACATGGTCGTGCTAACCAGAGAAATGGGGTTCTCGACAACTACAAGTATGAAATCATAGACATGGCGCCTTCGCCAAACAATAAAAATTCTATTTTCATTCCACAAGTCACCAGGAACTTACATGAGATTCAACTGAAAAGAAGCTCATTGTAAGAAAATTCAAAGCCAATTAATTATTTGCAGGTGGTCATAACACATGCTTAAGACAACTTCTAAAGTATAACAAATCCAATTCTGTAAAACTCTGTCGTCCAATTCACAATCTGGATCTACAAAGAAATCCTGTGGTGACTTGAATCTAAAGATGATGGGGTTACAAAAATTACACTGGGAAAGCTCGTGCCTTGTACATACAAATGTATGCCATATGCCAATCACCTAAAGATCAAAGGATAGAAATACTTAGAAAAGGAATAATAAAAACAGTTTTTTTCTTTATGAATAGAATGGCAGTTGCTAACAGGAATGTGACAAGGAAAATAAGAAAGGAAAAGCATGGCAAATTTTTCCACCACACAAGTTCATTTCATTTAGGCTAGCTTACCTCCTCCAGAGAGCTTGGTTATATCTTCCTCTCGTTGTGGAATAGGATTATCATCATCATACTCAATCCATTTCCCTGGGATGAACATTGAGTACGCATCAGTTGAAAAATTGGGGTTGATCCAAATAAACTGACAAACTTGACAGAGAACTTACCACTTTCTTGCTTGACCCATGCAACATAATGCCCTGAATCAGCACTCCTTCCCTTATGGGTAAGCACAGCAACCAAATCATATATTCCAGTTAATTGTGATTCTTTGCCTGAAGAACCACCTGGGGCATAAAGCAAGAACAATAAAGAGCATGAACTTTCATGGAGGCACCAGCAGTGCAACCTCAGGTATTAGAACATGAAACTGTGTGCATTCCCCAGGGAAGACAACTTTGGGAGAGGAAAGTAGCAAAACAAAAAAACAGTCATTTACACCTTAATTTGATGAATATAATCAGTTTCCTGTATATTTAGCATCTCCAAAAAAACATGCAGTGTTGGTAGAATTAACTTTGAAAAATTAAATACAATGAAGGCTGCTATATCCTCTTATATGCACAATAAGGCATCACTGGGCCCTAAGTCTTTCACAAAATCCAGGAAGCACACCCAGAGACAACAGTAACACACATTATCAATTCAAACTGCAAGAACAGTCCCTTGGAAGTCAAACACAAAGCATCTACAGGAGACCCTCGATATAAAAAATCAAAATACCAAAAAGAGAAGGTTCAATCATGGGCAGGAGAATTTTATACGTTTTTACCTTCTCCAGAGGTGGAATTTGATGATTTTACACTCTCATTTGATGGTCCCTAAACAGGAACAAAAAGGGTAAGATATACCAAGCATATTCATTGGGCTTATCTATTCATATATGCATTCGAATCTCAAGCATCGACCAACCTCCACATCAGTCATCTTGGCATCATTGTCCTTTGAGCTAGAGCTCTTCACCTTGGCTTTCAAACCAGCCTTTTTACCCTCCTCATCTCTTAAAATCTGTATTATGAGATGTTAAGAACAATCATAACCATCACCTAAACTTATGCACCCTTAGATACTTGCTGAACTCCACCAAAACAAAAGGCTAAAATATACCTGGCGAGGTGCTTCTAATTTTTTGCGAAGATCATCTGAGCAAAAATCGTATACATCCAGTTGCAATGGGTAATCCACTTTCTAAGAAAGACAGTTATTTTAAAAAGGATATATCAACACGAATATTAAAAACTACAGCTTTTACTTTTTTTTTCGGGGCAAGCAGAGCATTCAATCCCTTAAATTAAACAAGCTTTTTCACAACCACAGAAACAGAACAGAACTTTTGAAGTCACTTCTCATAGGTAACAGAAAGAAGAAAAGAAACCACTATTACCCGTAAAATCTTAGCCTTTTGATTTGATTCCCTCTTCCAGAAAAAACGAACAAACTGAACAGTTAGGTACCTAGAAATCAAATATGTGCAGTCAGAAATTCATTCTTTTAAGAGGAAATTTTTCAACTAAAAATATAAAGTATTAGCAGGAAAAAAAGGGGGGGGGGGGGCACACTGATGAAGAAAAATAGTAAATTAACATCTCAAATCCTCACAAAAGTCAAGCAATGAGTAGGAAGATCCCCATATTACTTGGATCCTGTGATTGAGATTCAAATGGTTGTAACTTGTAAATTCAAAAGTAATAAAAAGGGAAATCAGAATGTAGAGGAAGCCAGGAATGTTGTTACCTTGGCAAGGCATTAATACAGGACTCTTTCAGGTAAATTGCACTACGGCCCAAGGAAGGAGAAGCCTTCTCCAATTCAGACTTCAAACCCTATAAACAGTAAGATTAATGATAACATAATTTTCAAGTAATTTCAAACAATTAAAACACACAAATTATTTATACATTGCAGATTAGAAAGTGATAGGTAGTGAATCTAGTGATGCTATAAAATACAACGGACCAAGTGGTGAAACTGGCTCAGAACAGAAAGCAAGTTTTATGAAAAGAACCAGAGAAATCAGCTATATTAGCTGCATTTATAGGTTCGCTACTAGCTTTGGAATCATTAGCCACTGGTTGATAAAAAGCATTTCCATTTATTTTTATTTAAGCATCTAAATAAAAGTCCATTGTAAGAATTGTTAGACGGCCATTATAAGAGTTCTACCAATTATTTTAGAATTTACAAAGATCTCAACTATCAAGAACCTAGTGCTTCCAAATGGTTGCATTGTCTACTAAAATCCAATTGTTTTTACTTTCAGATGATAAGCCATCCATCATAATCACGAAAAATTCCTCAACAATAAGGTTATACAACTACAAATGCAAGCACAAACAATGGCTATGAAGCTTTTGTGGCCACTTTGGTGTGTGATCCTGCGGGATGGCACAAGAAAAACCAGATAGCCAACCCAACTAGTTTGGGATTGAGGTTTGGTCGTTGTTGTATTATATTTGCCATGGTGGGAGACTGGAACTAAAATGTTATAAATCATCTATGGAAGACAAACCTTAGTTAGGGACCAGAAGATTGGCATGCAGAAATTATGCGAGAGAACTGAAAAGGCAATGGCCTAAACTTGAGAAGGTACTGCTATTATCTATCAATAAGTAGAATCTTCTATAGTCAAACCCTCCAACACATGGACAATTACCATTTAATGTTATAACAGTTCCCAACAAAGTAATTTTATAGTTGGTAAAGACAAGTAGCAAGGATGAAGCAAGAAATTTTGCTTGAATTACAGGATTAAGATACCAATAATTTAACATTTCAAGCTTGTTTTTGCTGCTCATTTTGTAAGACTACATATAAGTGTTCTTCTTCCAAAGACAGAATTATTTTATCTTTGAAAAATATTTTTGAAGAATAGTAATATTCAATTATAAGTTTTCATGCCATTATGAGCATATGCATTTGGCTTCTATAGTTGATTCAATTTAAATAGGATGAAATATTGTATTTAATTCGGATCTTTCAATTGTTGATTTTTCTTTTTCTTTTTCTGGGTACATATGATCAGGGGTAAACCGAGTTGCTTAAAGTTTGGGGGGATGGCTCTACACTTGCATTTGGGTCTGTTCAATTGAGATACAAATAAGTGGAATCAAACTCATTGTGCAAAAGCATCCATAAGAGACAAATGATTATCAAGATCTAGTCAAGTGCAAGCACAAGCCAGCCTACTGCAAAGGAATGCATAAATCATTCAACACATTAAAATCAAGTAAAAGGAAAAGAATGGAATCCTGATAAAAGAATAATTAGCAAATCTTACATGCTTCAGTCCTTCATGCAAATGGTTCACCTCTTGAGATATGTGGCACTTCAGTGAGTAAACTGATTCTGTCTCTGAGCTTTCTTCACCACTTTCTTGGCAATGTACCCTAGCAACCCAATATTACATACAGAATTTGTCAAAAGTTGTTGTCCTTGGCAAAATGGAAACACTCATAATCATTTAATAAACATCAACGGCAATCCAGTAGTAAATAGAAGATTAGAAATTATAATACTAATTCTTTTGCTTCATGTAACATTAGCTATAATCCAACTGCTAAGGAAAAAAAGTTGAAGATATCCACCTGCTTACAAGTTCAATGCCAAAAAGTTCCTTAGTTGTATCTGGATTTTGACTGCCAAGTTAGAAGAGTAAATCAATAAGTTGAATATCAGTGGCAGGAAGCTAGCATTCTGAATAAGCAACAATATCTAAGCCAATAAGTTCTACATAGGACATTATACTTTAGCAAAAACAATCTCCAATGAAAGTTTTAGCCATAATCCAAACTGCAACGGAGTAAAAGTTTTGAGGACATCAATTATATAGCAATGCATGCTTCTATGGTCTATGAAGCTGACTCAACCAATACATGTGCATAAACACAAACCAAACTACCTGGGACTCGGTGATCTAAGTGACTGTGAGAGGGTGTATAAAAGCTGTGTCCAACATTCTTCAGCATCCTGTATATCTCAAAATGTATAGACCAATATTACAACAGATTATATTAATACAACTGCTATGACAAGCATATTAATTTTTTGAAAAACCTGCTGCATGTAGACTCCATTATGCAACTGGCCAAATTGTGGATACTTTTTGCGCAATACCTGCAAAAGTAAATGGGAAGAGTAAAATGTGGTATTCCATTTCCCCCTATTTCCAAACAATCAAAGTGCAATACAGCAACTACTGTATATTCAAGGTATGCCAAAATTCAAATATAGGCTTATTGTGGTAAACATCAATTGACAGACTGCAAAACTGAAAACCTAATTATGACAATAATGTGCAAGAATTTGCAACATTACAGGCAAATAGTTTTGTATGCCATTAGGAACTAAACCTAGGCATGTCTATACTGTGTAAAAGAATTTTACAGAATTCACCAAAGAGGAAGAGTTTTGCACCACATTAAGCATGGAATGGCTAATGTGAAAGTCCTAATCGATCAATAAGATCAACATTAACATCCATAAATCAGTGTTCTTTGACTCTAAAAACATGCTAGTATCTGGAATACATTTCTTCAGCACAAATTAGTAAAACTTCACATACATGACAACTTGTTAAGAACTAAATGTGTAAGAGTTTGCGACATTACAGATAGATAGTTTTGTATGCCATTAGGAACTAAACTTAAGCATGCCAATACTGTGTAAAAGCATTTTACAGAATTCACCAAAGAGGAAGATTTTTGCACGACATTAAGCATGGAATGGATAATGTGAAAGTCCTAATCAATAAGATCAACATTAACATCCATAAATCAGTGTTCTTTGCTGCTAAAACATGCTAGTATCTAGAATACATTTCTTCAGCTCAAACTAGTAAGACTTCACATATGTGAGAGCTTGTTACATGATAATATGTTTAAAAAGGAGCATCCAACATTTATTAGTAGGAGTTTATCCCAATTATATTGCTAAAAGATTCCCAAATAGCACACATCAAAAAATGCTGCAAATAAGGCAGGAGCTGAGCACAAACCATCCAGAACTGCATTGGTGCCACAGGCTTGACACTTTTATCGAGCTCATTAAACAGTTCTCGAGTTGCAGCTGTCAGCATATGAGATGTCTGATCCAGATCACTGCTTTTTTGAGATGGATAGCTGACCAAATTTCACATTGATAACAGTATTTCAGTAAAAAAATGTGCACTTTTGATCTGCAACTTGAAACTAGTTTCTGAGACATTCAAAAAGTTAGAAAATTCACTTGGATAAAGCAGACTTCAACTCTGGAACAGAATGCAAGCATTGTACTGTCGAGTTCATGTAGCAAGTGTTCCCTAGATTAAAGAGGCCAGCAGTGTGGCCCTATCAGCAGAAAAAAATTTAGCAAAATACTAGCATTAGAGTGAAACAAGAATATTACGTGCGAAAATATCATTAAAATAAAAACAAAAGTTTTTCACAGTAAACTTAAGAGTCCATGAAATGGAAAGCACTACTTTTAAACTGCACAACTTCAAAGATATAAGGTCACAAATCGAAAAAAACATGCACAGCAAAAAAGCATTGATGAGAAATATCTGGTGACATAAAAATAAGGGAAGAAAGAAAATAAATATACATTACTAGATATCCACTGGTCATTGCATGATCCAGTGTTTCACTTTTCCTTTCAACCAGGATAATGGCAATCAAACTGAAAGTCAATCAAAGGTTTGTACAGGATGCACAAACAAGGGTCATAAATTCTATGCTTTATCCATTGGATGAAAATGGACCTTGCAAACACAGAGGCAATGAAAATGGACATTCTAATCACAATAAGAGCCATAGCCTTCCTATAAGGATTATCTGTGTGCATGTGCCATTGATGAATGAATTTACAGGCATATTCCATATAAGATATGAGCCCTATTCTGGTCATTAATCTCTCCTCTCTTTTTTTCTTTTCTTTTTGTTGATATTATTTCAGAGCAGCTAGAAGATCTTTTCTGCAATGCCATCCTCTCCACTTTCACTTTTCCCTGTTCTTTGGTGAGAAAAACTGCAACTTACACAGTTTGGTAGCAAATCAAAAGCACAACATATGATTAGTATAAAGCCACACTGATAAATACTGGCTTGGGAATGGAGATGAAGCATTCAGCTAGGCCAAGCCTAGCCAAAGGTGCAAACAGTAAACCATTGCTTTTCTTGGACCATGTAAGCACGGCTTAATTAGTCATTTATCAGTCAAGGCTCAGCTCGTGCAGCAATTATCTGCTTGCTTGGAATTATCACAAGTCTCAAAGAAAGAAACAACAACAGATTGAATTTTAGGATGAATAGGCCTGGTAAGAGTATTAGAATAAGCAAGTTCTTCATGTCCAATAAATAATTACTATTAAGAAGAGCTTTAAAAGGAAATGCAGACAGGTCCACGTCACATTTCAGTGGATCCTACAATCCAGGAGCTTGTTTGATACCACAGAATAAAGGAGAGAACAAAGGAGAAGGTAGAAACAATTGGAGAAAAGAATGAACATCTGTGCTTAATTAGTATGTGCAGTAAGTATCTCTATAATCAAACACTAGTATGAAAGGCTCAAATTGACTTCAGAACCTAATCATTTGGAAGCTGTTTCATCAACCTCCCTTAAGTTATCCAAAAAAAATAAAAGAAAGAAACAAAAAAGAAAAATTATTAATGCCTTAAAAGGTGAAAGTTAATAATTTTCATTTGTCAGCAGTATATAAATTCTGATATGTCAATTTTCTACATCAATTAGCAGGTTGTATGTGAAGTGGCATGCCATGAATTCACAAGTCATGTGGAGAAGAAGAGGGTTGGAGAAAAATACCAGAGCAACCACTTGTTCTTCTTCTGGAAGATCTTCCATAAAAACAGGGCCTTTCTCTGGGGCCTTCACAATCTCATCAGCAGTGCCCATCATCATCATTTTTTGTCCCTAGAAAAATGTTTAAGTAGATACAATATTATTTACATCATGTTACATAAAAATAAGAGTTGTGTAGTTGCGAAATAGTCATAAAGACCCTTACCTCCTTCACTCCTAACGTTGCCCAGTCAGCATCATCCTGCATTGTTAATCAATGAAGTTAAAGCAGGTACTGTTAAAGTTTATCAAAAGACAACAGATTCCTAATAACACCTACAACGTGGCCATTAAAATGCCATGAACCATGTAGACCACAAAGTGACCATTAAAATGTCATGAACCACATAGACCATAATAAGCAATTAATTAACATATTCAGGTACATTTAGAAGAACATCTATTTACCTTCAACAAACCACCCTTAACCATGATCTTCTGCCTCTCAGGGGGCACTCCAGTCAAATCATACAGCTGGCATTTGAAAACATAAGGGGGCTGGCTTGTGTCAATTTCCACTTTTGGAAACACCTCCTTTAGCCATTTTACACTCACTGAGCCAATTCATTGAAAAACAAATGAAAATGATAGCAGAAAAGGTACAGCTCAGATTTTGCACTGAACTTGAGACATTCTACAGATGAATTAAAAGGCACAGGAAAACAAAGTGCACATTCAAAACCTGGAACCCCAAATGAATTGAATGTTTGCTAAGTCTCGATCTCAAGCTACTTGAAGTTTGCTAAGTGGGTCCTTCTCTTGCATTTTCTTTTGTTTAAAAATCCAAAATTTCTATAAGCTTCTTCTAGTTTGAACCTCAAATTTTTCAACAATCCTACAGCCAGTTTTCTGGCACCTTTCCACAACAAACCCTAATCACTTATTACCAATGTAACCCAGAAAATAATCAATTATTAAAAAGAGTTTCAAGATTCTCATAACTTGGCAAAAAAAAAAAAATTCCTTGATTGCTTTAATCAATTTATAGCTATCTTAGATATTCTTTGTTTCTCTCTACACAAATATTATAAGACTAATACAGTCATAATTAGAACACAATAACAAAACGACCCAGATAATAAATGACACTGAGTTTTACAAATCTTCATCAACAAAACCCGATATTCAGCGATAACCCACTTCATAAAATTCAAAAATAAACCCTCTGAAAAATTTAAAAAATAAAAAATCGAAGCTTTGCAATGATGGGTTTTTTGAACAAAATACCTGTCAACATGGTTGATGGGTTTTCGATGGTGTTTACTTTTCAAATTTTTCTTTTATTTTCGAGTTTGCTTGAGCAGAAGGACACCTCTCAGCTTCGTGAATTTTAAGGGTTTCATTTCTTAGATTTACTTGCTTGTTTTGCTTTTAGGAAGGAGATTTCGGGTCTGGATTCAAATCCGGGTTTCATTTCGATCCACATCCACTTTAGGTCCAATCTAGATCATTAAACAGCCCTGCATTACGAGTCAAATTAATTTTTTCAATATAAAAAAGGTGTACAAACATTATCAACTTGTTTTCTAATAAAATATAATATAATATATATTGGATAATATTTAATATGAATCTTGTAATTATAAATATTTAAAAATTAACAATTAATTACTTCTTAAAAAAGCTAAATTCAGACTTTTAAATTTGACATAATAATAATTTATTCCGAGACATTAAAATTATAAGTAACCAAAAAATTTATCACTAGATACCTATAAAAAGATATGAATAAATAGTATAAAATATCCAAGAAACTTGATTAATTCTACAATAAATGAGATTAATTCTTCGATAAAAGATAGTAATTCATTAAAAAACAGAAAAGAATAAGCAAAATCTCATGCATACAATAATAATTGTTGGAACAAAATATGTTGTTAAAAAGCAATAAATACAAGCTAAATAATCTTATTTATAATTAAAAAAATCCTAAACAATGCTTAAAAAAATAAAAAAGTAATAAAAAAAATAGAAAAAAAAATCTTAAATCACTTAAGAAACTAACTTAATTCTGGCTTAATAGCTTGTAAATCTTATCGCATGGCTTTCTAAATATTCGATTGACTTGATATTTTAACCTAATACAAAGCAAGATTTTTGGAATCTTCTGGTACAATTTCAGCTCGATCCGACAATTAGATAAAAAATAAAATTATGTATTAGAAAAAATGTCTTTAATTGTCGACATTAATTAGTTTATGGAGTAGATAAATCAAACCTTCTTGTACGTAAATTAAATTGAATAAGGTCTTATCATCACTTGTTAAAGATATAATTTTTTTAAAAATTCACCTTAACTCAAATACTCTAAATAAGCTCATTTAATGCATTTTTAAGCTTCTTTGTCCTTGATTTTGTAATTAGTTCATTCAAAACTTCTAGGATATCATTTAGCGTAGTTTGGATCGCATCATCCCCTCTTTTCTCAAAAGAACTCAATCTCGAATCATCACCTACATCAAACAAAGAGATATTAAAGACATTAAAATGAGAATTAACATTATACTTACATGGTTTACCTATTTTATAGGCATTGTCATTAATTCTTTTAAGAATTTAGAACTGAGATCATCTTCTCTTAGTATTAACGTAGATCTTTTATGTTCAGGAAATATTTCGTTGTGTATATGCACCTAAACTCAATCATCCAGTTCAAAGACAATCATTTTTCCGCCCTTTCTTTAAATCCATATTGCTCATTCTTTTTTTTTTCTTTTGTATTTTTCACTTTACATTCTCATAGAGAGCCTTCATTGCTTGTGTTTATCTATTTTCATCAAAATTAACATTTTCATCAACAAGTAAATGAATCAAGTCCAAAATATTTAAAGGATTAAAGTCATAAATAATTTTTAAAGTTGAATAATTAATAGTAGAATGCATATTTCGATTATATGTAAATTCAAGAAATGACAAGCAATCTTTCCAATTCTTCAAATTCTTTTGAATGGTAATTCTTAACATTGTAATTAAAGTTCTATTAACTATTTTAGTTTAATCATTTGTTTGTGGATGACAAATAATAGAAAATTATAATTTTTATCAACTTACCCTATAAAATCTTCCAAAAATCATTAAGAAATTTAACATCACGATTAGAAACAATGCTTATAACCCCCCCCCCATAAATATGAAATTTAATATCACCATCTATTTATGAATTGTTTCTTGGTTGAAATCCTATTTTTCTCCATTTTTTCCAAATCTTTTCTTTTAGTGCTCTTATTATTTTCACTCTTATGAGTCATATATAATTTATTCCTTCCCATTATTATTTTCACCATTCACTACATTCATTCACCCATTAAAGTTTATAAGGTCTTTTATGCTTAATGTTCATGTTTGATTTTTTAACAAGTGTAGCATTAACAACATTAGCACAACTCCTACTATCAATAATCATATTGCTTACCATAGTACTTATATGGCATATAGTATGGAAAATATTCTTCCTATGTTGCTCCATATCATCATCCTTGATCTAAACATTAAATGATCTCCTAATCATCAAATCCTTACCATCAATTGGATACTCAATAGTCAACAATACTACAATGCTCGAGTAGTGGCATCTTGTCCTCCTTTGACGTGTCATTTTATAATTCAATCTCCCCTATGTTCTTTCATAATTATAATCCTTTTATTTGTACATCATGAAGTTATATATCCATTACTCAAACACCTGAAACACTTAATATCATGGTTATAATTAGTTTGAGTTTTGAGTTTACCCTAGACAATAGGGGTCCAATTCTTTTTTACAGTTTTAGGTGGTTTAACTTTGTTCCCTGTTGCATTCAGCTTTGATGAGGGTATCTCTTTTCTCTTATAATTCAACCTTCAAGTTGAAAAAAGACGCAAATTACCTCCTTGGTATATACTGTCTTTTTCTTTTTAACTATCTCTCTACCTAGATAGCCATGTAAACCATATCTTCTAACTCAATATAATATTGTAATCCAACTACATTAGTTATCTCTCTATTTAAACTTTTTAAAAACCTTGCCATTGTAGCCTCTCTATCATCTACAACATTATCTCTAATCATGATAATGTTTATCTCCTTGTGGTAATCCCCTATACTCTTCAACCCTTGAGTTAAACTCTACAATCTCTAAAATAATTTTCTATAATAATATCCAGGAATAAACCTTTTTCTCATGATTGTTTTCATTTCATCCTAAGTCTCTTTGGGTCTTTCTTCATTTCTTCTCCCACCTAAACCAATTTGATCTCATCAAATAATAGCATAGTCAAAGGGTCATTATAAAGTTATCTTAGTTAGGTTTTTATGGGTTGTGTACTATTTATTAAAATAATTAGATCAACTCTTTAGAGACTCATTTCCAAAGACATGCTTTTTTATTAAATGAGTGTATTTTTTTTATTTATAGTTGATAATGAGTAGACCAAGTTTGACCAAGGTAGTGCATTTGGGGTAACAATTGGATTTAGGTGCATTTAATTGTAACAATTGGATTTATATATAACAACCATGTCTAGGGTTCGATCATTATGGATTAAAATATGTAAAACCCTGTCTGAGGGTGTTGACTTGTGGATTTGGGGGTATAAGCTTGTTCGAGGGTATTGTCTTATGAATTCGAAGATATAAGTCATGTATAAGGTTGTTATTCAAACAAATATTTGTGTAACCCATCCTTGACTAATTAGTTGACTAATCATTAATTCCCTAATCAATTATGATATATGTTATTTGTTTCTTCTTTTCAAATAAGGAGAAATTATAGTTAGGAACTTAATATTAAGAGGATGTAAATAGTAACCTCATAAAACTAAACTAAGTGTGGGTCTAATATGATCCATGCAAGAGTTGAACAATTAAATTCAGATTTCAGTGTAATGTTTTCTATTGTCTAGTTTTATTTTAATAAACATAACTCTCAATCTGTCAAATAGATAGGGCTAGAATTTGACTATAAGTTTCTAGAGATATTTTTCTATGTTAGGTTAAAATTTCATGTCAACAAAGTTCGAAAAGGCATTGTAGTATAGGTTAGAAGGTGTTATGCATGTTTGTTATTTGTTGCTTTTTAACTTATGAATTTTTTATTTGGAAATGGTTATTTTCTTAATAATACAAGGATATTCAATAACTAATTTTGGGGAGTTTCCTAGTCCTACAAAGAGGATTAATAGGGGTAGCAACCTTCCTTACATTGGAAGGATTATTTAAAACAACAATTAAATTTTCTTAGCTAAGGACACAAACAAAAAGGGCAACAATTTTAGATTTGATTCTCATAGCTTATATGAGATTTGTAAGGGGAAACAATTGTTATCCTAGCCTTTCTAGGATTTGATTTCAACTATAAAACTATTTAAGCTAAGGAATTTCTATTATTTTAGGTTATTTTATTCTTATATGTGTGGCAACTTTGGTATAAGGGTCAAACTTGTATATTTTTATTGTTTTAACAGTTTTTGGGTTTATTTAATTTATTTTGGATTTAATTGTAAGTGAATCCATATCAACCCACAAGTTTTGGGTTCATTAGTCATTGTTTAAGGTTTATTATGTATTTTGGGCTCTAATTTTAGTTGTGTTTTATTTTAGGCCATTAATCTATGATCCATTAAGGTTATTAATGGGTTGTTTGTTAAGTTTATTTAAGTTGTTTATTGCTATTAGATTTTGACAGCCATGAATTATTGAATAAAATTGACATTTTGCTTGGATCAACATGTTTTTCTCTTTATTTAAATAAAAAAATAATCAAATTTATCAAAGTATAACTGACTTTATGACATTCTTTTTATACTTTAGGTTCCTGATTCTTTATGATCAACGAGATCAAGTCAATTCAAATATTTTTAGTTCTCTCATACAGTGTTATCCGGGGGTCAAGGTTCTATCTTAAATCTATTTTTAAACTATCTGGGATTGTGTCAATCTTACTTATGGGTTTCTAAGAAAGGAAAGAAAGTGTTTTCATCTGTTTATATGGATTTCATGTTTTAATTGACAAAAGAGTTATGTCTAGTTATATAGACTTGCATTTAGCTTCTATTCATAAGATAATTTAGTTAATTATGTTAATTAAGAGTTTAAGTGTTGAACTTTGTTAATATAAATGCTAAGTGTTTAATTTTAATATTAATGCAGATTTAATGGAGTTCTAGATGAGGAACGACTGCATTGAAGATTTTTCTTTGTTAAGCTAGGGCTAAATAACCTTAAAGGTATAAGAAATGAAGAGCTATTTTTTTACATCTCACAATAATATTTAACGTTTCTATTTTTAAAAAAGTATCCATTATAAATAAGTATATTGCATTTTTATATCTAGAAATTATTTTTAGACCCTGCTTAAATGAAGTTATGGATTTAATATCTATGTCATGTGTTACTTGTGCATTGAATAATAATTACATATGTTGCATAATATCTAAATGATAGATCTTCATTTCCAATATCCTGGTGCTAATTTTCCTTCAAATGCATGGGTTTTGTTTTCAATATCTTTGTTGATTGCCAAAAGCAAACCTGAAAAAATATAAAGGGTAGTTAATGCTCATTATCTATGTATTGGAATTTTTTTTTTCATTTGCTTAATAGTCATGCAAATTGTATTACAAGAGCTAAATATCTACATTATCTTTAAAATGTTAGTTCAATACAGTTTGAGAAAATGATACTTCCATAAGTGTTGGTTTTGATATGTATCATATAATTAATTATCCTAGACAAACATAAAAACTAAATGAGAGGCAACTTGAGCAATCAATTTCTTAATTTATTTTGAATATTTAAAGGTGGCAACAAATATTCTAGAGTTTATAAGATGAAAATTTTGTTCATGACATTATTTCAATTATGAAATTTATCTATCTTAGGATATTTTATTTCATTATGTGCAACAACTTTAATTTATGTGTTAAATTTATTATTTTATTTATGTTTAGGCTTAATTAACTTACTTTGGATTTAATATGAGTCGGCTAACATTAGGCCAGAAGTTTTAAGTCCATTAGGGTTATTAGTTGAGCTATTATATAAGGTTTTGTAAGCTGAAATTTTTAGTTGCTGTGGATTTATAAAATAAACTTGTGCTTTACATGATACAATAGATTTTCTTTGTTATGACAAAGAACAAACTTGACTTGTCGAAGATTAACTAGATTTGTGGCATCTTTTTCATACTTTTTATTTGCGAATTTGTATTCATTGGGTATGGGTCTTATTTTAATAGTGTTGGTGTCTTAGGACAAATTTTCATTGTGTCCTATTTTTTTAGATCTATTTTGGCTTCTAGGATTCATTGTTAATTTTGTTATGGGTTGCGTGACCACATAAACACGAGGTTTGCATCATTTGGTATCATATTTAGGCTTCAAAATCATGATCATATCTTTCTGATTTTTTTTTCTCTTTGTGTTCCATAAGTTTGGTCAGTATTCTTTTCTTTGTGTTTTTAGCATCTAAGTACCCAAAAAAACATGTTTCATTTTGTTACTATCCATGAACATATTAGTAGTATAAAAAGTCAAAAGGAGAGGAAGAATAAACATTAAAGTTTGTTTCAATTTTACCGTGAAAACATAAAAAATAGAGAAACCAAATCATACCATATTGAGATCACTTTGAAATTGATATATTGTTTATTTGAGGTTAAATAGCATGATATGTTAAATTTAAGCTCTTTTTTATATCATTTGATTAGTGTTTCAATTCTTAGTTAAATTTTGCCGCAAACTGATAATCATGGGTTTTCGATACCTAAGCATAAGATAATAATCTATAAACTAATATCTATTTTTTATTGTGTACAAGGGTACTACATATCAAGTTTGATGTTGTTCTAATATTGTTTGGTTTGGGTTTGAATTTTAGTGCTTAAAATTACATAACGTGTCAGATTTGCGTCAAGTAACAAAAACGTGTTTACTACTATTTGTTTGACCCTATTCAGTTTATTTATGTTATATTTGGGTTATTTAAGAGTCAAATAAGTGTTTTCATTAATTTTTGCTTCTATTTTATTTCAACTCTTCATATCGTCCATATTTCATACGAATTTGTTTTGCTTTGAGTCTTCGTGTCGTCCATATTTCATACGAATTTGCTTTGCTTCTCACGAAATCATAATCATAGTTTTGTGTTGCTTGTTTTTAATATCTTCTTGATTTGAGTCACAAAAAATTTCCAACTAGTTAAGTTACAAAAAAAATTGTAATCGTAGAAAAATATGCATGAAAACTCCTAGCTAAATTTTAATTCGACCTAACGATCGAATTAAGAGTTATGTTTGATAATGTAAAACTAGACAATAAGCTCAATTATGTTAGAATCCAAATTTTCTTGTTGAACCTTTTTTTGGATCGTATCAACCCATTTTGTTAAAATTTATGGTTTTTGCACGCATGTAAAACCATACCATGAGCCCCCAAAATATGCCTTAGATGGGTTAGGAAGGAGTAAAAAGTGTGATATTACCAAAATAATCAATTCAATAAAAGTTATAGTTTTCTCACATACATGTAAAAATGTACTTGAAGGCCTTAAATGGTGCCTTAAGTTGGCCAGCAAGGCATCGAAAGCACAAAATTACTAGAATATCCATTTCAATAAAAGTTATGCTTTTCACTCGGGCATGCAAAAAACATATTGTAAGGCTGCAAAAGGTCTTATATGTTGGTCGTTAAGGTGTCATAAGTGCAAAATTACCAAAAAAAATCTATTTTGAAAAAAGTTATGGCTTTCGCATGGATATGTAAAAACATACCTTGAGGCCTATAAAACATGCATGAGGTTGGCTAGTAAGGTGTCGAAAACGCAAAATTACCAAAATACTTATTTTGACAAAAGTTATAGTTTTCACACAGGCGTACAAAAACATATTGAAAGGCTCCAAAAAAGGCCTTATGTTGGTGAGAGGGCGATAAAAGCACAAAATTACCAAAATACCCATTTCAGCAAAAGTTATCACACGATCTTATAAAAACATAATGGGTGGCCTCAAATTGTGCCTTAGATTAGCTAATAGGTTGTCCAAAATGCAAAATCACAAAAATACCTATTTTAACAAAAGTTATGGTTTTCACGTGGACATGCTAAAACATATTGTGAGGCATTAAAATGTATCGTAGGTTAGACGCCAGGTCATTCAAATTGCTAAATTACCAAAATACTTATTTTCATAAAAGTTATAGTTTTTGCTCGAGATGTAAAAACATACTAAAAGGCTCCAAAAAGAGCCTTAGGTTGGTCTGGAAGGCGTCCAATTCATAAAATTATCAAAATACCCATTTCGATAAAAGTTATAGTTTTTACACGTGTATGAAAAAACATGTCATAAGGCTCCAAAACAAGCCTTAGGTAGGTCGGGAGGGTGTCGAAATTGCAAAATTATCAAAACACCTATTTTGAAAAAAATTATGGTTGTCATACAGGCATGCAAAGACACTAGGGACCCAAAATGTATCTAAAGTTGGCTGAAAAGGTGTCAATAGTGCAAAATTACCAAAATACTCATTTCAACAAAAGTTATGGTTTTCACACGGGCATGCAAAAACATATCAAAGGCCCTAAAATACGCCTTAGGTTGCTGGTAGGGCATCGAAAGCGTAAAATTACAAAAATATCCATTTTGATAAAAAAAATATATATACTTTTTACCTAAGCATGAAAAAGTATGCCGCGAGGCCCTAAATGATGCCTTAAGTTGGTTAATAGCTCAAAATTACCAAAATACATGTTTTTACAAAAGTTATGGTTTTCATATTAGCATATAAAAACATATCATGAGGCCCTAAAACATGTGCCCTTGGTTGGTCAAGAGGACGTTGAGAACATAAGATTACTAAAATACCCATTTCGACAAAAGTTATGGTTTTCATATGGGCATGAAAAAACATATTGTGAGTCCCCAAAACATGTTTTTGGTTAGCCGATAAGGTGTCCAAAATGCAAAATTACCAAAATACTCATTTTTACAAAAGTTATAGGTTTCGCCTAGGTATGGAAAAACATATTGTGAGGGCCTAAAAGGTGTATTGGGTTGGTCAGTAGGGCGTCCAAAGCGCAAAATTATCAAAATACTCATTTGATAAAAGTTATGATTTTTACGCGAGCATGCAAAAACAAATCGGAAGGCCCCAAAACATGACTTAGGTTGGCTGATAGGGAGTTGAAAGTGCAAAATTACCAAAATACTAAATTTTGAAAAAAGTTATAGTTTTTGCACAGGCATGCAAAAACATACATGAAGGCTCCAAAAGGTGCCTTACACCTATAATGCATTGAATGCGCAAAATTACCAAAATACTTGCTTCGATAAAAGTTATGGTTTTCATATGTGTTTGCAAAGACATACTATGAGGCCTAAAAACATGCCTCAGGTAAGTCACAAAGGCATCAAAAACATAAAATTACTATAATACCCTATATTGAAAAAAGTTATAGTTTTTGCTTAGGTATGTAAAATCATATTAGGTGTCCCCAAAACATGCTTTAGTTTGGCTAATAGGACATCAAAAGCGCTAAATTATCAATATACCCATTTCGACAAAAGTTTTGATCTTCACAAAGACATGCAAAAACACAATACCAAACACACACAAAAGTGTTATAATAGGTTGATGAGTCCACTAGACCTCTAAACTTTCTCTATATAGCATAATGATCAACTTGTATCATATTTCTTACAAATAATAACCAAACAGATTTTGTTATTAACATGTAGTAAATTAAAAGAGGTTAGATGAGCAATTACCCACCCTAAAAAATCTTCAGCTTCCATAAAACAAAATTTCCCTCTATAAGCATCCATGAATAGCATCTATCAACCATAAATATTGATCGTGCTTTAGCTAACATCCCTTTTTATATATCCATCATCTACCCATAACATCCATAAATTTCCATTCCATGGGCAGCCGACTCTTCTCGAAGGGGTTTTTTTTTTTTTTCTGAAGACACATGAAAAATGATCCAACTGATTTTACATTGGTAATCCACAAAATGACAATAACATCAATAATTTCATAATTACATGAATAATTATTATAAAAACTAGTGAGTAATGATATTTATTTTATCATAACAAGTTATGTTAAACATTAGAATGTTTTCAAGGAAAGCTTATAGAGTATATAGAAATTTAAATTTATAAGCATGCAAAATAATAACTCATGACTAACATGTTCTTAACATAAATATAATATTAGAACACTAGCATGCATACCAAGCATGTATCCAAACTTATAAATGTATTAATTGAAAGTCCTAGCATACATATTAATAATAAAAATATCTATACTTATATTAAAACAAATGAGAGTTTTTACTTACTAAAGCACGTTAAAATAATGATAATTTTGTTGCTGTTAAAGGTGAATCATTTATCCTTAAAGCTTTATTGCTTTTGACTTAGGCAACTAAGATGTTTGCAATATATCTCACAACATTTTCAATAACACTACCTTGGTTTAAATACAATTAACCAAATAATATGAAACTCAAATATATCTCAACAAGATGAACCTAATCTCTAGATTTTGGAGGAAAATCAAAGCTTAAAATGAGAATAAAATACTAAAATATAAGATTAGGAATAGTATGTAAAAATCTAAAAAATTCAAGTTGAAAACTCTTCCTTCACCCCTCTCCTCTTATTGTGAATTTTAAAAGCTAGAAGATTGAAGAATGAATTCTCACTATTACTAACTTTTGATTAGTCACCATAAATTAATAATTAAATTTAGAAAAACTAAGAGTTCTTGAGTAGGAAAACAAAAGGTTTTTTTAGATTAATTTCTAATGCTCCCATAATTTGTTTAAATCATGTTAATTAAAATAATTTTTCAACAAATATTTAATTATACTAAGACGCTTGTGATATAATATTTAAATAGTTTTTAAAAATGGCATTATGAATTATACTATTCTTTGTTCTTTTTCTTTTTAGTTCATTGAAGGCATAATAATTGTTTTTTCCTAATTATACAATATGATACTCCTCCCAATTTCTAAATTTCTATCCCTAGGTATTTTCTATTTTAAAATCTTAAATCTTATCCTATGTAATAAAATTGTATTCATGGTATTTTTTTTAATGATCTACGTAGCCACTATTAAAGTTTTTTTATTTTGATGAAATTTTAGGTTTTAAATTTTTCTAAATTACTCATAATTTTCTAAAATCTTCAAAATAAATGTGATTTTTTTAAAGTTAATGCTATACAAATGCATATATCAATTATTATTTTTATTGAATGCCAATCATTTAAATTTATGATATCCATAATTTATTATTTATAACCGCACATATCATTTAGTATGGAACTAGATCATTGTCTAGTATCATGTTATACCATGTGTCAAATCAATTTGTTTTTAACATAAATTACTTCTCCATAAACATTGTCCTCTTTATAAGCAACATGAACTAAAATGCTAAGAATTAGACAATCATTGTACTTTCAATTGCATTAAAAAATTCTTGTATTGACTAGAATCCATAATACATAAAGAAACAATGTTTCTTCAACTATCACACATTCCTAGTAGATTTAAGTCTTGACTTCAAATATATCGCTCTCCCTTGTTTGTATGAATTATCAGGCCTACCATTATCTATATATAAAAAAAGGTATGAATGTCTACTTTCCAACGCAATTAAAATCTTAATATAATTCCTTTTATATCTTTGGATATAGTCTAAATAGCAGATTAAGGTCCAAATAAACAGATTTAACAAGATTCGTCCAATAACTTCGACCCTCTAAAATAATCTCTTCCCAAACTTCGATTGATCTGAAATTTTAACCAAGTGAATAATATGTCTAGAAACTCATTTAACAATATCAGCTCAATCCAAAGGTCGAGTTGAAAGTTATGTTTGACAGTGTAAAACTGGATAATATGAGGTTTTATGTTAAAACTCAAATCTAACCTTGATTAGATCGTATCAAGAGGCTAAGTCCACTTCTGACTAGAAATAATACAAATCAACCTCGCATCTCTACTGATATGAACCTTATGATCATGTGGTCATGCAATCCACAACAAGATTGACAATGAATACTGGAAAGTTAAAACAGGTCTGATAGGAATATGACACAATAAAAACCTATCATAAGGCACCAACACTATTGGATTAAGAACCCACAACATACGAATACCATTTCACTAAAGAGAAGTATAAGGAAGATGTCATGAATCCAGTCAATTTTCAATAAATCAATTTAGTCAATTTAGTTTATTAGAGAACCAAAAATACAATAATTTCTCTCACACAAGCTAAATAAATTCGGCAGCAATAATATTTATAATCTTGAAAAAAAAACTCTGACACTAATGGACCTGACATTACCCAATTTAAATAAAGCCCAAATTAATTAAAATAAAGTTTAAAAATAATAAAAATAAATAAAACAATAATCTAAAAATAGTTTTCACCATTTGATGCATATGATAGTGAAAAATACCTACAAAATATATTGTTGAAGAATCCTTGTTGAATACAACCTTGATGCCTTGTAAAACAAGAATTAATTTATGACTAATTAATTCTTTTTGTTTGATATGAAATCCTTGTAAAATAAGTAACACAAAGGCTGCCACATAAGTTCTGAATTACATTAAGGACTCTTTGTAATAAATGGAATCCATAAATCTCAAGGAAAAGCATCCCAATAGCATCTTTTTCATTTTTGCACTTTGTTGGCAGATTCTATGCCCAAATTTAAACACGTTGTTCTATCTAATCCGGATGAATTAGTGAGCCTACCATAAATTGTTCAAAAGGTACAAATTTATAGTTTTCAATCCAATAAGAATCCCATCCAAAATCCTCATATAACTTTAGATATGATTTGAAAATAGATAAAGGTCTAGACTAGTAGATTTGAACCTTTTAAATCCAAGCCTCTTAACTTAGCCCATTAAACTCCTCTTTGATCTATTTCATTTTAGGCCTTAGAATAGACCTAATAGACACCCCTAATGGATCATTTGATATTGTAGTCAAGATTGCATCATTTACCCAAGCTAAAATCAATAATAATTTTGTCCCCAAAAAACTCCATCAAAGAACCCCAAGATTCTAATTATCAAACCATGGAGAAGTGGAACTGCCATCACCTACAAGGTAGCATATAAGCCCGTGAACAAAACTACGAAGACCAAAACTTTTCCTTTGACTTCATAAATAGTTCCAAGAAAAATCACCTCATAAATACTCCTACCTTGCAACAAGTAAAAATGAATCTTAGATGACCAAATTAAATGAATCAGTCTAGTACATATAATCTGTAAGTGTTTAACCATGGTAGCCTGATTCCAAGTCTTTAAATTTTTAACATTGAAGCCATTTTCCTCTTTTAGTAAGCAAATCTTATTCCAAGCAACTTTAGCACCACCTGAAGCAAGATGACTACCATTCCATAAAAAAGATTTCAATAAAGTAATGATTTTCACTATAACAACCTTTGAAAGAATGAATAGAAAAGACCAATACTCTAGAATAGAGAAGAAAATGAATTTGATAAGCTGAAGTCTACTCGCATATAAAAGAGTGATTCATCCAACTCTTAGCCTTAGCCATAATATGGTCCAGAAGGATCAAACAATCAGGAGGCTTAAATGATAGGTCTTATTTGCACAACCTAAGACATGAATAAAGAAAACCTTAACCAAAATATTATAGGTCTGTCAATTGGAATAATGACTATTATTATGTTCAAAACAAATTTGTTGTTATAGATGCATACATGCATCAATGGCCACTTGTGCTGTTCACCAATCATTTATCTTTGATATTATACTCCTTAATATATATTTGCCTAAAAGACTGCATATCCAGTATTGTTTGAATTAGTGTTTAGACCCAAGAATATTATCGAACCATTGATGATAAAATTTATACTTTAATTATTATACTAACTAGTTGGTTTACTCTGAAACCCCATTACCCAACCTGTCAAGGAAATCGATGTCAAAGAAAAGAGAGCAAGTCAAACATGGACTTGGTTTCAAAATTAAAAAAAAAAAGTTATGGATCATGAGACTTGAACCATTATCTTTAAATTTTAGAATTAGACCCCCACCATTTCATTTTTTTTTCTTTAGACCTTGTATAGAATGAATATTTAACAAATTATTGTGTATGATAGTACCAAAAGACTGAATTGTATAATCAATAATCTCCTGATTAAACTAATAATTTCATGGATTGTTATATGAGGTTGTTTTTAATAACCACACACAAAAAAAAAAGGAAAACTAGAAATTAATCTACCAAAATAAATCTAGAAGATATCGATACTAGTCTAGCGAGAAACAAAAAGATGTGGGTATTTTTTCATGTAGATAAAGTTAGTGTTATGCAATAGGCATGCAGTTAATCAGGTGAGTTGAATTAGAATGTTTCAAACTTTTATTATTATTATTATTATTATTATTATTATTATTATTATTATTATTGGGATATCAATAAATCATTAAGATCATTCTCACATTAACCTGGTATATTAAGAAAATTCTTCTAAATACTACTCTAAAATTTGAATTATATAAAGTTTAAAAAAAGTATGTATACTTCTTTTAACTATTATGAAACTCCAAAATAAAGACTGATATAGGATACTCATTTAACTAACAATGCTTATGTTAAGGAAAAAGGATATAAAAGAGGGTCATTTTAGGGTCTCTCAGTATGTTTTGCATGCCCATGTGAAAATTATAATTTTTGTTGAGATGGGTATTTTGCACTTTCAATGCATTATCATCCAATTTAAAGAACCTTTTTGGGCCTCACGATAAGCATTTATATGCATGTATGAAAACCATAACTTTTGTTGATTAGGATATTTTAGTAAGTTTTTGCTCAAAGACTAACCGATAATCATGTGGAGCCCTTTTCAAGGCCTCATGATATGATTTTCCATCCTAGTGCGAAAACTATTACTTTTTGTTGAAATGGGTATTCTGGTAATATTGCCCTATAGACACCTTACCTGGTAATATAAGGCACGTTTTAGGGCCTTATGATATGTTCTTACAAGCCTAAGCCAAAAACAAACTTTTTTTGAAATGGGTATTTGGTAATTTTATGCTTTCAACCTCATACCAGCCACCTAACACACATTGAAGGGCCTCTTGGTATGTTTTTCCATGCCCACACAAAAACCATAACTTTTTTTACATAGATATTTTGATAATTTTACAATATTGATGCCATTTCGACCTACCTAAGGCATATTTAGGGTCCTCGTTGTATGTTTTTACATGCACGTGTAAAAATCATAATTTTTACCAAAATGGGTATCTTGGTAATTTTACACTATTAACTTTCTACTAGCCTATCTAAAGCACATCTTAGAGCCTCACTACATGCTTGTATGAAAACCATAACTTTTATCAAGATGAGTATTTTAGTTGCATTTTCAACGCTTTACTAGCTACCCTACAACAACTTTTAAGACCTTCTAGGACCTTCTTGCATGTTTTTGCACGCCTGTTTGAAAACCATAATTTTTATAAACAAGGGTATTTTGGTAATTTTTCATTTCAACATCCTACCAGCAAATATAAAACACCTTTTATGGCCTTCTAATATGTTTTTGCATGCCTATTCAAAAACCATTACTTTTGTCGAGATGGGTATTTTGGCAATTTTATGCTTTTGACGCCCTAGTGGCTAACCTATGGTATCTTTTAGGGACTCTTAATATATTTTTGCATGCCCATACAAAAACCATAACTTTTGTCAACATGGGTATTATGGTAATTTTGCACTTTTGACGCCCTATTGGCCAACCAAAGACATTTTTGGGACTTAAGGTATGTTTTTCCATTACATTATAAAAGTCATGTCTTTTGTTGAAATGGTTTAATAATGGTACTTTTACACCTTTTACGCCTTAAGGGCAAACCTAAAATACATTTTGAGCCTTTTGTTATGTTTTTGCATGTCCATGTGAAAACCATAACTTTTATTGAAATTAATATTTTGGTAATTTTGCCTATTTAAAGCCTTATAGGCAAGCCTAAAGTAACTTTTAGAGCCTTTTAGTATGTTTTTACATACCCGAGCGAGAAAACTATAACTTTTTTCAAAAGGGTTATTTTGGTGATTTTATTAAGCGAAAGCCATAACTTTTGTCAACACACATTTATTTTGGTAATTTTGTGTTTTTAATACCCTACCAGCCAACCTAAAGCAAGTTTTAGATGCCTTGCGATATGTTTTTGCATGCGCGTGTGAAAATCATAACTTTTGTCAAAATAGATATTTTGGTAATTTTGTTATTTTGACGCTCTACATGCCAACCTGAGCCATGGGTATTGTGGTAACTTTGTGCTTTGGACAATATGCTGATAATGTAGAATTGTCCCTTATATTTCTAATTTGAGGTTCCAAAAATGTTTGTAACTTATCCTAACAAGAACATTGCCTTAAAGAATTAAAGTTACACCTCCACCCTATACCCATATTGAGACGCAAACAAGAAGTATAAGTCCAAGCGAAGTTGATCAATCCTTTGAAGAATTTGCTAGTTCAATCAAGAACTTTGTATGGGAATCATTCAACCACATAAAAAAAAGCACACAACATAAATGGTAAAAGAGGAAGGTTGTTACTTTCATATAAAGTTGTTGGAGGCGAAAGAAAAAAAGCTTTAAAGTCATGAGTAGGAGGCTTATAAAACATTCATTGTATCTATTGGTGATTCAAGGATGAATTATCTTGAAAAAAGAAAGAATGATACAATCCAAGAAAGAGTTGAACAAGAAAATTCGGATTCTAACGAAATTGTGCATATTGTCTAGTTTACACTATCAAGCATAACTCTCAACCCAACATCGAACTAAACTTTTTAACCATGAGTTTTTAGACATATTTTTCTACACGGAATCAAAATTTCAAGTCAATCAATGTTTTACAAGGCATCAAGATACAAGTAAGAAAATACAATATGAATTTTGTTATTTGTTGTCTTTTGACTTATAGACTTCCAATTTGTAAAGGATTCTTTTCTTAATGATAGGATATTCACTAGTTAATTTTGGGACTTTTGCTGATTTTTGTTTTGGATAGGGTAATTATATTAACCAAAAAGAAAAAAAAAACAATAATAAAGAAGCAAACCCCATACAGCTCGGAAAGGCGGACAAAACCCACCTAACCTAAAGCAATAATAAGAAAACAGAAAAATACGCCGGAAAGAGGCTAAGAGGATATGCCCTCAAAACCTAAACAAGAAACAAATCAACAAGAAATGAAAATATCATCAGAACATCCCCATGAAATATGAAGTTATCTATTAGTATCCGAAGAGGCCATATTACGAAGAAGATTAACTTTAGAAACAATACAATGAACAATATCTCTATAAACAATCAAATTGTTGTGAGGAGTCACACTAAAGAGCTGAGCGTTCCTCTCCCTCCAAATATAGTGAATTGCAGTAGTTAATATCAATTTGATTATCAAATATCTTTTCTAAGAGTGGCAAGGATTCTTTCAATATTCTAAAATCCTTTCCTTACAAGGATTTTTGAGCTGATTTATTTTTATTGTATAGTTTTATGCTAACAAGCATAAATTTTATTCAATCATTAGATCAAATTGAAATTTTACAAGACGTTTCCAAATGTCTTATTTTATATCTTTGTAAAATTTTAGATTAATCCAACATCGAGAAGGCCTTGCAATAGAAGATATTGCGAGGGTTTTATATTAGTTCCCTAGTTAATTTAGGATTTTTTTTCTTCAATTTTATTTATAACTCTTTTATATTTTTTTTTCAAAATTTTTTATGTGGTGTTTCACCTATTATAAATAAGATTATTTATATTATACTTAGTTTTTTAGCTTCCATCCATGATATTTTGAATAAACTTTTGTTTTGTATGATACCAGTAAACAAAGAATAATCAAACTTATCGCCTTTGTGGCATTCTTCTTTATACTTCTCGTTCGTGAATTGATATTTGTAGGGTGAGGATTTTTATTTCAATAATGTTGGTGTCTTGGAACAAATTTTTATTGTGTCACAACTCCTATCAAACCTGATTATTTGACTTTTCAAGATTTACCTTTCTTGCATGTGAGTTGCATGGTCATGTGATCACAAGGTTTCACATCAAAAGCTAATCTAAATTTGACTTAATGGATCCAAACTTGATAAATAGACCTTAACACATTAAAAGTCCAAAATAACTAAAATAATAAAATAAAATATAACCCAAATAACTCTTAAATGTTGCAACACTATGATAAACTAAAAGATAAATAAATAATAACCCAACTAATTAAAACAATCTGAAAGTTGAATTTTATAATGTGTTAGTAAATTTAAAGCTCAACTTTTGAATGAATGGTTCCCCTTTTTCTTGATGAATTAAAAGGTTTATCATATATCAATAGAAAGGTCAGAATGTCTATTTTTCAATAAATAAAAAATTCATAAATAAATATGAAAAAATAATAAAAGAGTATTGATCTAAATAGAAAAAAAAAATCATAATCAATTAGGAAAATAATGCAATTTTCACACAGTAACTTCCGGACCTTATTTCAAAAAAAAAAAAATTAATGTCCAATTGACCTAAAATCTTAAACGTGTATAAAACAGGATATCCAAAATACTTCTGGTAAAATATTAGTTCAATCCAACTGTCATATTAAAAATTATATTTGTTAGCATAAAAATATAGAATAGAAAAAAAAAATCAATCTAAAACTAACTTTAACCTCCTAAATAAATTTGAAAATCTTTGTATTAATTCATGCTTTTTAGTCTCATTGTAGAATATGAAAAATCCTAAAATATTATGCTCAAATATCCTTATAATATTAAAATTAATTGTTCAAACAAGATTATCGCCATGATGTGAACCCTAAGTCCATATTATAAAAGGATGAGGCTATTCTTACACTCGGATCAAGTTAATTATAAGCTAATTCATGTGTCATCGCTTCTTTATGTTAAACAAACTTATTAAATGTCTTACTTGACTTCCTGCCCTTTTCTTATGATTTATCCAATTGGTATCTCTAGTAGATATTTTGTGTTGGTAGGCTGGCATATATAAGAGTTGGTAAGTCGTGTATTTAAAATTGCTAAATATTTTTGCTGGGCATAATGATGGGAAGAAACGACGTCGTTTCTCTCACAGAGAAAAGAAATGAACTGAAACCCCTGGTGGGTCTATCTCAACTCCTCTCCGGAGGGCTGCCTTTATTCCTTCCGTTTCTCTTTCTTTCTGGAAAAACAAAATCACTGTCTTGACAGCTTGCTTGCTTGAGGCAGGCAAGCAGAGAGAGAGTTTTCTTGGCTGCTCACTGATTCGATTAGTAGATTAGATTCAGACACGCATCAAGGAGCAAGGCAAAGACTTTTTTTTTGCTTCAATATCTCTTTTTCATCTGCTATATGAAGAAAGTAATCATTTTTTTTTGTGTTTTTTAAGCAGCAGGCATGAGCCGTTCTCAAGGGTCCTCTTCATCCCTCAAGAGGAAGCGGCCAGGGTTGAGTTCTCCGTCTCAGTCACTCACCGATTACGAGCGCAAACTCTATGACGTGATCCGAAGCAAAAAGGATATGGGAATCTGGACTAGAGACATGAAGAAAGAAACCAACCTCCCTGACAACGTCGTCAACAAATCTCTCAAGGCCCTGCACGCCAAGAACTTGATCAAGGAGGTGGTCAACATCCAGAACAAAGGGAGGAAGCATTACATGGCTACAGAGTTCCAGCCCTCCAAAGAACTCACTGGAGGGTCCTGGTATGTTGCAGGGAGCCTTGATACGGACTTCATAAGGTCGTTGAGGATGTTTTGTGTGAAATACATAGCTGAGGAGAAGGTTGCTACGGTGGAGAAGGTGACGGAACTGATCAGAGGGAATGGAGCCTTCGCTGTTGAGGTCACAAAGCAGCAGGTTGAAGAGATTGTTAGGGCTTTGGTTTTGGATGATGAGGTTATGGAAGTGAAGAGTAATGGGATGGGGGAGTTTGGTTCTGTTCCGGTTGGGAATGTTTGCTATAAATGCGTCGGCAAGGGCCGCAGCGGCGGCTTGAAAGCAATAATTGGGGCAATGGCTTCCATTCCTTGCGGAGTATGTCCAAGGATAAGTCTTTGCACGCCTGATGGTGTTATCTCTCCAAGGACTTGTGTCTACTACACCAAGTGGCTGGATTTTTAATCATGTGTTTTTTCTGTACATAATTCTCTCTTGGCCTTGCATTTTAGATTATCCTCAACTTCTCATTCTAATGGACACAATTGATATGTGTATATATTACCAAATTCACTGGGTCTTATAAAGTCCAATTTCTTCAAAATCTCAAGAACTCTCAAATAATTTATCCTTTGTATAAAGGAAGAAGTACGGATTTATATCAATAACAAGAGATCTAACTACTGTTTCTTAAAAAGAACTTTGTGCACCTAGAGACAGATGTTTCACCTCTCGATTTTGATCATCTCTAAGAAACTTCAGACCATGCGGTGATGGCTCGAGGAAGTGCCTAGTCTCCCTGTCTTTTCACCAAGTCAACGAGCAATGTTTGCATGTCTGAACTTGTTTGAGAAACATTAGACTTGTTTGAGAACCATTGGAGTATAGCTTTATGTCCAGGAGCATGGTTCAACAATGGCCATATAGTTGGCTGGTCCCCTGCTTCCCTCAAAAGCTCTTCTTTCCAAGGAAATTCATCAGCTTGCAATTGAAGAGGCCAGGTTTCCTAGACAAACTCTATTTGGTGAAGGCCTGGCACAAGTCCATCAGTGACCCAAACCATTGATCCACTATCATTTTTCACATGGTTGAATTCCCGTTGAGCATATTCCAGAGAGATTCGTAGCCTCCCCCAAGGTCTGCAGTCAGCAGAGATGCTTCGTGCTTCAATTCCAGCATTTCTCTCCAACCAGTATAAATAATTAACTTGGAACAGTGACTTGAGCATGTCATGTTGTGAAGAACTTCTTTAAGCACTCCCTGATTGCTGCAAGTAATTCAAATACAACACAGAATAGCTATTAGTAAGCTCAATTCCTATCACAAGTAACTTGCTTCTCAACTAAAGCCAAAAAAAAAATGTTCAAAGAAAAACTCGTCCTTTCTTTTTCTTCAACAATGAAAAGAGTTTTTCAGGATCAGGATTGTTACTATTGGTCATTATTTAGGAAAAATATTCCATACAAATAAAAAAACATGGGCTGTTTGCTGGATTCCTTTATTTACATATTTTGTTACAATTTAGCTACTTCAAACATCAGAGATGGCATGAATTAAAATGACCAAAAGAACTCTTCCGATACAAGTAATTGATAGCTCCCAACACAGAATTTTGCAACAAGAAAATGATTTTGAATTGCAGGATGACTTCTCATTTTACACAAGAAAACGATGAGGAAGTATAAACAGCAGCCCTTTAAAATAAAGCTACCAGCCTACCAGTAATTTCATGATGATTGTTGTTTAAGAAAATAGATATCAATCAAGAATTGGTCATGCATGCATGCACATATATAATAGAAAATCAATAGGCATGGAAATAAGTAGATACACTCTGAATTATAGAGCTGGTGAAAAGAAATCAAACACACAGATAAACAGAGAACAGGATGAGGGGATTTCAGATTAATAATAAAGCTGCTAGTATACTTACACATAATCATCCCCATGCTCAGTTAAAATGTAGCCCTCATCTCTATACAAATTGAACAATGCAAGCACATCGTTCTTGTTGTTGACAACATCACTGAGCTTTGATCCCAGATGCAGCCTCTGCTCAATATCAGAAGCTGCATACCTCGCTCCTGAAGATGTTCTAACCTTGCTTTTTCCAGGACAGGAAAATCACGAGACAAATTATAGAGCAACTCGCATTGCCCTTAGGGTTTATATTAAGAAACGGTAAAGCTGGAAAAAGTGGTTCTTCATCATTGACCTCTTTGACTGGAGGAGATATTCACTAAAAACTAAACCTGTTAAAGCAATGAAAAAAAGGGGTTTCTGTCATATAGCTTTGGAATACTATGAAGATGATTATGACAACAATCTTAAGAATCAAGAGTGAGTTCATGGTATTAGACAGCCATTTTGAAGGTTTGCATGGAGGCTAACTGAAAGTGGCAGCAGATAGTTGTGTGAGCAAGTAAAGGTTCTATTTCATCAACCTGTTCTGTGGAGAAGAACAAAGAGAAAGCAAGTGAAAACATACCCAACTAATACCTGTCTACAGTTTACAATGTTCTAAATCCTCTGACAAACTGAACTGAAACAAATCTATTTCCTGGGCATCATAATTAAATTATGATTATAAATAGTAATGGAAATTCTAAAATTATTGCATTCAAAGTGGCTTCAAGATTTCTTCTCTTTGTATCAACTCATTTCAATCAATGAAGTTACAAAGAGATTATCAGGCACTCCCATTAAGGGACAAAAGAAAAGGAGAAGAGATTGATTACTTACATGATAGGGATTTATAGTCCTTAGTTGAATGGATTGATATGATAAAGATTGCAAAACATGTGGATCCATGTCACCAAACTAAAAGAAGCAAGGGCAAGGGATGTTGAGGAGCCTGTGCAAGCCAACGCTATACCAAGCATTATACCAATAAAGTTGCTCACCATTCCCTGAGCTTCACCCTTGGCAATTACCTACAGTTAATAATTGCTTTCAGGAACAAATCAAAGTGACTTTGGAATTACTAAGGTCAGAAAGAAAAGACATCTTGCACAAACACAGCTCTTTACCAGCTGATAGAAAAGAGACATTTCCAAGCTTCCATAAAGCAACTTGCTATTTGTGAATAAGAAAAAACCAAAAGAACAGTCTTAATTTTACCTCAGCAAAGTTTCTTTGAGCAGCAAAACCAGCATAAAAACAGCTCCTTGTAGCAGCCTGCAAATTTCGAGCATCAACTTTAAGCAACTCTAAATAAACAAAAATTTGTATTGGTATCATAAAAGCAGTTTGGCACCCAAACAAAAAACAAAGAAAATGTTATTAGGAAATAAATATGGCAATGCAACAGTAGATAATTTAGAAGTAGGAAATTGCCTGGATAATAGTAGCAAAGCGTCCGGCTCCAGCAGTGGCACCAATGAAAACAAAAGGATGAGGAAAAGCAGGAGTTAACATTTCCAAACCAAGAAGCATTTTCCAAAAGGTCAGCAACAGCCTTGATGCGGACCAATGAACAAAAAGACTTAAATCATAAAAGAAAGAAGCTTTTAGAGAAAAAAGCTAAGAATTGAAAGCAAAGGAAGAGAAGAATGAGGATTGCAGTTATGTAAAATCTGCAATATTTTTAATTAATGATCAAAATTATCTCACAAAATGACAGAGAAACATATAAATAGTAAAACCCTAAAACATCTTACTATTGGCTCAGCCCATCAAATCAAATTGTTTAACATAAATAATGTCAAATAAATAAAATAAACAATGAGATAGGTCCAAATGGGCTCAGTCTCCCAACCAAAGAGTGACAGGTTGAGTCATCCTACATCGTCTCCATCCATATACCCGTGTAATTTGCAGTGTGGGCCTAGTGTCCCCACCAAGCCTCCAACCTTTTAGGATGAACATCAAAATGTCATCCATATTTGGACAAAATGATTTTACTGAGATATACCCAATCCCATCCTTTAGCACCCATTTGATGGCCGCAGCCATTGAATCACTCCTTTCCTCAAACCATCGGTGTCGAGCAATGCCTATCAAACCAAAAACAAATAAACATTAATCAAAACAAACAAAAGCAAACTACATGGCACCAAAATAAACCTGAAGGGATTGTTTTGGTAGTTAAAGAAGGCATGTTCCTTTTATTGACTTTTAAGGTTCAAACCTTAGAGTCAACACCAAAGGAATTTATTAAATTCCTCTTAATGCAGCAAGCCTATGAAGGGGTGCAAGATTGCTAGAAGAGAAGACTTAAATCGACACATAAATTAGTTTAAAAACACCTCTTACTGTCCAAAATAACTGCATATTACTACAAGCAGAAGCAGCAGATGAATGACAAGGATAATAGATAGATACCTGGGTGGTAAGGACACCACTAACTTGGCTTGCAATGCCTTGGATGGCTCGCAAAGAGAATAATCCAAGTAATCAAAGGTAACACTTTGAGGAAACCCTTGAGGAAGCATGAGACGTACAAACAGAGCTGTGCATTGGGACCATAACTCCTTAACAAAAAACAGCGACGAAGACGGTGATGTTGGAGACACGACAAACTCATCCTTGGAGAAATCAGGAACAAGCCTAGCCCAGTTGCTTCCTCTGATGTTGCGTGTCTGATTAAGTGGGAACCAATCTGGATAACATCCAGAGGTGCCTTAGTGATGGAAATGGCTGGCAGCCAAGTTCCCATTATGGTGTTTACAGGTTATTGAGAAAATAGAAGAAAAAGGAGATAGAAGCAGAATTCCATGAATTCATCTCAACATCCATTCATCGGGTCAGACCTGGACATGCATGTGGTTGCTGCTTGAAACAGTGGATTCAAAGTCTAGCTTCCTCTTAGTTCTAGGTATATGAGTCTATGTGGAAGACGACACAGCTGTAAAGAATGTTGGTGTCAAGATGTTTGGAGGTTGATGGCAACATCAGTTTAGGGGCTGAGTTTGTTGTAGCTGCTAAGGATCCAAATGATCTGGATGGTTTATGTAAGATGATGTTCTATAAAAAATAAAGCAATCACCAACGTCAATTTTTTTTCTCTCAGAGTACCATAATTAAACTGACTTGCATAGAGATGATTAAATATAATTGTTCATTCCAAACTTCTATTCCACATCACATAAATGTGGCTTAATGAAAAAAAAATTTGATTCTAATGAATAAACTAATTAAAATTGAACCGTAGTTCAACCTAGTTGCCATGATCAAACATCTATATTTTGATAACCTCCGCATGCTCATTTAATGTTAAACAAAAGAACCCTCATCATTCATAGATCATTACAATCCCATTTTAAAAGAGTCTTAGTACATATATATTAATCCAAACTTAAAAAGCCATGTACATTAAATTAAATGGTGTTTTTCACACATTGTCAAGAAAACTTGCTAAACTATACATAGATTTATAATTTGGTTAATAGATTTGATTAAAATAAGAATGAAGGATGATTTTTTTAACTATGAATAACTGTATAGTCTTAAACTCCTATAAACAAAAAGTTGTTGCTTGTATATCCTGAGCTGTTTTTAGTTATTGGTAAGGATTCATAAATCAATGGCCTACTTTCTTGAATAGTTTGCCCATTTCAACACAACAACAAAGACTTTTGATATGAAAGAATTAAAAAAAAAAAAAAAAGACGTGTTAGCATGTATAAACCATGCCAATTATGGACGATCCTCGGTATGTATTGGATAAAAAAACAAATGTATTTGAAGAAAAACATGATTGACTCACCACCCACTATCCTAAACGAATTGAATTGTTAGCACATGCTTTGAAAGTTAAAATGCAAAGAGAGCAAGGAAGAGATGGTAAGAATATGACATATGATGCAATGCTTTTGTTGCTATCCCATTCCTTTCCTTACACCTTTGAACTTCTAATTGAATAAGATGTCTTCTGCGTGTTAATTTGTCTCAACAACAAAACAGTACATGCCATACCATGCTATCTTATCTTTTTTGTTTGGTTATCAGCAATTAAACATGTTCCTCCAGTTCCCTATATTACTTTAGGGGTTCTTAAACTAATGGCAGCAAACATTGAACGACCCCCTCCTTCCCTCAATCAAAGAAATGGTAAAGAAATTAAAAAACAGAAACCAACCTGGATTAAACGACGCAGCAAGAACAACGCATATAAAAGTAGGAGCACCGCCTAACTGAAGGAGAAAACAAGTTGTGGGCTGACCACCTGTTAAGAAATTCCCCTGTCGTAAGGCTCCAGAAAATATAAGAACCAGACCAAAAAGAAAGAAGATCGACACAAACCTGTTTGAGCCCGAACTGGATTCCCGAAACGCCAAAATAAAAGTCCAGAGAAATGCAGCACGAAAAACAGATGAATCTAAAAAGCAAGGCTGAAGCATCCAACAAAAGCATAGACTTTTTGGAACATGGAAGAACAAATCTCCAGATCCACAAACATATACTGGGAAGATAACACACGTAAAATGCAAAATGTGCAAGCATTAAGAGAAGCAATAACTGGAAAAATCCAAATAAAACGAGAGGAACATGGAAAAAAACACTAATTTGGTTAGGAGAAGGTGTTAGATTTGAATCGTCCGTGTAACATAGACAAAATTTGAATATGAACGAATAATTTTGAAAGAGAAAGGCTTACCCCGTTGACATGGGCTATGGATTCCATTTTATTCTAACTCTCCAGTTCTTTAGCTAGCAAGGGCTATAAATTTCATTAATTTAACTATTTAATGTCTTTGGCTCCAATGTTATTTTCATTATCAACCCTATAACAATTAATATTTTTTTTTTTTGATGCTCGACATCCTCGTCTCCGGTATACAAGCATCGCCGGCACCACCATCACTGATGTTAGACGCGACTCCCTTATCCTATTTTCTGTCTGCTTGCTCGACGCCTCCATCTCATCTCTTTTTTGTCAGTTTGGCTTAGAAAGAGGATGTGGGTCGAACACCGCCAACACCATCACCTCTCCAAACAGTGACACAGCAGAAAGGCATCCTCTCTGCCTCCGATGTGTCTCATTTCTCTCTTTCTTCTCTTGACTGTCATGTTCTTCTATCTTCTCTTCCCTCTGTTCACTAAAACAAGGTATTATATCTGAATCTTGTACTGAGTTTTTAATTTTTCTTTTTTGTAATTTAGAATTTTTTAAAAAATAATTTTATTTTTAATGTTATTAAATTATTTTAATATATTGATATTAAAAATAAAATTTTAAAAATAAAAAATATATATTATTTTAATATTTTAAAAAATAAAAATTGCTAAATTGCTAAACACCCTTTCATCACCCATCTTTTTCTTCAGGTTGGTCGGGAAATATAATTAAGAATTAGTGTTTTAGGAGTAAAAGGCAAAAGAAAGGGGGGAAATGTGATCAATGAAGTGAATTTAACACTCTCTTTTGTAATATAGGTTATTTGGCTTTTTATAATTATTGTAGATTATTAAAGAAAACACTAAAAGCTAGAGCCAAAATATTGTCCATTCTCTCGTATTTTAATATGGGTTTATTATTTAATTTTTTTTGTTTTTTTTATTCTTTAAACTTTTTTTGCGTGATTATATTTTTTAAAAAAACCAAATTAAAGGACATTAAAAATAAATTTGTTGACTAAAACCAAAATTAAAAGACAAGAATCAAAATAAAAAACACAACATAAATGGATGATACTTTTAAAGTTATCATAAAGTTTACAAATAGTCCTTAAACTTTATAAATTACACCTATTCAATCCCTTGATAGTTTTGCAAAATTAATTTTGGTGCATAAATTCATTTTTTTATATTTTATTCCCTAATTTGTGAGAAGAAAGAGAACACATGATTCCAACAACAACAAAAAAAAAATCCATGATAACACCCATTACTATCACCAAAATGATTATATTATGTGTTAAAAGGTTTCATTTGGTGAAATGAATTCCACTTAAATTGTTTTTTTACCTTGAAATTGTCTAAAAAACAAATATAAGCTTGGAAATAAATTTTGTTTCTAGTTTATGTGCTTTTTTTTTTTTTTTGCTTGTTAAGATAATCTATGGGTTTGTCGAAAAGCTTAGGCTTTTTTCAATGTGTTTTGGGTCAAAATTTATTAAAAAAAAATAAGGTTTTGAATAAAAAAAAAAAAACATAGATCCTGTTTTTCCAGCCATCATAATAGCTAAAATTTAGAGAATATTAAGTGACATGTTGTCTAGATATTTTTTTTTAATAAAATATTGAGCGGATGACAAGTTGTCAATTAAAAAAATGACCAAAGTGCGAGCACTTTTTAACTCTTTTTTCTATTATTTTTTTGTTTTTAAAAAATCATGTTTTTTAATGTGTTTTTTAAAATATTTTTTTAATTATATTTAAATTTATATCTTTTTTCTCTAATTTTTTATTTTTGTATTTAGCCTTTTTAAAATAGTGATTTTAAAAAAATTATATATATTTAATTTTTGAAGAGATTATTCTAATTCCTCTATAACTTTTTTTTTTTATATATATATATATATAATTGAAATTTATTTTAAAAAATAATTAACATTTATTTTTGAATAATATTTCTAATAAGTGTAACCTTACTAGATATGTTTTTTCAATTTGATTTTATTCTATCAATTTTAGCTATTTTGTAGCTTATAGATTTTTGTTTCCCTCTTCTCTTCTATAAAAAATTATAGTTTTGCTTTTTTTATTGTTTGTATTCAATCTCAATTTAAAAATATTATAACTTTCAACTTGGTCCATATTCTTTTGATTTTTAATTTTTTCCTTGGTTCTTTTGTAAAAGTTTTATTTGTTTTAAATTTCATCATTCAATCCAAATTGATATTATTATATTTTTCAATTTGATCCTCATTGTTTTAGTTTTTAATTTTTTTTCTTAATTCTTTTGGAAAAGTTCTTATTCTTTTCATTTTTACCCTCCAATTAAAGTTTTGGCTTCTAAATTTTTCTTAACTCTTTTGGAAAAGTTATTATTATTTTTTTATTTTTACCCTTCAATCAAAGTTTTGGTTTTTAATTTTTTTCCTGGCCTTTATATAAAATTTAGTGTTCTTTTCAATTTCATCCTTCAATCAAAAATTTATTTTTATTTTTTATATCAATTCCGATCTTCATTCTTTTAATTGTTTTGGGTCCTTTTGCTAAATTGATTTTTATTTTCAATTTCACCATTCAATCAAATATAAAATTTATTTGATATTTGAATTTTAATCCTTATTCTTTTAATTGTTTTTTTAATCCTTTTGTATAATTGAATTTTTTTTTTTAATTTTATCATTCAATATTTAATTAATTAAGAATTAAATTTCATAATTTTTTCAAATAAAATATCTCATGTCTAATGACCTGGGTTAAGGATTTAAAAAGTTAACATGTTTTTTTATTTTATAAAAAAAAAAGCTTTATAATTCTTTTTATTTTTTTATAGAACTATTTCATTCTCATAATTTAATTCGTAAGTTTAACAAAATATCTCAGGTTAACTCAGCCTGAATTACTAAAGTTACTAGTTTATAATACTAACTCAAGTTAATCAGAACCAATTTTTTATAAATTATAAATGGAACCAATTTTTTATAAATTATAAATGGATTGTAAATTGATGAGAGATATCTTTCATTTATTTTTGTAAAAAATATTTTTTTCTCATGTTATTATAATCATTTTTTAAAAAAAACATTTCATCCATCTACTACCATTTTTTTTTTCTATCTAATTAAATTAAAGCCACCATATTTGACTCAGCCGGGTTTATAACATGAATCTCTCTCTCTCTCTCTCACACACACACATAGACACACACACTTGCAACAAACAACGGAACATCATTTAACAATTGTTATTTAATACTGAGCTCAGTACCACGCAACTTGAATATTCTTATGGAGGGCATGCAAGCAATTCCCATAAACCTCAGGGCACCATATGCTTATCCATGTTAAGTTACAAAGAGAAAGGGAGGAGGGAGAGAGACTTATGTACAAACACCTCAAGGAACTGTTAGTTGACCAGTGTGTCCCAAAGACTTCCATGATGATTCAAGCCGCAACAAGTGCAATTTCTCAACAAATGCTTCTAGGACTTTCGCCTCTTCTTCTGGAGCAAATGCCATGCAAATGCTAAGCTCTTGCACTGCCTGACCATATTTCCTGCAATTGCAACCAATTAATTCAACCACACCATAGTGAAATGCGTTGCAATTTTTGTCAAGGCATGAAGATCCCAAATTTATACCTGTTATAGTACAGCATCATGCCATGGTCTCTCCTCAAAACCCAATTATGCGGTTGCAGAATCAACAATCTTTCCGAAGCCATGACAGCCAGCCTGTGAAGAACTCTGTAATTCAGTTTGGTATGCATGGAAGGAAGTTTATCTTCCAGAGCTAATATAACAGTTGCAATGCTAGATAGTTTATCTTCCAATTTAGAATGTTCAGATGCAAGCTCAGCTCTAAGTTGAACTCCAAATTTACATGCACACTTATGCATTTCATTTTGAAAAGAAAAGAGAGGGCCAATTTCACCTTGTATGGAAACATTTTACAGCCTGACCATATCTGATAGACATAAACTTGAAGTCATTGCCACTGCCATTTGCCAACTAGATTGACATGACAAAACATTACAAAAGCAACTTCCGAAAGAAGAGTGACTGTTGCAGCCATGCAACCTCAGAATATAATGTAGTAAATATCATAAAGTTTAAATGCATAAACCACCCTTACCAATCACAGTTCAGTTTATGGGTTACAATAACCATTGATCTCAAACAACAAACTATTTTCCAGACTCTTAATGTAATAAAACAAATCAAAACAAGCAGATGCTTGTCACATCCTTAAAATATACCCTCTAATCCTCTGAGAATGAGTAGATGGCATGCAAGCAGATTTACTTTAGATGTCATCTCATGATCCTAAAGAAATAAAATATCACTATCCCAAAAGAGAGTAATTCCCCAGAAAATGAAAGGCAGGAATATGTTAAAGAAGCCATGTAAAATTTGTGCTCAAGTAGAATGCATTTCCTATTCTAGAAAGAATTAGCCTGAACCAAAGGTTGAAACACAGTTTCTAATCTTGCTTCTTTAGTTCCAAGAACAAGTAAAATGGACAAACCTTGAAAGTGCTATTCATGAAATCAAGTATTTATTCATAGTACAAGGGCATCTGCAGGTTATAAGCAAGAGGCTTCGAATGATACAAAAAGGTAACATGTTTAAAGACCACGTCATCACGCTATCTATGTTTTTATTTTTGGGTGAATGGGATCAAATTTATTAATTGACGATTAAGAGATTAGAAAAGACAGTTTGAGCAGTAAAAGGCAATTTAGCAAATAAGAAAACGACTAAATGAGACCCAGCAAACAATAAAGCAAGAAATCAGCCACACACACACACACAAAAAAAAAAAAAAGAAAGAAAGAAAGAAAAGAAGACAAACAACCATGCAAAAGCAAAAAAGACTCCTGTCACCTGCAGTCACAAAGCCAACTGGAAAGACTACCAAAAGGAAGCAGAAGAAACCCCAAAGAATACAAAGAAAACTGCCATGACCAAGACAACAACCAGACCAGTCACCAAGACCCACAACTGACACAAAAACAAAACCAGCAGATGTCCTAAAGAATACAGGATAAAGAACGAGCACAGCACAGCAAAGCATGCCAGGAGGAACCAACACTGGAGAACATAACACGATACCAAACAGGGCAATCAAGGCCACTTGAAAAGCCACCTCAAGAGGACTTACAGGGAAATGGGCAGCAGAGACTCTAAAACAAACCTGGAACTAACAAATCAAAATTCACAGAAGAAAGTCATCCGATTTACACAACCACACAATAATAAGGCATCCTCGAAAGAAAAAGTGGACATGAAAATGGCAAACTGACACAAGATCCATAACAAGGTTATGGATTAGAACAATGCTGCATCACATCTTTTAAGAGAGGGGGAAAAGAGCAGAAGCAGAACCAGCAGTGCCAAATAGATACGTGGAAACAAAAACTAAAAAGCACCTAGACTTCAAAAAAACTTTCCAAAGCCCTTTCTTCTGCTCGAGTGACAAAGATTCCTCACCAGAAGGAAAAAAGGAAACACTGACACTGGCTCCATAATCTCGGAGCCTATATGGGCAGAAACAATAGCACCAAAAGCCAGCTAAAACCCCATCCATCTTGATGGCATAAAATGCTACACCCAAGGCACTGTTTATGTCACAACACTTGCAAAAACCCTGGGAATGGTCCATGGGAAAAGAAAGAAATTACAATTTGTCGCTAAGAAGATGTATCACACAAGTTAATTAGGTACGATCCAGACACACATTATGTTGCTTTCTTCTATTATTATTTTTACATTTACTGCATAACTGATGCATGTATCAAGACCATAAGAATCAACAATTCAACCTGTTGTCCTGTTATTGTTCCCATGTCACATGCTTAACTGTTTTATGATAATCTGAAAATAAACAGCTTGAAGATAAGGGCTACGTGGCCCACTGAAACATTGAAGAAAATGAAGATAACAGACATAGCCATATAGATACATAAGAAAACTACCTAAGATCTTGAGGCCGAAGCAAAGGAATACTTGAATTATGGACCTTGATAAGTTTTTCATCAGTATTATGAGCATGCCTAAGTGGAGAAGCCAGCATCAATCCAGGATTTGATCTTGAAGCACGTTTCCAGTGAAGCCTCTGCCACAATTTAAGATTTAGTTTATCTCAAGTGGGCATAAGGAAGCATATTTAGAGAATAAATAACTCTTAACGATGGAAGAATTAAAAAGGGACTAAATGGGTGCATTGGTTATCTTGGTAAATGTAAAAGACAGGAAAGTATTTGATGAAATTCCAGAAATCAGAACTCACAATCAAATTGGCCAGAGCAATCCCTATAATGTCCCGTTTTGTAGCTATCTCAAGTCCCAAAAGAGAGTTTCCAGTTAAATCCGATGCCTTTGATCTAGGGTCCTCAACACACCTTCCGTTGACAATTGCAAACAAGCTGTGCCCTGAAGTTACCTTGAAGAGCTCCTACAGAAAGGAGAAGCAAAATGAGAAAAATCTGGTTTGAAGTTTGTCCAAAAATAAGGTTTTACAACAGGATGTCATCCACAGATTGTAAAGAAATGCTTCAATGACACATTAGAAAGGAATAAATTTAGTAAGAACAATGAGCTGCCAAGCTACATTTTGAAGATGAGCATGAACAATTTAAGCACCTCTGGGTTCCCCATTTGGGGCCATATCAAAAAATCTTCCCCAACTCGAGATCCCACAATGGTCAGATCAAGTCGTCTACAGACTTCAATGTAAATTATACTAAGCAAAATTGCTGTCAAGAAGGAAAATATATGATCAGATTGTGGCGAATACCCACAGAATGAAAGAACACAGCAATAAAGCATATATCACAGATAAGAAAGTTATTCAAGAGCCCCAATGTACGAAGTGAACCAGAACAATGCAATAAAACAACTAGCTACAAATACATTAAATAAAAAGGATGAAGTTTTACCACTGCCACATCTGGTGCTTAATACTGTGTGCAAGTATGAATACTTTGAATCTACAACAACAGGTGATCTTTTGAAGCCTCTCAACTCAAAAAGGACTAGATTCACTGAATCCAAAAGTTCAACCAAATGGCAACCTATGTCTCTTGAAACTAGCTCTGCTTCGACCTCCTTGGTGATGTTGTCCAATTCACTGACCCACTCACTTATTGTCTTTCCAGCCAAAGGCATCTGCTCCACACAATCCCACTCCTGGGCATTCGATGCAACTGAAACATCTCTCCTCTCATTCAGGAGTGAGCAAGCATCCATCTCTTGATTGAAAGCGATAAATGCCTCATCTTCTGATGCAATGTACAGCAAAGCCTAGACCAGCCAGCAGAAAACACACTAGAATTCAGAATCTCCCAACAAAGAAACTTTCAATCAATTTAATTCCAAGAAATAACAAGATTTTGATACGTAAAGATATATAATAACACAACAACTTGCACGCAATTTGCAACAAGTAGCTTGGTTAAGGTGCACACAAGAGAGAAAATTAGGAAAGAAAAGGGAACGGATCACCGGATATCAAGTTATGATCATAAAAATAATGAAGAAGGAAAGATCATCATCAAAATTCATAAATACCTTAGCAAGAGAAATGTCTTTGTCCTTGGATTGGAAGGAGAATTCCTGGGTGAACTTTTCCCTTGCGGACTTGACAACCTGGTAGCAATTGTTTCAAGATGAAAAATAAGTAGCAAGATTAGAAAAAGTGAAGAAAGACATTAATGCAACCAAAAAAACATAGCATAACATATCTTCACAACAAATTAGTAGGATGACGACGACGACGACGACGACGAAGGCAAGATAGGATGTTAAAATGGTACACAAATCAACCTCCTGGTAAGTTTTGAGACGACGGGAAGATGAGTCCATGGTCGTCTGATTGATTGAAAGAGGGGTAGCTGAAGCTGAAACTGAAACAATAACATTCCCATTTCTTCTCCTCCAACGCTGGTGTTGATCATGATCATACCTGATATGATAAGATTATTGTGTAAAGAATAAAGGGACATTTGGGGTTTTGCATACCACAAAAATTCCTTCTTCCTCACCTCTCTAATAATTCAAGTACATACATACATGAAAACTAAATATTTATTCATATTTATGAAGATGGGGCACAAATTCAAGCATAAAATTATAAATCAAGCAGCCAAGAATAGGCTTAAGTGAAAAATTAAAGAAACCATTCTCAACGTTAATCATTACCTGATGGGCAAAACATGAGATGAAGGTGATGGTGGCGGCGGCGGCATGGTTGTTGCAGTAGCAACAGTGATGAGTGAATCACGCAGCATTTTCTTGCCTGCTTCCTCCTATACTACAACTGGATTGGAGAGAGAAATTGGTTCCAAGAAACAAATGTGTAAGAAGAAAGAAAACCCAAGAAAGTATACACAAGAAGAAGAAGAAGAAGAAGAAGACGAAGAAGAAATGTAATATTAATTATTAAAACATCAGAGCATTATGGGTAGCAGCGATTGTTATGGCACAGAACAGAAAAGAAACACAGAAGGGTGATGATGATGACAACGACGCCGACGCCATGGCGGTGGTGTCTGTGATTGTGATCAGTTTACTTCCAGAAGACAACAGGTGGGAATTACAGAGAAGTGAAGAAGAAAAGGAAGCATAAGAAGAAGAAGAAGAAGAAGAAGATGAGTGGGTTTGAATGCAAAAATCCATGATCAATTGACGATGATAATGGTGTGATCTATCTATCTATCTATCCAGAGAAGAAAAGAAAAGGAAGAAGGCAGGAAGTGAAAGGCAGTGAGTCTGAGCCTGCAGCTCCCTCTCTAATTTCCTGGGGTGGGTGGGTCAGGGGCGCCTCATCATTATTTTAACAGTATTTCAAACAGTATTTTGAAGTATAATATAAATTGTTTTTAAAATTGTTTTAGTTTGTAAATATATCTTAAAATAATATATATATTTTTTTAAAAAAAAATTATAACATCAATACATCAAATGATTTAAAAATATTAAAAAATAATTAATTTTAAATAAAAATAAAAAAAATTTCAAAAAATTTTTTAAAATAAAAAAATAAACAGACCTAAACAACACAAAAAATAAATATTCATTACTGTAAATTCAATTATTATTTAATTTTTTTTTTCTATCCTATCACAATTTTTATATTGTTTTTATAAAACAAAATTGAAGGTGAATTTAAGTTAATTGTTAGGAAAAAATAACATTACAGAGGAGGAGAAAATGGATTTTTTTTTTCTAACTTTTAGTAAAATATTTATTTTAGAAGTTATACTTTCTAAATTATAAATATAGCATCCATTGGTTTTCAAAATTTCAGGAAAAAAATTAATTTTATTTTAAAACTTGTTTTTTTTTATTAGTTCATGTTTTGAAAGAAGGAAGAGAAAATAGTTGGATTTTAATTATTATTAATACTGATTACAACTACTAAAATGATTAATTTTAATATCAATGGATTTTATTTATTAAAAAGAGTTCCACTTACATGTTTTTTTACCTTTAAAATGCTTAAAACAAATATATTTGAGCCATAAGATTTGTTTTCTGGATTGATCTTAGGGTTTTGTATGGTTTTTTAAGTCCATTGATAAGTTTATCAAGATGTGATAAATAAACTAAGTGTATATTGATAAATATGACAAGTATAAAGGATAAAAAATAATATTTTTTCCAAAAAAATATGAGGAAAAAAAAGGAAAAATTACCAAATAATAAAAATAAGAAAAAAATAGTGTAAATAGGAAAAATATAAAGTGATAAATATGCCAAGTGTAAAGAATAAAGAATAAAAATTTGTTTTCCAACAAAAAGTGTGACGAAAAAAAATTTTACAAAAGAATGAATATAAGAAAAAAAATATTGATAAATAGACCAAGTGTAAAATGATAAATATGCCAAATTCAAAGGAAAAAAAAGAGAGAGAAATTATCTAAACAAAAAATTTATTCTGAAAAAAATAAAAAAATTACATATTTGCCATAGTTACATTAAACAAATTAGAAAAATTTATAAAATCATCTTTTCTACATGGAAATGGCATTTCCTTTTAGTTTCTTTATTAGTTTTTTTGCGATATGGGTCAAATCATTTTATTATAACTTATATTTTTTAAAAAATTAAAATGTTAGGAAGTAAAAAGTTTGATATATAATGGACAAAGAATTTTGAAAACATTGAGGTTGTGATACATTGGATGACATATATTTTTTAATAAATATTAAGATGTTGACATAATAGATTAACCAAGGCCAATCATGCTTAACCCACAATATTCTTGATCAAAGGCATGAGTCCGTGATAACACCATAAAATCTATATAAAAATAAATTAGGGACCATAATTCTAATTAACCAAATATTGAAGATCCAAAATAAATAAAAAATTCACTTAAAAAAAGTCTCAAAAAAATTACTCAAGCAAACTTATTCGTTATGACGCGACCCAAACTAATTTTTTTAAAGAAAGAAGAAAAAATCGAGACTCTGTTCATTGACTTGATTGAATCTATTAAGCTAGGTTAATTTAATAACATGATTAAAAAAAGAATGCTCGAGCAATACCAATGTTTTTTTTAAGAAAAAAAATCAAGACTCGAGTAATTGATCTGATTAGATCCATAAAGCTAGGTTAATTTAATAATATGATTAAAAAAATTAACAATGAATGATAAATAAAAAGACCAAGATAAACCATGTCATTTTTTAAATTAGTCAATAAACCATATAGAAACAAAAAAGAAAGAAAGAAAAAAGAAGAGGATTCTAATATCTTAATAAATCAATTGATGAAGGATATAATTGAAAACAATATGAGTTTAAAGCTAGGTTAATTTAATAATATGATTAAAAAATTAACAATGAACGATAAATAAAAAGGCCAAGATAAACCATGTCATTTCTTAAATTAGTTAATAAACCATATAGAAATAAAAAAGAAAAAAAAAGAAGAAGAAGATTCTAATCTCTTAATAAATCAAATGATGAAGGATAAAACTAAAAAAAAAAAAAAAAGGTTACAAAAACAATTTTTTGTTTAACGTTATGCTGCAGGTTAGATATATATATATTTTAACCTAAAAATATATATTAAAATAATTAGAGATGATGACACATTGTATGATATATATTTTAAAACAAAACTTGAGAAATTAATTTAATTTAATTAAAAAATATATTTTTAAAAAAGTTAAATCTAATAAAGAACAAAACATAAAATGATATGAGATATTTTTAAAATCAATGAAAAATTCTACATAAAGGAAAAAATAAAATTCTGGAGCCTAATATTCAATTAAATCAAATACTAAATGATAAAATTAAAAAAAAATAAGTATAATAAAATAAAATAAAACAACAAATGAACTCGGAGAATATCCTAAACCTGAGTTAATCTCTTAAATTTCTAACCCATTAAATCCTAAACTTGAGTTCAATTAAGAAACTCAATTTAATGTTGAAGGATGAAATAAAAAATTAATTAAAAAAACTTGCTAAGATTAAAAAAAATCAATTAAAAGAATGAAAATAAAATCTGATATGTAGATATAATTAATAAGGATGAGATTGTAAAAAAAAATCAATTATAAAAACCATCCAAAATAAAATAAATAATAATTAAAAGAATAAGGGTCAAATTTCAAAGAAGAAAGAGAAAAGAAAAGAAAATGACCAATTGCCACTAAACTGTTAAAAATTAAGCAACATGCGCTACCTTATAAGGTAGCCCTTACAACGAATCAAAAAACACAAAGGAAGCTGGTTTATTTCTTACCGTGAGCCACCATATACACCATCCAAAGATAGCGGGGTGGCTCACTTGTTGGTGCATTCTATGAACGTGCCAACAACTTTTTTTTTTAATTATTTATTTATTAATCAAATTACCAAATCACCCATGAGACCATATGATAATTGCAAGAAAAAAAACCAATGTGAAAATGACTAATATGCCCCTAAAGCCAAGCCTGAGATTTTTTTTTATTCCAATGACAATAGAATAGTCACTCTATGTATGCCAAAATGAAATATTGAAAAAGCCTTTGGAACAAAGTTATTTGTTTTTTCTTTTAAAGGTATTGAGTAATTATATTGTGCAAAAAATTATGAAAAGACTGAGAAATCCCGTACAATTAAAAAATAACATATAAACATGGATAAAAATTATTAGACTCCTAAAAATAGCTTTGTGTGAATTTGTTTTGGAAGACAAAACCACCAATTCATTATTAAATCCACACTAATTAAAAAAATAACTAATGTAGTTTTTCCACAAGCTTTAGGTTATAATAATAATAATAATAATAATAATGTACATGCATCATAATCAATTGAGCGATACAGTATATAATATATAATACACCGCACTTTAATTCTATATTTTTAAAATTAATTCAACCCTTCTACTTTGAAAAATAAATAAGTAAAATTTTTATCGCATTAAACCATCAAATCATATAATTCGTGATGGCTCAGCGTTCACAGAAACGACCTATTTATTTTTTATATTTTAAAAGTGTTTTTTTAAAAAAATTAAAACTATAAATGTGATGATGATGTTGGAATTTTGTGATGTGTTTTATATAAGAAATGGTAGGGTGGAATTTGGATAAAGTTTTGTAAAAGGAAAACTCCACTGAAATGTTGTTGTATTGAGAAAGTTTCCATTTGAAAATAATAAGTCAAGGCATGCCTTAAATCTTTTCGAAAAGAGTAGTGTGTGTGGGGGATAATAACATGATTTATATGAAAGAAAATGAAACGACAATGTTACATTGTGATTATTAAGCTCGAACAATGACAGACTTAACTAGACAAATAATCACAAAAAGCTAAAATAACAAAATATATGTTGAGGAAACATGAATGTGCATATGAAATAAATAATAGTGGAAAGCCAAAATGATACATAATGATTTAGAATAACATGAGAGTTTGGTTATAATATATTAAATATTTGTGAAATTGAAAGGGAATAAACATGTTTGTGAAGACATAAATAAAATGTATTGTAAATTGAAATAATGGTGTGGACGATATATAGTTGCAAGATATATGCAATTGTATGAATCAAGTATGTTTAAGGAAATAAATCATATTATGAATCAAATATGTTGTGAATAAGAGTTGCTATGATGTATTGTGATTGTTAAATGAGTATAATAATAAAATAAGAGTTCATCAAAGATTAATGAAAATGTATTAAATTGAAATATAACATGAATTGTTGTAATTACCAAAAAATTAGTGAAATTGATTTGCTTATATAATTGACAATAATTAGTAACCCTGAATAATTAGTAACCTTGATGATGCAAATATTTATTATGAGTTTCGTGATTTTATATATTTTACAAATATTTTCTCTAGAAAACCACAACTTCTCTGAAGTGTTATTGAGCTACTTAGTTTTTAATATTGAATATGTTCTAATATTGTCCAATAAATATTTGTAAATAAATTTCATGTGAATAAATTGGGAAGTGATGTATTTATACAAAAAGTATAAATAAAGATTGTATTTCAGTGTATTTTATAATGAAATTATTAGATATTGAGTTTAAAATAGTTCTTATGATTGTATTAAAAAATATTTACCCTTAGAACGATGAAAATTATATAAAATTTCATAATGTTACACTCCATATCCATTTAAAGATAACTTGATAGCCAAATCGTCAAAAATAATCTTGGTTAGCTTTTTTTTGTTTTCTACTTTGCTTCTTGCCTTACAGATATATGATTGATGATCAATGCATAAAAAACTGAGCGCATAATTATTGACAGTGAAGTAGATTAGGCCTCGAATTTTTATGTAGCCTGCCCTGATTTAGCCAAGTAATCGCAACTTGGTCTCCTTTTGTATAGATTACAGGTCTCAAATTCCGAAAATCATGACCTAACAAACCAGATGACCAAAATAATCAACATTACATTACTTTTGTAGAGGTTCATCCCTGTGCTTCAAGCAAGAAGCCTCTGCAGCTGGAACTTAAGCCCTATTTACTAACATTTTTGCGTTCACCCTTTCTGTTTACTACAATAAGAATGACAAGAGCTTGCGTTAAGAACTTACACAATAAAGCTGCAGTCTTCAGTAGTTGCTTTTCTGTAACTGAAGCAACCTGTAAAAAACTGCATATATCTGGTTTGCATCTCTGCCATACAATTTATGACCGAGAGGTCAATACCCTAATACCCTGAAAGTCTATCCCTTGATATAGAAAGGTTCAGACCTTCTTACCTTAGCTGGCTCACTAGTCGCTACACGCGGGTTCTTCAAGACCTAGGCACCACCTTCAAGTAAAATAAACATATGGCAAAAACACATTATAACAGCTTTATTAAGCTACTTAGATAACTAGTTGGCAATCTTCCTCATAAAACAACGCGCGGAAAGCAATGCTCTCAGGAGATAAGTGGTAAATGCAGCTGCTACTCAGAATAATAATAACGCCAAAGACATGGCAGATGAGGTCACTAACTTGATTCCAGGGCAGGAAGAAAATCTGAACAGAAGATAGCAGAATATTTAAGTCGTGCTTCAAGGCTGCTTTGATATGCAGCAATTTAACAATACAAACTGAAAATCAACTGTCCTTTTAAATGTTTGCACCGAACAAAGTTTCCTACTAACAATATTGTGAAGAACAAGGAAGCCAGAAGCAAATATACAGAGAGTAAACACCTGAAACCAAAATGACCAATAAAACCCGCGCTAGTTCGAATGATAATGTCTTTATCTAAAACAGGCAATGCAGCCTTACATATGATTTATCTCTATGAAAGGCTACAAAATTGGACAATCCAAAATCCTAACATGAAACATCCAATGACAAAAATTATAAAAGCAGCAAAATCAACCCCTAAGCTGAGACAACAATATGCTAGAGTTACATAAGCAAAACTTAAAATGTTCATAATCTCCCTAATACTTGGGTGTTTTACTCAAATATTTCTTCAAAACATCCATAACAGAACCAAAATCAGCCGCAACACTAACAGGCGGATTCGCATACCTACAAGCCATTTCCTTAATATTATTCGAGTGATAATCAATCTTGCTTTGAGTAAACTTCAGCCCGTGGGCAGTGCTAACCACCACTGTCCGATCACTCGAACATATAACACCACTTTTCCTAAGCTTCATCAAAGCCGTCATCGCCACTCCTGTATGTGGACAAATAAACATCCCTGTTGAATCTGCCAGTGCCATTGCATCCATCAACTCCTCCTCACTAGCCTCCTCAACAATCCCATTTGATTTTTTCAATGCATAAACAGCTCTATCAATTGAAACAGGATCACCAATCTGAATAGCAGACGCAAATGTACTATTAGCTTTCACAGCTTTAAATTCTTTCCATGCCGACTTATAATACAAGTAAAGAGGATTGGCATTCGCAGCCTGTGCACAAACAAGCCTTGGAATCTTATCCACAAGCCCCAACTCTTTGCACATATGAAACCCTTTATAAAAAGCATAAATATTCCCCAAATTCCCACCAGGAACAATAACCCAGTCGGGTACTTCCCAATCAAACTGCTGCAAAATCTCAATGGCAGCAGTTTTCTGCCCTTCTAACCTCAAACTATTAAGCGAATTGGCTAAATAAATAGGTAACTCGGAAGTAACCTCTCTTATCAACTGCATACAACCATCAAAATCAGTATCAATACTCAAAACAAAAGCCCCGTTGGCAATGGGCTGCACAAGCTGCGCGATAGATATCTTATTAGCAGGCAAAAAAACAATAGAAGGAATACCAGCAGAAGCACAATAAGCAGACAAGGCAGCAGAAGTATCGCCTGTTGAAGCACAGCCAACACCAAAAAGAGGTTTGTTCATTTTTCTCAACCTATTAACCTGACTAACAAGAACAGTCATGCCCAGATCCTTAAAACTCCCTGTATGACTAATCCCACAATGTTTAACCCACAAATCATTCATTTCAAGAAATTGCTTGCCAAACCTTTCAGCCCAGAAGAGATTAGAGTTGCCTTCAAAAGCACTGACAATATCATCACTCGAAATTTCAGGCAAGACCCATTCTTTCTTGGACCAGACACCGGATCCATAAGGCCAAGTCGTCTTGCCAACGCGAGAGTCGAAGAGGGCACGCCAGTAGGAGCCAGGGAAGGCTTTGAGGGCGGAGAAGTCGTGATGGACATCAAGGAGGCCGCCGGATTGGGAGCGGTAGACGATATCGTCGAGTGAGTAGGATTCGGTGCTGGTGGCTGGGTCGGCGCCGAAAGGGACGTACTTGGCCGAAAAGTTATGGATTTGTTGTGGGTTAGTGAGGTTCTGGTGGCGGGCTTCGTCGCGAATGTTATTGCTTTTGGCGGTGGAGGTGGAGGTGTTGTTGTTTGGGGAGGACGCGGCGGCTTTGATGAGGAGGAAAGATGGGGTGGTTTTGAGGGTGGTGGGCTTGGAAGTGAGGTTGAGGTTGAGGTTGGTGGAGAAGTTGGGACATTGGAGGAGATACGAGGAAGCCATTTTGAGATAAAGAGGGTGGGTCGAGGAGGCAGTGGTGAGAGGGGGGGCGGACTTAGAAGATGATGCTCACTTGGTTTTTGGCCTTTCTTTCGTTTCTTTTTTTTTTTCCCCTTTTACTTTGAAGGGTGACATTTACAAAAAGCTCAAAAAATCATAAAAACAAAGAAATATGTGAATTAATGTTTTTTATTTTAAAACTATATTTACATGTTGATATTAAAAATATATTTTTTAAAAAAATAAAAATATTATTTTTATATATTTTTAACTAAAAAACACTATAAAAAACAAATATCTTTAATATCCACCTAATTCTCTGCTTTTATAAAATTTGGATCCCACTCTAAATGCTTCTCCTATATTTTAATAGGATATCTCAAATTAGTAGTCAAATCTTTCTAGTTTATTTATTATATTTATTAATTCACATAATTAAATATTTTCATAAACATGTTCTTGGATATATTATTTTTGTTTATCATTTCAATTCATTTATATTAGTATCATTTTACATTGATATTTAATGTCCAAATAACTCAATTTTTCATCGATGATTTTCAATATCTAAATGATTCAATTTTTCATTGATGATTTTTCATACTTAGCATTTTATCAACCACATGATGGGAATTGAATTTAACTATCTTATAATTTGACATTTGAATATAATTCTTAACACAATTAAATAAAAAAAAAAGATCAACTTTCCCAAATTTCCCCAAACTTTATTCAACTAACAATTTGACAATTTCTAACAAAATTCACAATTTGTCATAACTCCCTCAATTCATTTTTCAAACATATTACTTTCAATATAAAAAACACAATACACAATTTAATTTAACCATTTCTTTCATATCATAATATACTTTTAACTTCCATGTTTGACAATCATTCTCTCTTACAACCTACAAAACATACATGCATTCTTTCGCCCATAACAACCAACACTCATAATTTTCATAATGTTTTTTTTCACACACACACACATTAATGAATGCCATAGTAACTCACAATCATGCATACAAGTGCTGTTCTAACTATGCTATCTTACATGTCTTTATGGTTGCTATAGCAATCCATTTTCTCACACTTTTAGGTTGTCAAAATAGCTCCATCTTTTCATATACGTGGGCTGTCATAAAGCCTATATTTCCACACTTCTAGGCTGTTATAACAACCTCTCTCTTTTTCTCTCTCTCTTTTTCACATATATGGGATGTCACAAGAGCCCACATTTGCATAAATAATGATGTCCAATTTTGCACGCTTACACGTTGTTATAACAATTCTTAATTTCTCCTAATTAGGGATGACGTAACATCCATTTTCCCACTTGTATATGGCTATCATAACAATCCCTATATGTTCTTTAATTCCTACAACATGCTCCTAAAAGTCTAACCAAAACCCATGATTCTTTGGTCCTTGGTTTTTCCAACATCTTAGGTCCAACAACACACTCATACACTTATTTTCAAACACTTGCACTAATTTTTATCAAACACTTAGTAGGTATTCCAAAACAACCATCTTTTTATATAGACTTTAACTATACCCAAACATTCCTAACATACCAATCATAAATCAAACACAACACAAACAATTTTCAAGTATTTTCATTATCATTAATACATCAAAACAACACAATATAACTATTTTTCCAGTCTTTTAAAATTCCTCTACAATGGCCAACCATGGGTGCACTAAAATCTCATTGATTTATTTCAATTTATTCCATGATTTCACCATAAATAAAACTCATTTCATGATTGTTAAATTAATTTTTATTAAGATACTCTTTTCCTCAACTTTCTTTATGAACCCTAAAAATAAAAATTTGAGGGTTTTGTAATTTCTCAACACAAACTATTAAAACCAAGAAATGGGTTAGAAAAAACACCTTACCAACCAATTTAGACTCAAGTTGGAGTGTTCTTATCAATTTCCTTTGTATTTTTGTTTCTTTTTTTCGAAACTTGACACTTTGTCTCTCAAGTGTCTCTCCTTCAAAACATTTTTTCTTTTAATTTTCAGCCTTAACTTGTTTATCACCACTAAAAATCACTCACATGCACTGTAAGCTAACTCTTTTGAAAGTATTTGTCAAGTTATTTGGAAGAAAATCTGAAAACGAAGCTCTTCTCTCCTTTAAAGATGTCTACATGAACATTAATAAGGCGAGGGGTTTTTTGACTTATTTATGACTATGCCATTACTAATTGCCTCAATGTTCTTTAATGTATTTTACCTAGCCATTGGTACTTTTGTAAGGTCTTTCCAATATCTGATTGTTCTAAAATTTCAATTCAATATAAAACATGTTTGAAGACTCCTTGTAAAATTTTTGTCCGGTTTAATAGTTGGATTGAGAGTTATATTTAATATCATAAAACTGGATTTTCAAATCATCAATAAAATATTTCCCTCAGTTTTTCTCCCTTTTAGGTTAAAGACTACATGATAGTACGCGAGGCTTAGAACTAGTGGTTATTTTTATTTGCATGTAAATTCACACATTAATTTATTTGAAATTCTCTTATATACTTTCTCTAAATATTTTCAATTTAAATTTATAAAAATTCTTTCTTTAAAATAATAATTTTACTCAATTGAGAAGTTTACATGATTTATCATTAATTAATATTTCACGTACTGATTTTATTACTTATATTTCATCTGAAATTAAAGTTGAATCACTAAAAAATTTTATCCCTATGTATAACAATTTTCTTCTTAATTATCATTTGTGAATTGAAATAAACAATTTCTAGCACTAATTTTCTAGTTTTAGGCCAGGGGTTTACATTGAGATCACTCTAGTTTTGTTACGGGCATACTGAAGATTTTATGAAGCCGAACACAAAGTTGCACATCTATAATGGATAGTAGTTTAACTAAAAACTAGTCCAATTCTTCTAGCGAGAACAATTGGAAAATAGTGTGTGTCCATCCGAGAAGAATTGTCAAAGCAAAAACAAAAGATGTTAAAAGAAATCTACCATATAGGTGTCTTTATAGGGTTTACATTTCCTGGAAAACAAAAGTTTTCCACAATTTATATATTATGGTGAAAAGTACTTATTATTAAAATTGATAAATATCTAAAAATAATGCTAAACTTTTTCTAGTCAACTCCTAGCTTTTAAATACCAACCTACCTATAGTCTAACATTTATACTAGAGTGTTGACTATTAATTTTTATAAATTAAAATTTTTAGGGTTATTGAAATATTAGTCAAATCCTTAAATTTTTTTACAAACTTGTTATAATTTTTTTAAAAAATATATATAAAGGAAAATCAACACGGATATTTTCTAAAATAAAAAAACACTATTTTTTCCTTTTTTTTATATAAATAAAAATACAATTTTTCATAAGGATTGAGCCATATGCAACATACAAAAATTATTTTTTTTTATTACTATTTATTTTTTTTGATTTTTTATTGTAAGGCCATATTTGGCAAAAATTATTTTTTCTTCCTTAAAAAACTGTTAAAACAGGCATAAGGGTGTGTTTGTCAAACACCTCTTTAAGCCAAAAATCCTTTCATAACAAAGTAGCAAACCAAACAGAATCTTAAATATCTAGTTAGCACTTTGTCTCATCTTTGGTAGAAGTAGACTTTGTGTAGATTTCAAGGAAATTCAGTCGATAAACCATATTCTTCTAAGGTAGGACACACGTCTACATTTCTAAAAGTAAAGCACCGATACTCGGGGTCCCAAAAATGCATCAAGGCTTTAATTGCTTAATTTTGTATGGACACCTTCATGATTTCCACTATTCTATTATATTTCTTTAAAAACTTATCCTTGCGGATGCTTTTCATATGTGAGATGAGCTTCTTCATGTCATTCCCAAAATAATTCACATTTCTGATGGGCGATAATTTATTATAATCTAGTCTTAAGCAATCCTATTCTAACAACTATAGGGATTCATAATCCAACTCATATTCAACAAGGATCATCTTTTTAACGGTGGCCATGTTATCAGCCCTAAGCATTGCAATTCAAGATGCTTTTTAGGGTTAAGCATATCTTGATGTACCAATGTTTATTTGTGGAACATACATCCTACATGTAGGTTCTATATTTTTTTTTATGTGAGATATTGAGGTAGGCACTATCTAGTCTCAAAGGAGTCTCTTGTTATCCTAGTGATTACCCTTGTAAAGGTAATATAGGGGTTCAATAGGTAGTGAAATGGTATGTATACCAATCATCACCAGTCCAAGCACTCAGTAAAGAGTTGGACGGTTTCACAAACTTAAACCTTGACTAAAAGTTATAAAGTAAGCTATTACTCCCCTATGTAACCTAAAGTTTTTGTGTGTGTGCATTCTGAAGTGATATATCACAAATAAACTAGTAATGCATGAAGACATTTATCCATATCTAACATACATGCATGAGTATGATAAAACATGCTAAAGTATACATATATTAAAAAGAAGCCAAATGCAAAAACACACAAAGCCCAGTCCAATACTATAAAAAATAGAACTCCATAATGGTGTCATCATTCTGTCGTATATTGGTGAGCAACGTTGAGGGTCAAAGAGTCGCCACCTAGTTATTTGGTTTAGGGTCACTAGAAGACCTAGATGTGCTGTTCTTATCAGAAATTATAGGGTAAAGGAATGATTGTGGATATAGAATGTATTAACACTTTTAGCACATTTTACTTGAGGTAAACTGCATTGTGTGGTCTTCATATGATTTAAAAATTTTGATGGGTTTTTAATCGGTGATCAGTCTATAGATTTGGATAAAGATTTACTCTTACGAATAAATATGATATTTCAAATTTATTATAAGCTCACATGCCTAGATAAATTCCTATATAAAAAAATCTATATAGGTGTTTTGATAGGGTTCACCTATTCTGAAAAATAAAAGGGTTTTCTATAATTCATATATTGTGATGAAAAATACTCCCAATTAAAATTGATGAATATATAAAACTAATTCTGAAAATTTTCTAGTCAACCACTGATATTTTTCTAATCGACCCTATTTGTTGCACATGCCAACGTGGCGTGGTGGGATGATAGGGTCAAGTAGTTGCCATATAATTGTTTGGTTCAGAATCACTAGAAGACCAAGTGGACTGGTCTTGTATGAAGTTTCAGGGTAAGGGACTGATTGTCGCTCGGGAAAGTATTATTAACATGCCCAGTGCATCTTTTTGAGGTAAGTTGCATTGTGTGGTTTGGATGTAATTTAAAGGTGTTAATGAGTTCTTAATCGATGGTTAATCTATGATTCATAAAAAAGATTTACACTCATGAATAAATATAGTATTTTTAATTTATTATGAGCTTATATACCCAAATAAATTCTTGTGAAAAAAATCCGTGTAGGTGTCATGACAGTGTTCACCTATACTGGAAAGGCAAAAGAATTTTTCACAATTCATATATTATGGTGAAAAATACTCTCAATTAAAATTAGTGAATATCCAAAAAAATTCTGAGAATTTTCTAATCAACTCCAGGTATTTAAATAATATCCTACTTGTAAGTCCAATATTCATATCAGAATGTTGAGCATTAATTCTAAAAAAAAAATTAAAATTCTTGAAATACTGATCAAGTTCTCATTGATTCAATAAATTATTTATTAAATTCAAAAAATACATACAAAGATATTGTTTGATTTTTTGTGAATATAATCCCAAGCCAATATTAATACCTATGTCCTCCCGTCCCATGCATCTTCACATCTGTATCCTACTCTCTCTCTCTCTGGTCTCGAACAGGGTTACAGCAAGGCAAAACAAAAGGCAACTTCAAAGGAAGGAGACTGATAGATGGGTGTGGGTTCATGTTCTTTGGGATTAGGGGTTGCAGTGCAAAAGTGAGAGGAGAAGAAGGGCCATCACGCACCGTTTGTCAGTAAATTTTACGATCCAGATATCATGTCGGCGACCAGAACGACAGCACCGACTGGAAGCATGGAGAAAAAAACACATGGAAACTCAATAATTAAACCAGGAAACATGGAGAATTGCCCCAGCTCAATTCAGGGTGCCACCGACTGTTTCTTCCTCTCGCCTTAGGTCTAATATTCATATTTGATCATTAATTTAAAAAAAAATTAAGAATTTTTAAAATATTGATCAAGTTTTCATAAATTCAATAAATTATTTATTAAATATAAAAAATACATAAAAAGATATATTTTGATTTTTTGTGTATATATATAAAAAATACTAAATCATACCATATATTTTTTATATTTTTTTAAACCAAAATATAATTTTTATTTGATGAGAGACTTGGTTATTTTGTATTTTTTTGAAATGAGATATTTTTCTAGAAATTTTTGAGATTTCAATAAAGAGTATATATTTTAATTTCAGGCTAATATCTTATAGTAAAAGTCTATAACCTTGATATTAAATAAAATTGATTAAAAAACATGCGAAGAACTCATAAATAATTTTAAATTAATCCTTGATATTTGTTTTTAGAATTTATTTGGCCTCTATTGACAAAAAAAATATTTTTTATTAAAAGTAAAACTGTCAAAATAGATCTAAGATAAGACATAAATAACCAAATAATCCATTAAATAAAAAATTCCTCAATAAAAAAAATAACAAATCAAATAAAACCTTAGTACCTCACTCAAAACAAAACCAATAGAATAACATGATACTATAAAATCATGAGATTATAAAAGACAAGGCATAAATGTATTATATTAAGGATTGACCTACATAAATGTAGAGGTGATCTGTTTCGGTTCGATTCGGGTTTTACCTATTTAACTAACTAAATTGATATTTTATAAAATACAAAAAATAAAACCAAAATCAAACCAAAACCAGTTCAAATCGACCGGTTTCAATTCGATTTGGTTCAGTTATTTTATATTAAAAACTGAAACTCAACCCGTAAATTTTGATTTAGTTCAGTTTTGGTTATTTTATATTAAAAACAAAAAATTAAATTGTTTTTTAGGTTTTTTATTTTTATTTTTTAATGGGTTTTATAATGGATTTAGTTTCAGTTCAGTTCGGTTATTTTATATTTTTTAACCAAACCAATTCGGTTGAGGTTTTTTAGTTTAAGATTTATAAAATCAAAACTGAATTGAATATTTTTTAAAACATTCTAATTAGTTTTTTTTTTTCATAATTCAATTTTTTTAATTTTTTTGATTTAATCAATTTTTTGATTTTTTAACTTATCCCTGAACCCCTAAACACATGAACGTTGTTAAAGACCCGTACTCATTAAGATATTATAAACCCATAATAATAATAAAAAAAAACCCACAGAGGTCATAGAGGGCAATTTCCAAATAAAAACTAAACTTAAATACGAGTGCCTTTCATCTCATAAGGACTAACGCCAGAGGTTTTTTTAAAAAAAATAAATTTGTTTTTGGTTAATTTTATTTTTTCTATTCTACGATGTTTTTCTGTTTTTTTTTTCTATTTCAAAAAAAAAATATATTTTTTCTAGTTTATTTTTCATATTCAGTATTATTAAAGTTTTTTCAGATTTTTTCTAATTTAAATGATTGTAAAAACCTTTTGACAAGTAAGAACCGTGATGAATAAAAATAAAATATTTTGAAATTCTCCCTTTAGTCTTTGATCCATTGAGTCAATGAAAAAGTTCTCCTAAAGGAGACAAGGTAAAAGACATCCCCGGATTAAGCAATCAAGTTGTGCAAGCTTGAAAATTTTATCACGGATGTCGCTTCTCTCACATAATATATATGAAGTATGATAAAATGAAGCAAAATTATATATCAAACAACGCAACTCACATGGATGGAGAGGTTATGCATACAAAGGTCGACTGGCAAGAAAAGTGTACCTTTCACACCCATACATACGAGGAGGGGCCTTAGCACACCCATGTCGAAGCTGAAGTTTAAGATACCTCCGCAGAAACATTCTACATTTCTACAAAAGAATATATTTCACTATGTACCAGCCAAGGGAATAGCACACGTTGCGTTTATGGAGGAAAGATTGGATAATTCTGCCTCAAAGCATTGAATTAATGTTCAATCTTTTGTATACGAGGGCACGAAGTCCTTAATCCTCTGCTTAAGTTGCTGCATTGAGAGAAGATATCCCATTCAATAAAGCTCAAAAAAAAAAAAAAAAGGGAACAAAAAGTTGAACGCATGTTTGACGAGTCACCTCTAGTTCTTTATGGAGCACTACGAATATTTTTTTCAGCCGTCTGTGTTTCTGCAAGCCATTCATCACAGGTCAAAATAGAAGAGTCTAGGAAGGAAGAAAGAATCTAAAACGAAAGCTATATCAATGTGCTTCCTGAAAAAAGAAGAGTTATCAATCCCAGCCTAGTGATTAAGTTCAAAGGATAACAGCAAAACTGAAAGTATTCGGCACATTTGCAGCTACCAAACTAACAGATACTGTTCCCTCTATTATCAAAGATATAAAAATTACGACCTCAAACTGTACCATAGACCCAAGGAACCAAGCATGGTAGACAAGGACCAAAAAAAACATGCATCAAAATAAGTAACTTTGGCCTTATCATAACGATCTTCTACTTGCTGTCTAGATAACCATCTCGCTCAAAGGTGCTTCAAGAGAACCACGTGTTGCATTGTTTCAAACTGCATGTATTCATTAATTGGTTTATCTTATTATTCAATGATTCTACCAATAACACTGACAGATTTTCTCACTTTAGTTGAGTCTAGTTTTCTGGGAGTTGTCACAACTCATTCATCTCACCTTCCTCAAAATGAGAAAGGTTATGTAGTTACTTCGAACCCCCACTTGAATTCGTCAAATCAGTCATTGAACTTGTCCTCGTCTTGGTCACTCATCTCACCTTCCTCAAAATAATAAAACATCTACTTATATCACTCAATGGATTTCACTATCTTCATTACTATTAGATACAACTTATGTAGTCAGCAAATTTTGGTTGCTAACATTCTAGTCTAGCAGATGGATGAAAATAACATAACAAGGCTACCTAATTCACTTTCTTACCTAATATACCCACAGAAGCAATAGTTCTTATTCCTCATTAAAGGGAGGAGTCCTATGTCTATGCTCTTTAAATACTGAGAAACTAACGGAGCAGATGACAAGGAAACGCCAACTTCACTTATGGTTTGTACCACTTCAGACAGATAGATGTGCAAAGAATTAATTGTTCACATCTTTTAACCTAATCACTACCGAATTCAAGTGTCTAGACTCTAAAAGTTTGTCTAAATGGACTCAGGTTCCAGTAACTGGTGTCTTCCATTCAGCAACAGAATCCTAATTCCCACACCACTAATAACAACTTCACCCAATCATTTCTACCTTGTCCGTGTATTATTGCAAATGTCATTCCATCATTAGAGTCGGTGGTGCCTGTTCTTTTTCCTAAAACATATGCAGGTGCAGCCATCCTCTAACCCCTCATAATGTTTACAAGTAGAATTTAATTGACCCAGACAACAAATTAGTAATAACTAAGACACTTTAGTGAATTTAATTTGTATGAATAAATGCAAACTGCCACAGAAAAGGTATCATAAAAAGACTTTATAGCATACCATTCCACATTGACTATAAGACTCCTTCAACTGCACCAAGATGTTATGATATCTATCCATATCCCTGCCTTTTGCAGATTCAAGGTCCTTTCCCAGTTTATGGAACTCATTCCTGCATACAACATCAAGTGTACAAATATAATTAGACAACAAACCTAACAGCACTAGACCAAACCCAGCAAACAGCAAAACAAATGGCTCCTTATAAAAAGATGATGAAGAAGAATTTTTATGATACCTGTAGCTTTCTAGGATCCTGTTCAAGGAGCAGTAACTATCATATTTATCACGATATTCCTGCACATATTCTTGGTACCTGCATAATAACAGATGGCGCATGATTTAAATTTCATGTCATGGAATTGAGTAATTTTAATCTTACAATGAAAAGAACAATGGAAGCTATGCAACAACAAAGCCTCAATCCAAGACAAATATGATTACTCACTGAGAAAAATCCTTAATTGGTCCTCTGAGCTCTGGTGCATCCTTTTCATACTTGGAATATGAAGAGCTGTCATCCTCTGAAGAAGATACCCTCTTCTTGGAAACATTATTGCTATCCTCTGTCATAAGTGTATCTTTCCGTCCATTTATCAAGTGGGGAAGTGTTCCACATTTAGATTCATGAAGCTTCTGTGCACTGAGAGGGGCTTTCTTGTGGCTTTCTCCATAGCCTTCCATACTATTTCCTAGCTTTGCACTAGTTTCATTATGTGTTAATCTACTACTTGAGTCTGCCAACTTACTGAACCCAGATCCAACATCAAGATTATCTACACTTGAAACATGTTGTGGCTGAGACTGCATAGCTTTATGGCTAGGTCTTGTTAAATCATCGACATGATGTTCTGGGGACCTCTTAACTCCAGCACTCAGGTTAGGTGAGGGCTTTCCTGAGTCCAATGATACCTTTCCAATAGATTTGCCCTTGTTTATATCTGAATTACAGTTATCTGAAGTGCTTGATTTGTTCTCTGAGTGTTTAAAAGAACCTTTCCTTTCAAACTGTTTTTTAACTGGTGTTTCCTCAAGTAATGGCTCACGAAGTTCTCCTAACTCCAAGTCTGAAAGCTCTCTATTGAGACCTCTTCCAATAACAACTGGGTGCTTTTCCATGTCAGCTCTGTTGGAGTCCTTTGGTGAAAACCCAAAATTTGAGTTTGAAATTTGTCCAGCATCCTTTGGTCTTCCAAATGCTTCCCCTTGTTTCCTGTAATGGGAATCAAAGGGAGCTGAATGTCTGCCCCCAGAACCACCTTCCTTGGAATTTCTTGGCACTTTTTTCTCCTTCGAAAAAGTATCCTCGTTTTGAGCATCTCTCGAAGCCTTTTCTCTATGAATAGAAAACGCTTCATGCACATAAGAACCCTTTTCTGGAAACTTATAACTAATTCCTGAGCCCTCAGCATGTTTGGATCTGCTTACAGCTTCCTGAGCTTTCAACCTTGCATTTTGATCAGAAGACCTCCGACCTGATTGTTGAAAATCTGGATTAGATTTTCCAGAAATTGCCTGGTTATACAGCTTTTCTGAGCCAAAATCACTTGCTTGTTTATCAGCTCTATCCATCACTGGAATGGCAGGGCCCTTGTACATGTCTTCATTGTGTTTATCATGAGGACTCCCTGAGAACTGGGTGTCCCTACCCTTAGAAGTGGGCACTCGAGACAAGCTTTCAGCTTTCAATCTTTTGACACGCTCAGATTTACTGTCAAACGGCTTCACATCGAGGCCCCTTTTCGATTTACTTTTTGATGTTCTCTCTGAGCTGTCTGACCGTTCATGCCTAAAGCTGTCCCTAACCATATTGTCATCATCATCAAATAAGTTTCCTATGAACATTTGGCGCTCTTGAATCATATCATGATCATGAAAAGTGGATTCTGCTCCTTGCACAGGTTTTTCACCTTCTTTGCTGGAAACCAAACTATCATTTTTAGTTATTTTAATGTCCTTTTCATCACCAGCCAAGTCTTTATCGATTTCAATAGCATCAGATTCATGGCCCTCGATTTCAATAGCATCAGATTCTTTGCCCTCGATGTCAACTGCAGCAGATTTATTACCATCTAGCTTCTCATCAATCCCATTAGGCACAGACCTCCAAGGATCAGGAGATGCCAATAATCCTGGTTCAGCAGTCTGCAACTTATGTTGGGATTCTTTGTCATCATCACTTGTCATGATATCAACATCCTCATCAGAACCCTGCTTACTGTTGGAAGAAGCATCACTTTCACTGTCACTGCTACTCCCAGTTCCACTTCCTACTGGGCTTCTGCTCCTGCTCCTGCTCCTGCTTCTGCTGCGGCTTCCACTGTCACTCCCGCTATCACTGCTATCACTCTCACTGTCACTGTCACTTCCACTATCACTAGAGCTGCCTGCCTGCCCTTCACTATTGTCAGAAACCTTCTTCTCACCAAACAAATCAGGCGAAGACTGATCTATGTCAAATTTTTCTAATGCATTTGATTCTTCTCCAAGTTTAGAGTTTGACTGAACTAGTTCCTTGGATGCAGCAGCAGGATTTTTCTCCGCAAATCTTGGTTCTGGATCAGGTCTCTGGCCACAGTTATCTTCAGGAGCATGTGCTTGCTGATGGTTGTCTTCAGGAGAACTGGAAGTAAAAAAGAACACATCTAATAAACCATGTGATGCATATACACACACAAATAGACACAAGGCAATGTACTTCAAAGAGTGTTCATAAAGAAAGCTTTTATTCAATTTTCATCAGTTCTCACAAAGGGACAATTCACTAGAGCAGATTAAGGCAAAAATATGACTAGAGCCCAATTATAAGAAGGTAGCAGAACTACCAACCCAATGGAATCCTATGGATTCATTTCAATTTCACATACCCCATACGAATGATTAACCAACAAAATACAGAGATAAAAAAATAATATTGAAGCGTTGTAAAAAAAAACCTCCAAGACTGACTCATAAATTCCCAAATGTTTAGAGCAAGAGGAGAAATTAAAAGGTTCAAAACCCACAAGCTAAAGACAAGCACAAAAAAGAAAGCAAAGCATACTAAAAAATCAACACATGAATTGAGAGGTTTGGCATAAAGGAATTCTTTGCGCCTTAGCAAGATCAATTTTTCAGCCATGTAACAGTGAAAGGAGAACAGAGCAGGATATCATGCCTCAGCCAATTAATTATGATTCAATTAGTATTAGGTAATTCTGCTAAATATCCTCATTTTAATTCATTCTTCCAGGAAATATTGTTAAGTTGTAACAACCTGGCCACAGAACCAGCCAATCAAAGAAACTTATATCACATAAATTGGTATGCACCTTCCACTTTCGGATGAAGGTTTCTTGAATTTTTCTGACTCCATTCCTGGTTTCAAGATATATCTTCCTGGAGCTTGAAAATTTGCTATCTGATACTCAAGATTGAATGAGAAGACACAAGATCACTAGCTATTCTAAAACCAATAAACAAAGATTTTAACTGCTTACCTTTTTTATAATGGGCTCAATTTTCTTAGCAGAGTTTGGAATTGTACCCAAAACTGCTTTCTCCAAAGCCTACAAAACATGGGAGGTAGAGTTTACAAAGACCAAGAAACCAGTAAAGAGCTAGTCACAGAAAATTTACAAGGACCAGAGAAACCAACAAAGATCTCGTCACAGAAAAGCATCTAAGCACAAAGGAAGCATGGAACAAACCAAAGAAGCAGCATGTAGCAAATATGGAACCAAATATTCAGTGAAAAGTATTTCAGATAGAAGTATCAGAACCATACCTTCAAACTCATCCCTTTAGGGTTCTGGATCAGTAAATTAACCAGCATACTCTGCAAATCCATTGCTTTGACCCCCAAGTTTCCTTTGCACCCGGGTGTAGCACTCTTGGCTGGGATTTCATTCTCTGAGCTAGCAGCATTCTCTTTATTTTTCATCTGGGTAGGAATGTACTCTTCTGTGCTCACATGATGCTTAGTGATGCTTCCAGTTCCAAATGGAGATGCTGGAGCCCCAGGTTGTTCTGGTGGGGATGGTTGAGGTGAAGAGGAGAGTCTACCTTTCACAATAGCAGTTGCAGGCAGTGCAGGTTTATGGGTGAATTTAGGGAAGCTGCCTCCACCTGCAGTTGGTGCATAGTTTAAACAAATTCCAATAGTAGAAATTGTGAACGAGCAGAGCAGCAACAGTAGGAAAGAAAATGCCATGTTAGAAGGATTTTAAGCTTCTTACACTTCTGTGCAGAGACCATATAGAAAAGGTACATTTTTTAATCACATGAAAATCCACTAGTATACCTTGGGGAGGATCAACTTTCCGCTTTTTAAATGGAGGTTCTTTCTTAAAGGGTCTCCATGGACTAGCTGGAAACAAGAGAAACATTAACAAATAAAGCTCTATTTGTTTGACAGAATGTATTTCCATCAGAAAATAATTTGAATATAGGAACATAGCATCAACGGACAACAGAATCAATTTCAACCTAAGATTTCAATCACATGCCTAAAATGTTTGTTGGATTCTCTTCTCTAAAGTGAAAGTCAAGTGAATGGAGAAAAACCACACACTGCACAAAACAAAAAATATCAGAATCTAAGTCAACTTACACTCAACAGCTGCTAATTGCCTTAGTTGACTCTTTGCAGCCGGGTTTCCATGGTCTAACACGATAGCTCTATCATCAGGGAAAAAAAATTAAAATTAAAATATTAGTTAAACTAGCATTATGGGTGGTGGCATCACTTTCAATGTTGTGACTTCTGCTCAAAACTATTTAATAACTGTCAATGAAAACCAATCAAGCATCACTACAGAGAACAATCCGCAGGAATCCAAAGTCTTTTACAGAGATGTTGCTAAGAATCTGAACCGAGGGCTTGCTGATCCATTTTTTTTCCTTTTCATATGAAGTTGAACTACAAAGACCATCCACATTTACATATAATAAAGCCCAACTAGTCAGGATAAAATAACCTACTTAATTGACATCTGAAAACATCTAAGCTGAGCCTTTTATTGAAAACCCACAGTACACATTATTGAATCATGTATACAGACTATAAAATAAAGCATATGCTGGAAGAACTAGCGAAAGAACAGAACGTGCCTAACACAGTAAACAACAAACAGTCAGATTTAGGAACATTATGTAAGATCAACATTTCTAGCAATATCAACAAGAGTTAATCTGCAATAAAAGATCAAGATTCAAGTAATATCAACAATAGTCAATCTGCAAGGACATATTCATTTGCTTAACATTCATGTGAATAATAATAAGAATACTAAGTAATATAATCCAAAGAGATATTCAGACACAAGTGACAATGATTAAGAGAAAAAAAACATGCTAAAGATACCGAGGCTCTAGCAATTAAATAATTTCAAGAAATAAAGTGGGCGTAAAAGCATCATATGACATACTTGCGAGATTTAAATTTGCGTTCAGCTTCCTCTGATAGCATCTTAACATGGTTCTTAGTTGACTCATCCAAGATACGTTGGACATTGACCTTCCGCCAGGCACATCCAGATTCTAGAAGCAAACCATTTCCATCTACGCCACCCTGTCGTTCTTCATATATGTCACAGAGGTCACCCAATTCCCTCGACCATGTAAATCTGAATTCTTTACCACCCACATCAATAACCTAATGCAATTATATAAACCCAAATAAAGCTATCAATTTTAGACAAATAATAATACTAGCAAAGAAAATTAAATTAAACACTAAAAATAATTGTCTAAAAGAAAAAGAAGAGAAATTTGGATGTAAGTGACTCACATTCCCATCAGGGTTATTAGCCATGGAACCAAACTTAATTCTAGCAGTGCCACCCTGAGCTTCAATTCTTCTGATCTCATCCACCAAGTCAGGTGCCAACCTTATAATCATGGCAAAAGCAAGTGGGTTATTTCCCGGAATTAAAGAGAAGGTCTCTTCGACACCCGGATTTGAAGACGAAGATGACTTGGCATTGATCGGACCCGGACGGTTGTTGCGGGTGTTGTTATTGGTGGAACCAAGGGAGAGGCGGGAGGCTGGTGTAGGGCGGTGGACAGGCGGAGGAGGTGGTAAGGAGGAGCGCCTAGGACCAGAGCCGCCGCCGCCTCGGCCGCCGCGCTTGGAGGATCCTCCGTACATTATTTGTAAATTAGAGGCGGTTGCTAATGATAATTAGCATTAAAATTAAATAAATAGATCAATAAATACAGTACAGTTATCTGAAGTGGGGGTGGTGGCGGCGTTGGGTTTCTTGAGGGGGTGATTCGGTCGCGAGAGAGACGCAGCCAGTGATGGAGAATAGAATTATTTTATTTTTATTTTTAAAGCATATATAAAATTTCATATGAACTTTATAAAATTTTAGCACATTATATTCTTTTGGATTTTCTTTATGTTGTAGAGTTGTGTTTTAGTTTAGTGTGAGGTTAATGGAAGTATCAAGAAGGATGAATTAAAATTTCAAAATCCATTTTGTTCAATAATTTTTTTAAAATATTAAAAACTTTTGTCAGATTTTATGAATCTTTTCATCTATAGAAGTAAAAAAAACCTAAAGCATTATTTACATATAGTACCTTTTATTAAAAAACAAGGAAGCCAAAGTTAATCGTTTCATCAATTATTATGTAACTGTAGTATCTTTTATTTTAATTTTATTGATTTGTTTAAAACATTTTTAAAGTTTTAATCAAACTAAAATGTTAATGTAGTATTGTGCTAGTTTACATGCCACGTTAATAAGTTAAATAAATAAATAAAAATATTTAGGCCATATAGAATTATTTTATATTATTATTAAACTTGATTTCGAAAATTAACTTTGAAATCTATTTATTCAACCCCTTGTCTAACTTGAATTTAAAATTAAACATGTAGGATTTACCCTAACATGACACCGTCGACTTGATTGATCTAAAGAAAACCTGGATGATCAATAAAAATTTTTTAAGGATGAAAGTGAAAAAAAATAAAACAATTAAAAGAAAAAAAAATCTATTGACTTAACTCCTTGCCTAACCCTAGATTAAAATTAAACTTGTGGGATTTGCCCTGACATGACTCTGTCGACTTTGTTGGTTCAAAAACAATCTAGACAACTGATAAAAAAATCTAAGAAAAAAATTGAGAAAAAAAACTCAAAGTAAAAATAGGAAAAATAAAACAAAAACAAAAAAACATGTTTTACTACTAATATTAATAGTGAAGTTGATGTGTATGACTCTAAATCTTTTTAGTTTGTAAGTATGATGGGTTAAGAATGATTTAAAAAACTTATTTTATATTATTTAATTTTTTATGTGTGTTTAGTAATGTAATGTGGATTTTCAAAAATATTTTTAATTGAAAATATATTGAAATATTTTATATATATATATATATTAATATTAACACATCAAAATAATAAAAAAAAAACACTTAGAAAAATTAATTTGATGTTTTTTCAGATGAGAAACAATTTGCAAAGTACTTTAAAAGTGAATTGAAATGCATTACTATACACACCCTTCATGTTGTGCATAAATAGGAAACTAATGGAAGAAAAAACATTAATTTGATTTGATACGGTCCAAGTAAGGTTAAATTTAGATTTTAGCATAAATTGTTTTATTATCTAATTTTACGCTATCGAGCATAACTTTCGACTTAATTATTGGATTGAGATGAGATTTTTGCAGGATTTTATAGACATATTTTTCTACATTGGGTTAATATTTCAAGTTAATTTGAGTTTGGGAAGGGATTATTTTAGATGGTTGAAGTTTTTAGATGAATCGTGTCAAATCTTTCTATTTGGACCTTCATCTATTGTTTGGAATATACCTAGAGCTATAAATAGAATTATGTTAAGATTCCAATTGGGTTGGAAAGCAGGCATTCATACCTTTGTGGCAATATATGGTAAGTATGCAAATTAAGGACTGAAATCTGCCAAAAATATACGAAAATTAAAAAAACATTATTTCTTTGTGTATTATGGATTCTAGTCAATACAATGATTGTTTAATGCTTTTGAAAGCATGTGTGGCAGCTATTGACTTAAATATTCTACAAGGATTTCATGTCAAATAAGAAGATATTTATGAAAGCAATTATTTTCCATAGCTTACAAGAATTCCATATTCATTACAGAATGTACGTGATGGCAAGAAGGCTTGGGATTCTTTTGTTATTATTTTCCTTATTTTATAGGGTATCCTTACTCAAAAGAGATATTATAGGAGGCTTTTTAAATAAGATATTTATGTTACTTTCCTTTCTATTTTTTTAGGACATACTTTCAGCTAGACAAAGAAAAAAAACTTCAGTATTCAAGACAATTTCTTTCAAGCAAGGAAAGAGGATTAATGAACGGTATAAAGAAACATTCTTTTATCTACAAGTTTCAGATTCAACTACAAGGGAATGGAGATACGATTTTAATGTTGTTTTGATAACTTGTATTAATTTGAATATTTATTAAGGTTTATTTATTGTTTTAATTAATATTTGTGATAATTATATTTTAGTTTTTGGGCTTTTATTTATGTTGGGTTTGTTTTGGCCCAAAATCAATGTTTAGATTTGTTTTAGGCATTAGGTTTGTGCTTGACTGAATTTTAGTTAAGGCCCTTAGGGTTATTATGTTAGGACTATATTATTTTTTGTTTTGCTTGAGCAAACTTCTTTTTCTTTGTTGGGACAAATAGTAAATTCGACTTATCAAGATATAACTGTTTTTGTGGTGTCAATTGCAATAATCCAATACCTCTGATTCTTAGTTACAAGTTAATTTTGAGTCAAGGTTTAACCAAACCTGATTATTCAACTTTCTTAGGGAAACTATCATCTTCGTTGTGGGTTATGTAAACATGTAATCACGAGGTTCGTATCATGATTTATAAAAATTAATAGTTTTTTCACAATTTAATTAATGTTCGTCATTATGTTTTAATTAAATATGAACTAGGAATTATATATTAATATTAACATTGTTATAATATTATTAGTAGTATTGTATTGATGGTACAATTGTTAATCCTAATTTTTTAACTAGTTGATGCTTATATATAATAGTTATGGACTAGATTCTTGGGTTGGGCTTCGCAACGGATAAGATTAATTTTTTTAATGTAAAAAAAATATCTAGGCATTACTAATGTTTTCTGATAGAAAAAAAAGCTATGCAAAGATTTACCTAATGTGATCTGATGGTACTAAAGGCAGCCTAAACGATCGGTAAAAACATAGTTTTATTATAAAAACTCTAGACAACATCTTCTTATAGATATTGAGAGGGAAACAAATATGATCGACCTAGATTAACCTACTAAATCCACAATCCAAGTTATGAAATCATGGTAACCCTATATAAAGCAAATCAAAACTAATTATGAAACTCAATTCCTAAATAACTCAATATTGAAGGATTAAATTGAAGAAAAAAAAACTAATTTAAAAAAATAATCTAAGTCAACTTGAGTTAATTTACTAAACTCATGACTCAAGTTATAAGACCAGAATAATTTTATAAAAAGTAAATAAAAAATTATGAAGCCTATTTTTCTATCAACTTAATGTTAAATGATAAAGTTGAAAAAAAAAATTCAATGTAAAATAAACACAAAAAATCAGTCATCCCGGGTTTACTCGCTAAACCCATGAGACCAAGATAATCTCATAGAAAATAAACTAAAAAAAAGACATGAGTCAACTCAGGTTAGCCTGCTGGATTCATAACCTAGGTCATTAGACTTGGATAACTCATTGAAAGTAAATCAAAACAAATTATGAAGTTTAATTTTCAAACAACACAATATTAAAGAATGAAATTGATAAATGTTTTTTGAATAAAACAACTGAGTTAATCTGCCAAACTCATGATTCAGGTCGTGAGATCAAGATAGCCACACAAAAAATAAATTGAAACAAATTATAAAGTCTAATTTCCATTGAACCTAATATTGAATAATAAAATTAAAAAATCAATTAAATAAGGACAAAAAATGACTTGAGTAAACTCGGGTTAATTTACCAAACTTATGACTTAGGTTATAGGACTAGAATAACCTTATAGAAAGTAAACTAAAAAAAATTAAATTTAACCTAGATTAACTTGTTAAATTGTGACTTGAGTCATTATATTATAATAACTCTATAGAAAACAAATAGAAATAAATTATAAAGCTGAATCTCAATGAACCAATACTAAATGATCAAATTGAAAAAAAAAATCTAAAAAAGAACATAATAAAACTACCCGAGTTTACTCGAGTTAACTAGCGAAACTAGTGACCTAAGTTATGAGATCAGGATAACCTCTTAGAAAGTAAATTAAAACAAATCATGAAGCATAATTCCTAATCAACAAATGTTGAAAGATGAGATTAAAAAAACTTCCAATTAAAAAAAAGAAAGAAAAAACTCGAGTTAATCGAGTTAACCTGTCAAACAAAAAACATAGGTCATGAGATTTAGATAATTATAGAGAAAGTAAACTACAACAAATCATGAAGCATAATCTCCAATGAAGCAAATATTAAAGGAAGAAATTAGAAAAAAAAAACATAGATTAAGAGAAAAAATCATTATTTAATGAATAATATTTTGTGAGGTAGTGCATAGTAAAAACACCATCTCTTTTTGTTTTTTGTTAATAAGTTGCACACACTTATCATCTTCTTGCAAAATAAAGTGCTTTGAGCATTTATCATTTTGAAGAATTATATGACAATAATTTTGTTTATATAGAATTATATTTATTATTAAAAAACATTTATTTATCTTTATTAATCATTTATTTTTAATTAATTAGCATAAAGTAAAGATAAAGTCATTGTTGTAAAAATGTTTTGCAAAAAAAATTATAAAGCAATTATAATTATGAGATTTCTATTTCATCAAAGCATTATTTCTAAAAAAATTTGTTGGATGCTTTATTAAGACTATACATTAATTAGAATTGTTGAGACCGGTATATGCCCTTTCCATTATTAAAAGAAGTCATTGTTCTCATAAACTAATGTATGAAAGATATATAGAACTAATATATAAATGATTGTTGTATGACATGTATAATGAACTGACCCGCATGAAAATGTCATATGAAGAGATTATTTGTGTCTATAGAAAGACTCATGTGACAGTTGTTTACCTAATCCAAACTTGAGGTTACTAAGTTATCTTAGATAGGAAATGCTATGTTTTGATCCTAACTATAAGTTGCCTTAATTAAGGGTAACAAACAAACATATATTGAATATAACATGAACTATATGAAAGTTTTTAAATGATTAAGAGATGATTTACCATCCTAGATAAATTAGAAAAAAAATATTTTGTTTATTCTTAAATAGTATTGATTGTGAAATCCTTGCACAAGGTGGAAAGAGATTTGAAAATAGTTTTAAATATCATTCAAAGAATCAATGATTATGATGTTGAAAACAAATATAATTTGACATAATAAACATACTACATGCTTAAATATCCAACTCGAAACATTCTTGATGAAAGGATAATAATTACACTAAAAAACTAGTGAGTCAAAGTGATATGAACCTAGAGGGTCAGAACCTTATAACCCACAAACAATATAGAAACAACCTAAAAAAACTAAAATTAGATTGATAAAAACTCGATCCAATGATTACCTGAACTAAGAAACTAGAGTTATTGGATGAAAGACCTCTATCATTGGATTATAAGAGAATCAAGAATTGAAGGTATAAGGAATAACAACATAAAGACAATTAATTTTTTTATAAGTCCTAAAGAGTTCATTGAAGAACCAAGAATATAGGTAACCTCTTACACACACAATATTATTCTAAAATAAAACAAAGTAAAAAAAAAGATTAAATATAAGAACTCTATTTAGACTAGGTAAAAGATCCTAAACAAGATTGGAAAAATAATAAAAGAGTTCTAAATAGAATAAGAAAAATAATCCTAAACCAACTAGGAAAATATTGCAACTTTTGTATAGTAGCTTCTAAGCTTTACCTTAAGACCTTTTCGATTTGTAATTGCTATGAAATTCTAACCCAATAATGAAAAAAGCCTTGAGAATTTGTGGACAAAATTTTAGCTTGATTCAATGGTTAGATAAAATTTTTTACTTGTTAGCGTAAGTTTGTATATTAGAAAAATAAGCTCAAAACAACATTTAATGTCCTTGAGTAATAATAAAACCTTGCCAAAAAGAAAATCCTCAAAATAAAAGGAAACATAAGTTATTGTCACTTCTCCCTATGCTGCCAAGGCTTCTAAATGCTTTAAGCCCAATAAGGATCTCATATCACATTAATTAAAGCTTTATCCACCTTTCTTGAACGTCCTTTCGTGGGCCTAAATATATTGAATAAGCCAATTGAATGTTTCTTTAATCTTTCTAGCCCTTGACCTTATAATTGGTCTCATTGACACCTCTAATGTAGTGTTTAGTTATTATCTTAGCATAGAAGGGACGAAGACAAAAATCTGGTTGATTGAAGAGATATAGACAAAGACATAAAAATAAATATATTGTTAGGATAGTTTTGGAGTGAATTCTATATTTATAAAATAGGAGGTATAGAGGAAACATGTTTCTAAAGAAAATATGATGTGAATCTCGTAATCACACAATCATGTAACCCATACATAAACAATACAACTCTCGAAACACTAAGAAATCAGGTTTCGTAGTGTGACAAAGATATTATCTTAAACCTAAGCACCATTACTATTGGAATCTGAAACCCCCACCTAATGAATAGAAATTTGCAAACGAGAAGTATAGGATGATTCCACAAAGAAAGTTGTTTTTTGATAAGTTGATTCAATTCATTAGAGAACTAGAGTAGGAGAATACTCTCAAACACATATATATAATTTCATTCATCAAATTCTAGAACCCTTACACTCCCTTTCAAAAGAGAATTTATAGTGCCAAAGACCTAAAACTTAATGGTCTAAACATAAATCTATAAATACAATAAATTAAAAAAGCCCAAAACTCAATGCAAGCATGCAACCAAAAACATCTATGAAAAAAGAGGCTATCAACCTTGTGTTTTGCTCTATAAAGGCTCAATAACTCAAGAAAATCTAGCATTTGTTACCTCCATTTTTTTATTCCACATATTATTTAAATCTCATTACCATCTCTTTCATTGCCTACATTAATTAAAGTATGTTCATCCTTTTTTGAAATCTAAACACTTGCCTTGGCCCAAATGTCTCGAATCAGCCTAATCAGTGCCTCTTTAATCTTCTTGGCCAGTGACCCTGTAATTGGCCTAATTGGTAACTCTAAGGGATTATATGGTAATGCTTGTTGATTTTCACCATCTTTTGTGTTAGTGAGCTGGTCTGTATCATCTCTTTTATCCTTAAAAGGATTCAACCTTGAATTGTCACCTACAAGAGATATTAAAAATATTAAAAGTAATGTTAACATGATACTCACCTGTTAGATCTACTTTGTACGTATTGTCATTGATCTTCTCAAGTATTTGGAAATGCCTATCTCCTCAAGGTTGCAATTTTGATTTCTTATAGGTCGGAAACCTCTCCTGATGCATATGCATCAAAACTTAATCACCTAGATGGAAAAAACGTGTTATGCCCCTTATTTATCTTGGATGCATGTTGGTTATATATATATATATATATATATATATATATATATAACAATAACAATAATATAACAAACAGATAACAATAATAAATACTCAAAATAAATACTCAGTACGTGGCGTTGTTATACCTGAGAATGATCTAAAAGATCGGGTCACAGGTTTCCAGCCTATATACTGATTTTTTTTAAAAAAAAAAATCAAAGAAATAATACAAACAGATTTCTGATGCGAATGAACAAGGCAAGACCAACAATGTCAGGATCCTTGATCAAACACAGAGCATACTTAATGTACATAAAATTTAACAATATAAAATTTAACAAGAATATAAATAATGAAAATAGAATCTTACTTAAATTTGTAAATTAACACAAGAGATATTGGGTACAAAGGAGAATTGATATGGGTTACAGGTTATGAGTTACAATGGAGAATAAGGGTGTTTCTCTTCTGGAAAAATAATAGTCTGTCTTCTGAAGCATTTGAAGTCCCTTTTTATAGACGAGTTGGCATGGAAGAAGCCAAAATGCCTGGTGACAAAAAAGGAAGGTGTCCATGTGATGACGGAGAAGGAAGATGCCCATGTGGGGACGGAGAAGGAAGATGCCCATATGGAGACAGGAAAGGAAGATGCCCATGTGGTGACAGAAGATGCCCATGTGGTGACAGGAAAGGAAGATGCCCATGTTTTTTATGGGACCTTCATCTGTTGTCTTGCTGCTACCGACACCGGTTTTGTCTGTTTGTAGTAACAGGTAATAAAAAAGAAAGCCTAAAACAAACAGGCTTAAAATAAAAAGAGACTCAAAACAGGTGAGTCTAAAATAGGGCTCTTGAACAGATGAGCTTGAGAATTATTATTATTATTATTATTATTATTATATATATATTTATTATTATTATTATTATTATTATCGCTTGATAGGTGGTAATATACCAAAACAATCATCTTCATTATCATTTCCAAGGGAAATGGCAGGAGATGTCGATCCAGATGAGCTGGATTGGGACAAGACCGTTGCCGGGTCTTGGCTTTGTATAATGCTTTGGACTATTTGTAGGTATTCTTCCTCAGTTCTAGCAGAGGCAAGGAGAGCTGCCGTTTGAGCCTTTCTGGCTAGAAACTTTGATTGAGGATGATGATCAATGATGGGAGCTGTTTGATGTTTTTGTAACCATTCCGTAACTGCTAATTTGGAACTTTTGGATTCAGCTGCAAAAGAATCCCACCATTTGATTTTGAACTTGCGAACCAAAACTGGATGTCCGTTTTGTAAATTATAATCATAGAACCATGAACATACCCACGGCACAACAAATTTTGAACAGAAAATGAGTAGGGAAGGGAACTTCCTTTCAGAAGGAGCTGGTTGGAAGTTGTTTTTGAAATGGAGGTAGCCGTTTTCAACCAAAGGATGGTCTTTAAGGTAATCAACATGACAACCATAGTAGTCCCACCATTGGAGGAACCAGAGGGGGAGGTTTGTAGTATTCATGTCATTATGGAAGTAGAAAAGCCAGGAATGACTATGGTTTGGATTTTGTAGGAGGAAGGCATTGAACCATGCCTGTTGGTAATCCCAGTATGTATAGGTGGTATTAAAGTCCTGGGGGTTTGTACGGAAGTGTATGGGGAAGGAAAGAGGTTGATGTAAGGGTTGTCCCCAGTCTTTGGGGTGAAGGATTTTGTGAATGATACATGTAGAATATGTTGGTTCAGTGTGATCGGAATGAAGTTTGAAGTGTTTGAATTTGACAGAATTAGTAATCTCAAGGATTGCGGCATAATAGGACTGTGGTTTGGCTAGAGTCCAGGGTTTGTAGTACCAATTTGGAGGGAAAATTTTTGAAGCAGCAATGGAAGGGTTTTCATGATAAAATCCTTCTTCCATAGTTAAAATATTTTGAAAAGTAGTTTTGAAAATATATTTTGATTTGGTTTTTGGAAAACTGGTTTGTTGTAAAGAAAGGAGGGGTTTTGAAGTGGAAATGCCTCCTTGAGGTTTTGAAAGTGGTTTAGAAATACTACCTGTTTGAGAGACAGAATCACCGGAGGTCTGTTGAGACACTTTTTGTAGTGCCAGGAGTAATTCTGGCGATTTGGAAATGGTGTCGACCCAATGCTGGACTGCGTCTGTTTGGTCCTGTTGGGGTTTTGTAGATTCTTCTTCTTCAATAACTGCCTCATACCAAGATTTGATTGGTTTAGCAGCTGAGATAGCTGAAGACATGAGTTTTGTAGAAGGTTTGGGGTTCTCTGGTTTTGTAGGCTGGGTTTGAGGGGCTTTCCCCTTGTCTTTGGCCTTTGCTTTCGGAGGCATCAAGACCTGTTTTGAAGGAATTCTCGGGTTAGGAAATCTGGAATGGAATTTGAATCTCCTTTAATGTACACAATATCAAAATCAAAAATGCTTAAAATAGCTTGCCATCGGGCAAAAATTTGTTTTGAAGCAAGATTTTGGACATCTTTTTGCAGAACTTCTTTTGCAGATTTACAATCAACACGTAGAAGAAATTTTTGATTTAGTAAATCACTTTGAAATTTTGTAATACAAAGAACAATTGAAAGGATTTCCTTTTTTATAGTAGAGTAATTTTTCTGGCAATCATTCCAGTGGGCAGATGTATATTGAAGGATCTGTTCTTTGTTATCGTGAACTTATTTGAGAATTCCTCCATAACCTATATCAGAGGCGTCAGTCTCAACTATCTTAGGAGCTAACGGGTTAGCTAGATGGAGGAGGGGGATGGTTTGGACCTGTTTCTTAATCTGTTTGACGAGGTTGGTATGAAGATCGGACCAAGGAATGGGGTTTGTTTTCAACCTATCATGTAAGGGTTTTGTTAGACGGCTAAGATTGGGGTAGTAGTCCAAAACATAATTAAGACTGCCTAAAAACCTTTGCAATTGGGTTTTATCGGTGATCTTATCAGGAAATTTGTTTGTAAAGGTAAGGGATCTCTCTATTGGTGTTACAGTGCCTTGACAAATATAATGGCCTAGGAATCGGACACGAGTTTGAAAGAGAGAAATTTTTGCTTTAGAAACAACGAGACCATTTTGTTTGGCAGTATGAAAGAAAATATATAGGTGTTTGAAATGTTGATCAATGGAATGTGAAAAAATAAGTACATCATCAATGTAAACAATGCAGAATTTCGAATGTGAATTGAAAATGTCATTCATGATGCGCTGGAATTCAGATGGAGCATTTTTTAGACCAAAGGGCATGACATTCCATTCATATTGACCAAAGGGAACTGTAAAAGCAGTTTTGTATCTATCTTTCGGATCAATCTGGATTTGCCAAAAGCCAGATTTCATATCAAACTTAGAAAATATGAATGGAGAGTGTAATTTTTGTAACAAATCTTTTTTGTTAGGGATTGGATACCTGATCCATTTGAGAGCGGTTTTCAGAGGTTTGTAATTGATCACAAGTCTTGGTGTGCCTCTTTCAATTTCAGAGTTTTTATTCACATAGAAGGCGGCACACGACCAGGGTGATCGAGACTTTTGGATAAGGCCTTTAGACTCAAGATCATGGATTTCAAGTCTACAATGCTATTCTAAATCAACATTCATTTGTATGGGCCTTGCCTTTGTAGGTATTAGTTTTTCTGAAAAAGTATCTTCATAAGGAAGATCAACGATGTGTTGTTTTCTTTTCCAAAAAGCATTAGGTAGGTCCGAACAAATCTGTTGCTCAATCTTATTTTGTAAATCAACGATTTTGTTTTGTAAATCAGGATCTTGTAGTTGTTTGGTTATACGACAAAAAGAAACATGGTTTAGTAAATCATGTAAATGGAATTGTTTGCCATGAATTAGTGCATTAATCTGATAAGTATGTATGGAGCATGCTTTAATTAAATTCAAATTTCTAGTCTTAGACTGTTCTAAAAATGGGAAAACAAGTTTGATGCCATTGATTTTGGAAGTAATGCAATTATGACGTGCTTGGTATGGAGTGATCATGTCAATGAATGGAGTACCGAGAATGATAGTATGATTAATATCTTTTGTAACAACAAAAAATGTCTTAAGAGAGAGGCCTTTGTTGAAAACAGAGGCTTGAGTTTTTCCTGCAATATGTAATTTTGAATTATTAGCAGCAGAGAGTTTTTCAGATGTATTTTGCAAAAATCTTTTTGGAACCACTCCTTTGATGCAGTTCAAATCTGCACCTGTGTCAAATAAGGCGATGGTGTCAAGTTTGAAATCTTCTGAGAAAATAAGAGTAATGCTAATTAAATATTTTTTGGAAGATATTTGTGTTAATACATTTAGAAAATCATCGGGAATATGCTCAATATTTGTAAGTGTATGTGGTAATGCATGAGTTTCAATGGTCTGATCTTCTGTATCGGACTCACTATCAGACTGGTTTTCAATTTTGGATAAAAGATGTTGTAGTATGGCAAAGTCTTTTTGTTGGGCTTGTTTGAGGGATTGTAATTCAGATTTGAGGGTTTTTATCTCAGAATGTAATTCTGGAATGGTAACAGTGGTTTTGGATTTCTTTTTATTAAGGATTTTTGTAAGATCATAGGCATTGGTGCTGGTAGAGGGTAATATAGAGCGGCTAGATGATGGAGGGTTCTCTGGCTGGTTGAAATCTTTCAATAATTTGTCTAGATAGGTCTTTTGAAGGTGAGGATCATCTAGTCTTTTAATAGCTTCAAGAATGAATTCCTGGTCTTGGGTTAAGATGTTGATTTGTTTGGAATTGGTAGAGGTATCTGAAGCAGCACTGGTAGTTGCTATTTCATCAATTTGAAATTCTTCTTCAGAAGTGTCTGAAGAAGAGTGGTCGATGTCGGTATCTTCAATGTAGAGATTTTGTATTTGGTTGATGGTATCTTCATCTATTTGAAGCTCATGGAGTTTTGTATTGACTTTGCAAAAACGAGATGTATGTCCTTTCTGGTTACATTTGTAACAGGTAATGTTTTTTGGGTCAAATTTTATTTTGGGTTTTGACTGGAAAGGTCTTTGGGGTTTGGTAAATTTGGAGGGCTTGTTGTAGTAAGGTGGATTTGGTTTGGAATAAAACTGGTGTCGATTTTTATAGGTTGATTGTCTATAAGGAGGTTTGTGGCTTGGATGTTTTCTTGGTTGCGAGCAGTTTCCGCTGCAGGAGGGTTTTTTAATGGAAAGGTCGAGCTGGTGGCAGAAACTACCAAGTTCTTGTCTGGTACGTTTCATTTCCCACTTTAGGTGCTTCTGGAGTTTAAGATCCTGGCAGATCTTAAGACCTTCTTTTTGGGTGAAACTTACAAGTTCGCCGTATGTGAGCTGGTCATATGGTATGGTTTTTGTTGTAAAGGTGTCTTTGATTTTGTTTCTAACCTTTTCTCCTAAGAGAATAGGTAGACCTGCAAGGAATTTTTCTTTCCAAAAGGGTTGGTTTGAATCTTCTCTAAGCATGACACGGGTAAGGAAGGTGTTTTTGTACCATTGAAAGTCACTGAGCTTCTTACACCTAAGATTGGAAAGGAGTTCAGCATTCTTGTCTTTCAGATGAGAAGGGTCTCCAACAAAGTGTAAGGAGATTGTAAGAATAAGGGTTGATACAGCATCTTGGATAGTGTTTCCGGACGGGTCAAGGATGGGTGTTTGGTCTTCATATGTTTGGAAGGAGTTTAGGATATGTAGGTGGTCAGTTTCAGTTAGATGGTAGTCCCACCATCCTTTTAACTGGCCAGAAAAACCAGCAATGAGGAGTTCAGCAATAGCTTTGTCTGAGGTTCCTGTTTGGGTTTTGTAGGCATTGGCTGCCATAGTCATTTGTTGGAGGGTGTTGAGGATATTGTATTCGGACATTCCATCTATATTCCATTCATAGAGGGAAGAGGCATTATATTTGTGTTGAGTAAGGATAGTTGGTTCAGTGGTTATGGAAATGTCTGAAGAAGAATTTCAAATTGATGAAATAGCAACTACCAGTGCTGCTTCAGATACCTCTACCAATTCCAAACAAATCAACGTCTTAACCCAAGACCAGGAATTCATTCTTGAAGCTATTAAAAGACTAGATGATCCTCACCTTCAAAAGACCTATCTAGACAAATTATTGAAAGATTTCAACCAGCCAGAGAACCCTCCATCATCTTGGCGCTCTTCTTCTACGTGTTGATTGTAAATCTGCAAAAGAAGTTCTGCAAAAAGATGTCCAAAATCTTCCTTCAAAACAAATTTTGCCCGATGGCAAGCTATTTTAAGCATTTTTGATTTTGATATTGTGTACATTAAAGGAGATTCAAATTCCATTCCAGATTTCCTAACCCGAGAATTCCTTCAAAACAGGTCTTGATGCCTCCGAAAGCAAAGGCCAAAGATAAGGGGAAAGCCCCTCAAACCCAGCCTACAAAACCAGAGAACCCCAAACCTTCTACAAAACTCATGTCTTCAGCTATCTCAGCTGCTAAACCAATCAAATCTTGGTATGAGGCAGTTATTGAAGAAGAAGAATCTACAAAACCCCAACAGGACCAAACAGACGCAGTCCAGCATTGGGTCTACAAACCCTGGACTCTAGCCAAACCACAGTCCTATTATGCCGCAATCCTTGAGATTACTAATTCTGTCAAATTCAAACACTTCAAACTTCATTCCGATCACACTGAACCAGCATATTCTACATGTATCATTCACAAAATCCTTCACCCCAAAGACTGGGGACAACCCTTACATCAACCTCTTTCCTTCCCCATACACTTCCGTACAAACCCCCAGGACTTTAATACCACCTATACATACTGGGATTACCAACAGGCATGGTTCAATGCTTTCCTCCTACAAAATCCAAACCATAGTCATTCCTGGCTTTTCTACTTCCATAATGACATGAATACTACAAACCTCCCCCTCTGGTTCCTCCAATGGTGGGACTACTATGGTTGTCATGTTGATTACGTTAAAGACCATCCTTTGGTTGAAAACGGCTACCTCCATTTCAAAAACAACTTCCAACCAGCTCCTTCTGAAAGGAAGTTCCCTTCCCTACTCATTTTCTGTTCAAAATTTTTTGTGCCGTGGGTATGTTCATGGTTCTATGATTATAATATACAAAACGGACATCCAGTTTTGGTTCGCAAGTTCAAAATCAAATGGTGGGATTCTTTTGCAGCTGAATCCAAAAGTTCCAAATTAGCAGTTACGGAATGGTTACAAAAACATCAAACAACTCCCATCATTGATCATCATCCTCAATCAAAGTTTCTAGCCAGAAAGGCTCAAACGGCAGCTCTCCTTGCCTCTGCTAGAACTGAGGAAGAATACCTACAAATAGTCCAAAGCATTATACAAAGCCAAGACCCGGCAACGGTCTTGTCCCAATCCAGCTCATCTGGATCGACATCTCCTGCCATTTCCCTTGGAAATGATAATGAAGATGACTGTTTTGGTATATTACCACCTATCAAGCAATAATAATAATAATAATAATAATAATAATAAATATATATAATAATAATAATAATAATAATAATTCTCAGGCTCATCTGTTCAAGAGCCCTATTTTAGACTCACCTGTTTTGAGTCTCTTTTTATTTTAAGCCTGTTTGTTTTAGGCTTTCTTTTTTATTACCTGTTACTACAAACAGACAAAACCGGTGTCGGTAGCAGCAAGACAACAGATGAAGGTCCCATAAAAAACATGGGCATCTTCCTTTCCTGTCACCACATGGGCATCTTCTGTCACCACATGGGCATCTTCCTTTCCTGTCATCACATGGGCATCTTCTGTCACCACATGGGCATCTTCCTTTCCTGTCTCCATATGGGCACCTTCCTTCTCCGTCACCACATGGGCATCTTCCTTCTCCGTCCCCACATGGGCATCTTCCTTTTTTGTCACCAGGCATTTTGGCTTCTTCCATGCCAACTCGTCTATAAAAGGGGACTCCAAATGCTTCAGAAGACAGACTATTATTTTTCCAGAAGAGAAACACCCTTATTCTCCATTGTAACTCATAACCTGTAACCCATATCAATTCTCCTTTGTACCCAATATCTCTTGTGTTAATTTACAAATTTAAGTAAGATTCTATTTTCATTATTTATATTCTTGTTAAATTTTATATTGTTAAATTTTATGTACATTAAGTATGCTCTGTGTTTGATCAAGGATCCTGACATTGTTGGTCTTGCCTTGTTCATTCGCATCAGAAATCTGTTTGTATTATTTCTTTGATTTTTTTTTTTTAAAAAATCAGTATATAGGCTGGAAACCTGTGACCCGATCTTTTAGATCATTCTCAGGTATAACAACGCCACGTACTGAGTATTTATTTTGAGTATTTATTATTGTTATCTGTTTGTTATATTATTGTTATTGTTTGCTTTACTATTGGTATCAGAGCCTATTGGGGTCCGGGTACGAAGACATATTAGATAATAGGTGAGTGCAACTGAATGGTGTAAGTCCCGCTTGAGTCTTAAGGGCAATAAATCCATATAACCTGCAGCCTGTTTCCTAGTTTATCTTTCTTCTCTTCTCTATGGATTCTGTTTTTCACAGGACTACTTCTATTTCAGCTTCCTCCACCTCTGAATCTTCTGAAAGTAGAAAAATTGTGCAAAGTGAAGAAATAACTATTGAAGATTTTACAAAAAGCATTGATGATTGGAAAATCCCAAAAATTTCTCAAACTCAGATTTATCAAAAATCCAAGTATGATATTTTTAAAACAGATTTTACTATCAAAACTGAGGAACGAGATATTTAGCTTACAAAACCTTTTGAAACCATCCAACTCCTTTCTCAAAAGTCCTTACAAAAACATCTAGCCCGAAACTACAAATATATTCATGTTGGTCTTGTCCAAGTCGGAATAAAACCCCTCACAAAAGAAGGTCTAAACACCTCCATCCTCGCTGTCCTAAGGGATGCTCGATTTCAAAACTTCCAAGACTCTCTCCTTAGTTCTATTGAGTCTAGCCTTTGCAGTGGCCCTGTATCTTTTGATTGTTATCCAAACATAACCATATCCCTCAAAGACAAAAATATTCTACAGAGCATGATATTACAAATAAAAACCCATAATTATAACATGCTCGAAGGATCTATCCCTGTTGCTCTTATATTTAAAATTCACTACAAAGCCATGTTCTCAGCTTTTGCCAGCAAACACAAATTCCAATCTTAAAAGGGAGAAACACTCCTCCTACAAACCGATTTATCCCGCTCAAACACTGTTGTTCCAAAAGCCATCCAATGGAAAGACATATCCCTTCCAGAAGATTGGGTCCTTGAAGGTGCAGCACCACCAGAAAAACCTCAACCACCTCAACCCAATGTTGAAATAAAAAACATCACCCAATACACAGATGGCAAAGTCAAACTATCTTTCCATCGTCACTCTACAAGTTCCAGATTCTCAGAAGCCTCTTCTTCTTCCAGTACAATAGATCTGGGAAGAATTTTCAAAATCCCTTCTGTTATCAATATCCCTTATCACCAAACCTCTCCAAGAAAATCTACATCTGATATCCCTTCTACTAGCTTCCAAAATGCAGATTATACTACAAATATCCCAAAACCTGTCTATACAAATCTTGAACAATCCTCTCCTCCAACTTCACCAACCTTTTCAGCCATTACTGAAAATATCCAGAACGAGCTGAATGTTTTAACCTCAGAAAAACACCTTGTTCTTGACAAAACTCTCTTCCAAAAGGATTTCTATTCTGCCTATAACTCTACAAAACGAATTTGGTTTTTCCAAAACTTTTTACAACAAAGAAGTGAAATACAAACGCAATTTTATAATTTCATTAAGTTACATAAAATACAGATTCTATTCTTTGATTGGTTTGAATTATATTATGCATCTGAACATCGCATTGCATATCCTTTTGCATCCATTAAACATGCATGCCCAGTTACATCAAGATCAAAAACCCCTGTTTGGAACCTCACCAGTGGACCCACAGTTGAGTCTGAACATCCACCTTTACGAAATATCCAAATAACCCACAACAACCAGACTGTAGAGGCAGCTCCTTACAAATTTTCCACTGATGACACCCTCTCCAATACAAAACATATCATTAACCAAAACAACTTTACAAATACCAACCTTAACACCTTGGGAAAACAGCTTACAAGACTAGAAAAACAAATACAAAGAACCACTACAAGTTCGGTAGACATTAAAACCTCAACTGACCTGAAACTAAAAAACCCAGTCTTCAAACCATACCAAATTACAAAAACAAGCCAAACACAACTCCAAGAAAACCAGACAGACTTTCTCAAAGCTATCAAAACACATTTACAACACCTTGACAGTTCATCTTTAATTGTCCCAGAAACACCACAAACAACTAACCCTTCCACCTCCACAAATCAAGTCAGTACTTTACACAAAAGCCCTCAAGCGTCTTCTGATGAAAGTACTTCTCCAAATCAACCTCTTACCCTCAACAAACTTACATGGCAAACTCCAAAAACATCCACCGCTCCAGACATTTCCATAACCACTGAACCAACTATCCTTACTCAACACAAATATAATGCCTCTTCCCTCTATGAATGGAATATAGATGGAATGTCCGAATACAATATCCTCAACACCCTCCAACAAATGACTATGGCAGCCAATGCCTACAAAACCCAAACAGGAACCTCAGACAAAGCTATTGCTGAACTCCTCATTGCTGGTTTTTCTGGCCAGTTAAAAGAATGGTGGGACTACCATCTAACTGAAACTGACCACCTACATATCCTAAACTCCTTCCAAACATATGAAGACCAAACACCCATCCTTGACCCGTCCGGAAACACTATCCAAGATGCTGTATCAACCCTTATTCTTACAATCTCCTTACACTTTGTTGGAGACCCTTCTCATCTGAAAGACAAGAATGCTGAACTCCTTTCCAATCTTAGGTGTAAGAAGCTCAGTGACTTTCAATGGTACAAAAACACCTTCCTTACCCGTGTCATGCTTAGAGAAGATTCAAACCCCAAAGACCTTTCCAGTCAAAACCCAAAACAAAATTTGACCCAAAAAACATTACCTGTTACAAATGTAACCAGAAAGGACATACATCTCGTTTTTGCAAAGTCAATACAAAACTCCATGAGCTTCAAATAGATGAAGATACCACCAACCAAATACAAAATCTCTACATTGAAGATACCGACATCGACCACTCTTCTTCAGACACTTCTGAAGAAGAATTTCAAATTGATGAAATAGCAACTACCAGTGCTGCTTCAGATACCTCTACCAATTCCAAACAAATCAACGTCTTAACCCAAGACCAGGAATTCATTCTTGAAGCCATTAAAAGACTAGATGATCCTCACCTTCAAAAGACCTATCTAGACAAATTATTGAAAGATTTCAACCAGCCAGAGAACCCTCCATCATCTAGCCGCTCTATATTACCCTCTACCAGCACCAATGCCTATGATCTTACAAAAATCCTTAATAAAAAGAAATCCAAAACCACTGTTACCATTCCAGAATTACATTCTGAGATAAAAACCCTCAAATCTGAATTACAATCCCTCAAACAAGCCCAACAAAAAGACTCTGCCATACTACAACATCTTTTATCCAAAATTGAAAGCCAGTCTGATAGTGAGTCCGATACAGAAGATCAGACCATTGAAACTCATGCATTACCACATACACTTACAAATATTGAGCATATTCCCGATGATTTTCTAAATGTATTAACACAAATATCTTCCAAAAAATATTTAATTAGCATTACTCTTATTTTCTCAGAAGATTTCAAACTTGACACCATCGCCTTATTTGACACAGGTGCAGATTTGAACTACATCAAAGAAGGAGTGGTTCCAAAAAGATTTTTGCAAAATACATCTGAAAAACTCTCTGCTGCTAATAATTCAAAATTACATATTGCAGGAAAAACTCAAGCCTCTGTTTTCAACAAAGGCCTCTCTCTTAAGACATTTTTTGTTGTTACAAAAGATATTAATCATACTATCATTCTCGGTACTCCATTCATTGACATGATCACTCCATACCAAGCACGTCATAATTGCATTACTTCCAAAATCAATGGCATCAAACTTGTTTTCCCATTTTTAGAACAGTCTAAGACTAGAAATTTGAATTTAATTAAAGCATGTTCCATACATACTTATCAGATTAATGCACTAATTCATGGCAAACAATTCCATTTACATGATTTACAAAACCATGTTTCTTTTTGTCGTATAACCAAACAACTACAAGATCCTGATTTACAAAAGAAAATCGTTGATTTACAAAATAAGATTGAGCAACAGATTTGTTCGGACCTACCTAATGCTTTTTGGAAAAGAAAACAACACATCGTTGATCTTTCTTATGAAGATACCTTTTCAGAAAAACTAATACCTACAAAGGCAAGGCCCATACAAATGAATGTTGATTTAGAACAGCATTGTAGACTTGAAATCCATGATCTTGAGTCTAAAGGCCTTATCCAAAAGTCTCGATCACCCTGGTCGTGTGCCGCCTTCTATGTGAATAAAAACTCTGAAATTGAAAGAGGCACACCAAGACTTGTGATCAATTACAAACCTCTGAATACCGCTCTCAAATGGATCAGGTATCCAATCCCTAACAAAAAAGATTTGTTACAAAAATTACACTCTGCATTCATATTTTCTAAGTTTGATATAAAATCTGGCTTTTGGCAAATCCAGATTGATCCGAAAGATAGATACAAAACTGCTTTTACAGTTCCCTTTGGTCAATATGAATGGAATGTTATGCCCTTTGGTCTAAAAAATGCTCCATCTGAATTCCAGCGCATCATGAATGACATTTTCAATTCACATTCAAAATTCTGCATTGTTTACATTGATGATGTACTTATTTTTTCACATTCCATTGATCAACATTTCAAACACCTACATATTTTCTTTCATACTGCCAAACAAAATGGTCTCGTTGTTTCTAAAGCAAAAATTTCTCTCTTTCAAACTCGTGTCCGATTCCTAGGCCATTATATTTGTCAAGGCACTGTAACACCAATAGAGAGATCCCTTACCTTTACAAACAAATTTCCTGATAAGATCACCGATAAAACCCAATTGCAAAGGTTTTTAGGCAGTCTTAATTATGTTTTGGACTACTACCCCAATCTTAGCCGTCTAGCAAAACCCTTACATGATAGGTTGAAAACAAACCCCATTCCTTGGTCCGATCTTCATACCAACCTCGTCAAACAGATTAAGAAACAGGTCCAAACCATCCCCCTCCTCCATCTAGCTAACCCGTTAGCTCCTAAGATAGTTGAGACTGACGCCTCTGATATAGGTTATGGAGGAATTCTCAAACAAGTTCACGATAACAAAGAACAGATCCTTCAATATACATCTGCCCACTGGAATGATTGCCAGAAAAATTACTCTACTATAAAAAAGGAAATCCTTTCAATTGTTCTTTGTATTACAAAATTTCAAAGTGATTTACTAAATCAAAAATTTCTTCTACTTGTTGATTGTAAATCTGCAAAAGAAGTTCTGCAAAAAGATGTCCAAAATCTTGCTTCAAAACAAATTTTTGCCCGATGGCAAGCTATTTTAAGCATTTTTGATTTTGATATTGTGTACATTAAAGGAGATTCAAATTCCATTCCAGATTTCCTAACCCGAGAATTCCTTCAAAACAGGTCTTGATGCCTCCGAAAGCAAAGGCCAAAGACAAGGGGAAAGCCCCTCAAACCCAGCCTACAAAACCAGAGAACCCCAAACCTTCTACAAAACTCATGTCTTCAGCTATCTCAGCTGCTAAACCAATCAAATCTTGGTATGAGGCAGTTATTGAAGAAGAAGAATCTACAAAACCCCAACAGGACCAAACAGACGCAGTCCAGCATTGGGTCGACACCATTTCCAAATCGCCAGAATTACTCCTGGCACTACAAAAAGTGTCTCAACAGACCTCCGGTGATTCTGTCTCTCAAACAGGTAGTATTTCTAAACCACTTTCAAAACCTCAAGGAGGCATTTCCACTTCAAAACCCCTCCTTTCTTTACAACAAACCAGTTTTCCAAAAACCATATCAAAATATATTTTCAAAACTACTTTTCAAAATATTTTAACTATGGAAGAAGGATTTTATCATGAAAACCCTTCCATTGCTGCTTCAAAAATTTTCCCTCTAAATTGGTACTACAAACCCTGGACTCTAGCCAAACCACAGTCCTATTATGCCGCAATCCTTGAGATTACTAATTCTGTCAAATTCAAACACTTCAAACTTCATTCCGATCACACTGAACCAGCATATTCTACATGTATCATTCACAAAATCCTTCACCCCAAAGACTGGGGACAACCCTTACATCAACCTCTTTCCTTCCCCATACACTTCCGTACAAACCCCCAGGACTTTAATACCACCTATACATACTGGGATTACCAACAGGCATGGTTCAATGCCTTCCTCCTACAAAATCCAAACCATAGTCATTCCTGGCTTTTCTACTTCCATAATGACATGAATACTACAAACCTCCCCCTCTGGTTCCTCCAATGGTGGGACTACTATGGTTGTCATGTTGATTACGTTAAAGACCATCCTTTGGTTGAAAACGGCTACCTCCATTTCAAAAACAACTTCCAACCAGCTCCTTCTGAAAGGAAGTTCCCTTCCCTACTCATTTTCTGTTCAAAATTTGTTGTGCCGTGGGTATGTTCACGGTTCTATGATTATAATTTACAAAACGGACATCCAGTTTTGGTTCGCAAGTTCAAAATCAAATGGTGGGATTCTTTTGCAGCTGAATCCAAAAGTTCCAAATTAGCAGTTACGGAATGGTTACAAAAACATCAAACAGCTCCCATCATTGATCATCATCGTCAATCAAAGTTTCTAGCCAGAAAGGCTCAAACGGCAGCTCTCCTTGCCTCTGCTAGAACTGAGGAAGAATACCTACAAATAGTCCAAAGCATTATACAAAGCCAAGACCCGGCAACGGTCTTGTCCCAATCCAGCTCATCTGGATCGACATCTCCTGCCATTTCCCTTGGAAATGATAATGAAGATGACTGTTTTGGTATATTACCACCTATCAAGCGATAATAATAATAATAATAATAAAAAAATATATATATAATAATAATAATAATAATAATAATTCTCAGGCTCATCTGTTCAAGAGCCCTATTTTAGACTCACCTGTTTTGAGTCTCTTTTTATTTTAAGCCTGTTTGTTTTAGGCTTTCTTTTTTATTACCTGTTACTACAAACAGACAAAACCGGTGTCGGTAGCAGCAAGACAACAGATGAAGGTCCCATAAAAAACATGGGCATCTTCCTTTCCTGTCACCACATGGGCATCTTCTGTCACCACATGGGCATCTTCCTTTCCTGTCACCACATGGGCATCTTCTGTCACCACATGGGCATCTTCCTTTCCTGTCTTCATATGGGCACCTTCCTTCTCCGTCACCACATGGGCATCTTCCTTCTCCGTCCCCACATGGGCATCTTCCTTCTCCGTCATCACATGGACACCTTCCTTTTTTGTCACCAGGCATTTTGGCTTCTTCCATGCCAACTCGTCTATAAAAGGGGACTCCAAATGCTTAAGAAGACAGACTATTATTTTTCCAGAAGAGAAACACCCGTATTCTCCATTGTAACTCATAACCTGTAACCCATATCAATTCTCCTTTGTACCCAATATCTCTTGTGTTAATTTACAAATTTAAGTAAGATTCTATTTTCATTATTTATATTCTTGTTAAATTTTATATTGTTAAATTTTATGTACATTAAGTATGCTCTGTGTTTGATCAAGGATCCTGACATTGTTGGTCTTGCCTTGTTCATTCGCATCAAAAATCTGTTTGTATTATTTCTTTGATTTTTTTTTTTTAAAAAATCAGTATATAGGCTGGAAACCTGTGACCTGATCTTTTAGATCATTCTCAGGTATAACAACGCCACGTACTGAGTATTTATTTTGAGTATTTATTATTGTTATCTGTTTGTTATATTATTGTTATTGTATATATATATATATATATATATATATATATATATATATATATATATATATATGCTTCGTCACATTTTCATAAAGTGCCTTCACCATTGTATTTTTATTACCAACAAGACTAACCCCTTTATCAACAGGTAAATGAATCAAATTTAATAAAGTTAATGGGTTAAATCCATAAATGATTATAAGCAAACTCAATGATGGTAAGCAATCTTCCTAATTCTAAAGGTGTAGTTAAAATCCTATTAACTATTTTTATTTGACCATCAGTTTATGGATGATAAATAGTAAAAAACAACAACTTAATTCCTAATTTTTTTTCAAAAATAGCTAAAAAAATTTACATCACGATCTGAAATTATGCTCCTAAGAACCCTATGAAGTCTTACTATCTCTATAAGGAAAAAATCAATAATATTGTTTACATCATAAATTTTATGACATGCTATGAGACTTGACATATTAGAAAACCCATCAACAACTACAAATATAAAGTTCCTTTCTTTTTTCGACCTAGGTAAACCTAAAACAAAGTCCATAGAAATATCCACTATAGGTTTTTTAGGTAGAGGTAAAGGCGTGTATAAACCATATAGTAAAACCCTGGACTTAGATTTTCTACATGTAATGCATCTATCACACACTTTTTGCACATTGGGTTTCATTTTAGGCTAGTAAAAGTGTTCATCCAATATATCTAAAGTCTTAGCGACACCAAAATGACCCATTAAATTTCCCCAATGAGCTTTACAAATAAGTAACTGACGCATAAAACTATTAGACACACGAAGTCTATTTTTTTAAAACAAGTATCCATCAAGTCTATAAACCTTTCTAGAAGCAGAATTTTCACATGCATGAAATACATTAGTAAAATCACTATCATTCACATGCTCAAATCCTAACAACTTAGCATCCAAGGTAGGTAAAAGAGCATACCTTCATGATAGTGCATCAACCACTATATATTTCTTACCTTGCTTGTATATGATCACATATGAGAATGTTTCAATGAATTCCATCCATTTTGCATGCTGCTGATTCAACTTACCTTGTCCTTTCAAATGCTTTAATGATTCATGATCCGAATGAATATAATTTTTTTTGCCACAAGTAATGTTATCATGTCTATAAAGTTTTCACGAAAGCATAAAGTTTATTGTCATAACTAGGGTAGTTCAACACTTCATTATCAAGCTTATCGCTGAAATAAACTCCAATACCTATTTCTAAGGCATCACATTCAATTTTAAAAGCTTTCATAAAGTTAAGTAAAGCTAATAAAGGTGTTAAACAAAGTTTTTCTTTCAACAAGTTAAATGCATTATCTTGTTCAATATCCCTATTTAAAACCAACTGACTTTTTGATGACCTAAATGAGCGGTGGTGCAGCTAGTGTGCTAAGATCCTTAACAAACCTCCTATAGAAATTAGCCAAATCATGGAAACTTCTTACCTCAATCATAAATTTAGGTGAGGGCAATCTTGGATGACCTTAACCTTGTTTTCATCCATCTTGATACCATGTGCAGTTACAACATATTCAATAAACACAATTTTCTCCATGTAAAAGGTACACTTAAGATTAACATACAATTTCTCATCACGCAATACACTAAATAAGCTAAACAAATGATCAAGATGCTCATTCAAGTTTTTGTTATAAATTAGGGTGTTATCAAAATACACAACCATAAATTTATCTATAAATGCATGTAACATATGATTCATTAGCATCATAAATGTACGAGGTGAATTTGTAAGTCCAAATGACATAAACTAACCATTCATACAAATCATGCTTAGTCTTAAATGTAATTTTCCATTCATCTTTTTCTTTCATCCTAAGCTAATGGTAACCACTTTCAAATTAATTTCAAAGAAAATACATGATCCATGTAACTCATCTAGCATGTCATCAAGCATAGGGATATGATGTATATATACTTTATCGTTAAGTTGTTAATGGCTTGAAAATCAACACACATATTTCATGTTCTATCATTTTTAAGCACAAGTAATACTAACACAACACAAGGACTCATCCTCTCATAAATGTACCTTTTCATTATCAACTCATCAGCTTGCTTTTGAAGCTCCTTCATCTTCTTGAGATTAATTATATAGGTTGGTTAGTTAGGAATCGCAGCTTGGTTTATAAGATCAATATGATGTTCTATTCCTTTTAATGGTGGTAATCTACAAAGAATGTCTTTAAGAAATACATCATCAAACTCTTGCAATAAAGAAACAACCACACTAAGAACAACACAATCAAGATCGTTAGCATTAAAGTAAGCCTCATTATATATAATTAAAATCATGGGCTTGTTAGTTTAAAACGTAGATTTGATCTCACCCTTTCTTGTATAAAAATTTAGTTGTTTCCTTAATTTTTCCACACAATGATCATCACTCACACTTACTTTTTTCACTTCTCGGGTCTTACCTCTACTCTCAACTGGTTTACTTATTGATTTCAAATTAGTTGATTCTAATGATATTCTCTCACCATTGTCCATACATGAATTTTCTCTCCTCGACCTCACTTTTCCTTTTCAACTTTAATTAATCATCATACACTTGTTTTGAAGATAGAGGTACAAGAGTGATGACTTTACCATCTTTTACAATCATGTATCTATTTCTAAATCCATCATGAATAGCCCTTATATCAAACTGCCATGGACGCCCTAAAAGTAAGTGATAACATGCATTAGAACCACATCACATATAACATCATTAGAATATCTACCAATAACAAAGGATATCATCATCTATTTGGTGACTTTTACCTTACCACATTCATTCAACCACTGCAATTTATAAGGCTTAGAATGCTTCATAGTATTCAAATTCAATTTCCTAAAAAAAGTAATACTAATTACATTGGTACAACTACTTTAATCAATTATTATGCCACATACTTTGTTTTGGATATGACATCTAGTGTGAAAGATGTTCTTCCTTTGTTGATCTACATCATCCTCTTCAACTTGTGTATTCAGAACACGCCTTATAACCAAGGCCTCCCCTTCAATTGGATATGCAATCTCATTATCACTATAATCCTCCAAATATGGCATCTCATCAACATCAGATTCGTCATTTCAAATTCAATCTTACCATGATTAATGATCATCAATGTTCTCTTATTTGGGCACTAAGAAGCAATGTATAAACACCTGAACATTTTATATCACAATTAGACATAGGTTTTGAATCAATTTTACCATTCATATTAGTAGGTGTCTCCTTCTTGGCCTTAGATGGCTGGCCTTAACATGCATAAAACACTTTGGTTGGGCATCCTCCTTTCTTTTTGAATTTGGCATCCAAGTCGATGAAGAAGATGCCAAACTAATTTGTGGTCTTACGCTACCCCTTCTTTTGATTTGTCTCTCCACCTTTATTACCATAGGTACCATGTCCTCCAACTCCACAACATTAGCAATGTTCATATTCAGCACATTAAAAAATCTAGTCATGGTAGCTTCTCTATCCTTAACAACATTGACGTAAATCATTATTATCTTTATCTCCTTGTGATATTCATCTACTATCTTAGAACCTTGAGTCAGACCTTGTAGTTTCAAATATAAATCCCTATAACAGTGATTAGGAACAAAACATCTCTTCATCATGGTGACAAATATGATTCTAACATATTTAGGATAGTAATGTTTGGATTTTTTATTATTTTTTATTATTTTCTTCTTAGTTTTTGGGTTATTATTATTTATTTGGGTCAATTGTAAGTGGATCTCATATAAGTCCACCTAAGGGGGGTCCATGAGGGTTTATTTAAGTCTCGAGTTAGTATAAATAAAGGCATAACCAGACATCTAAGTTAGACAATTCAAATTAATAAAACTTATTGTTTGCTGCACTTTATATGTGTGTGTTGATGAGATAATCTCCCTTTAATGGTTCTCTAAAAAACTAAAAATAACTTATCAAAGAACAACTGGCTTCGTGGTGTCATCCTTATACCTCTCGTTCATTAATCAATATTCATTGGGTAGGGGTTTTTTGTTTTAAATAGTGTTAGTGCCTAGGTATATGTTATCTTTATGTCCCACTCCTACCAAACCTGATTTATTTGGCTTTCCAGGAATTGGTGTCTTTGTGTGTGGGTTGCGTGACCATATGTTCATGAGGTTCACATCATTTGGTATCAGAGCTTGGCTCCATTAGTTAGGTTAAATCCTTCTGAAATTTTCGTTTCTTGTTGATTCCACAAAAAAAATAAAATTCCTTAGTGTCCAATTTCTTCTTCTCCTTGATTTTGTAGCATATCAAAAAACAAAAAAAAAAATTTATTTTGTTTGGTTACTGTCCAAAATATATCAGTAGCATAAAAAAAAAGAAAAAAGAAAAGAAAAGTTGTTCAAAAAGACGTTTATTGGTTTTTGTCGTAGAAAACTAAACAAGAAAAAATTAGATCAAATCATCCTGGAATTGGCTCAAATTTGATGCTCTAATTACCGGGGTCTTTATCACACCACATATTAAGTTTGGGGTCAATTGGATATCATTTGCTTTGGTTTTTAATTTCAAGTATAATCAGGTCTAATTCATAATGTTTTTGCGTTAGTATATCAAGCCTTATCATAAATTGCTCAAATTTGATCTTGTGTCTTTTTGGGTTGAAATCACACTATAAATGAAATTTTAGCTCTATTGGACATCATTTACTATAGGTTCCAGATTCAGACTTAACTCTTCGAAAAAGGGTTTGTTTTGCATCAACTTTTGAAATTCGCTTTGTTTTTATTGTCTTCATTTCTTGTTGTATATTTCAACTCATCTAACATATTTGGCTATTTTTTCATTATTGTTGCATATTTCATTTTTATTTTTATTTGAGTATTCAATTTCATTTAATTTTTGGTTTTTATTGCTTCTTGAGTCATATATATATATATATATATATATATATATATATATATGATTGCACTACTAAGTTAGTTCTATCTTGTGTTGGTTTGAGTTCTACAAGAACCGCAAGAAGGTGAGACGAGAGGTGTGAGCGTATGAGGATGTTAAGAGTGTTTGAGTGAAACATGAGCGATGTCAGGATTTTTTTTAACCACTAACCAATTTTTATAGGTACCATCATGTCAGATCAAAACAACACACCACCCCTTCCCGATATAGAACTTAAATTCCAAATGCAAGCCATGACAAAGATGATGGAAATAATGAATTTCGTGATGGGAACGTGTGTGACAGAATTGAGAAGGTGGGAAAATATGGTAACGTGTTTAGAACATGGACCCAAGACATAAGAAAGGTTGGGGCTGAACCAAAGTCGAACAATGGCATTGGGGTCGAAAGGCCAATGTGGGTTGATTATGAGGATTTTAAGGAGGACGTTGATGATATTGGTGATGGTGGTTTTAAGGATGAGACCATAGGCCATCGGGAAGGTTTTCGGCAGCCTAGAAACTGTATTTTGATGAGGTGTTATGGCAAAAGAAAAGGCGGATTCAAAAGGAGAGGTGGTATTAAATTGAGAGAAATAAAGAGATTAGTGTTCTAAAAATGAATCCAAGTGTCTATCTTGTATTTTAGGGGAGATGAAGCAAGAACTTGATATGTTAACGGAAGCAGTCAATGCCCAGAAGCTTCAGAAAAAGAGGAGAAAAAATGTTGCAATGATGATATACAAAATAGAATGGCTACTAGTTTCATCCAAAGTTGTTGGTGACGATTGTTGGCAAGAAAAGAACTCCAAAGGCTTCAAAAAAAGACTAAGGAATTGTTCATTCAACTTGTTGGTGATTAGAGGGTGAATTATCTTGAAGAGAGAGGAAATGATATGATCCAGATAAGGTCAAATTTTGATTTTGATGTAAAATATGCAACTATCCAGTTTTATAGCAATAATCATAATTCTCAATCCGACCATTGGATCAGGCTCAAATGTTATGTGGCATCTCCTGACATGTTATCCTACCTTGGGTTAAATTTTCAAGGCAAATAGAGTGTGGAAAGACATCACAATACTGGTCAGCAAAGGCTGTATGAATTTTGTTAGTTACTTCTTTTTTACTTGTGGACTTCCTATTTGGCTAAGATGTTTTTTTTAAAAGGATGTGGCAGCTCGTTTTGGGAATCTCCTAGTTGTACAAAGATCTTTGATGGGCTGCGACATAATTTTCAAGTGTGGCAAGTATTCATAAATGTTTCAGAATTCTTTTTTTTTTAACAAAGATTCCTTATTCATCCTAGTTACAACAAGGAAAAAAGACTTCAAAACTAATTCAACCTTCAGATCAGATTTCCTAGTCTATTTGGGACTTTTTAATGGTGACAAATCCTATTCTAGCATATTTAGGATAGTAATTTTTGGATTTTTATTATTTTCTTCTTATTCTTTGGGTTATTATTACTTATTTGGGTAAATTGTAAGTGGACCTCATATAAGTCCACCTAAAGGGGGTTCATTAGGGTTTATTTAAGTCTAGAGCTATCATAAATAAAGGCATAATCATATATGTAAGTTAGACAATTCAAATTAATAAAACTTCTTATTTGCCGCACTTTGTGTTTGTGTGTTGAGATAATCTCCCTTTCATGGTTCTCTAAAGAACTGAAAATGACTTATTGAAGAATAACTGGCTTCGTGGTGTTATCTTTATACCCCTCGTTCTTGAATCAATATTTGTTGGGTGGGGGTTTTTTGTTTCAAATAGTGCTGGTGCCTAGGTACAAGTTATCTTTGTGTCACACTCCTTTCAAACCTAATTTACTTGGCTTTTCGAGAATTGGTGTCTTTGCGTGTGGGTTACGTGACCATGTGATCACGAGGTTTGCATCATTTAAATCATAATCTATAAATTCAATGACCACCAATCTCATCTTTTTTTGTTTAGAATAGTTATAGCAATAAAAAAATCTAATCAACCTTTTTCTCCCGCTCTAAATAAGCATTGAGATCGTTTTACATTGTAAATTAGGAATTTTTAGTTTAATAAAGTCCAAGTCCCCGTCCACATCGTTAACGTTCCCTATATTATGAAAATTTCCCCTCTAGCCAAATTGGCCTCTTTGTTTAAACCTAAAATCCCTTTGGTTTCTAAGCTACCAAGGACTTCCCCTCTGTCCTAAAGTATCAGCCTAAAAAACTCAATCCCTAATGTCATCATCATCCAGCCAAAAATCACCATAGTTAGCCTCCACATGCCTTTCAACTTTATTATCATAGTTCACTCTCTTTTTAGCCTTACTATCATGGTGCATTCTCCTTTCTCTACTCCATGTACATCATGATTATTAGAATTAGAGCCATCCTCTTGTTTTTCAATCTTCTTAAGCTTGTCACTCATGGATCCTAACACCATTTGCATATTTGCCAACATCTGTGTTATATGCCTTTAATATGATGCTTTGCGTCACCTTTATAAAGGGTTAATAGGTGTTCTAATTTGACATGTTTGTACCTGTAAAATTTGGTTAGTGGTGATAAAATATCCCCATGCCTCTTGTGTTTCGCTCAAATATCAGCTTTTCACTATAATAGCTTTTCACTATAATATGTTTGCCACGCCTTTTTCCTCTCGTTCACCTTCTTTTGGCTTTTACATAACACCAAACAAAACCACTTAGCAACTTAATTCAAATTAATAAATATGACTCCAAAAGCAAGCAAATTATATATAAAAAAAACTATGATTACAGTTTCACAAGTAGAAATCGAATCTATATGAAATATAGACAACTTGAAGACCTGAACAAAAAATATATAAATGAAATATATGAAAATTATGCAAATAGCACCCAAATATGATGATAGTGGAAAAAATGATGTAAAAAGCACCTAATAGATATGAAATCAATAAAAACAAAACAAGGTTTAAAAGCTAACACAAAATAGACCCGTTACGACAACCTTGAACTCAAATCTGGACCTCAAAACAAATGATGTCCAAATGACCTCAAAATTAATATATAGTGCAATTAAGAACTTGGTAAATAGAATATCAAGTTTACTTTAATTCCAAGTCATTTTAATATATAGATGCAAAACTAACATGAAATGACCCTTTTCATACCCAAATTCAGAACCTAAAGCAAATGATGTCTAAATGAGTCTAAATTTAATATATAGTGCGATGCACCTCCAATAACTAGAATATCAAGTTTAAGCTAATTACAAGTTGATTTGATCCAATTTCCCCTTGTTTAGTTTCTTGCAGCTGAATCTAAAAACAATCTTTTTTTTGTTTTTACACTTTTATGCTACTAATATGTAGAGAGACAATAAAAAATTAAAATAATACTTTTTTTTGTACCAAGAAGATGCCGCTACTGAATTAAAGAGAAAAAGATTAGAACAAATAGTTTGACGTGGAACAAAAGAAAAAACAAAATTAACAAAAGGATACAACCTAATTAATGGAGTCAAACTCTGATACCAAATGATCGAACCCCATGATCATACGGTCATATAACCCAAACACAAACAATACAACTCCTAGAAAGCCAAAATTTAGTTTTAGAAGTGTGACACAGAGATTACCTTGAACCTATACACTAATAATATTAGAATATAAAACCCCCACCAAATGAATAGCACTTAGAAAACGAGAAGTATGAGATGACCCCATAAAGACAATTGCTCTTTGATAAGTTGATTTAGTTTGTTAGAGAAACATATTAGGAGAATACTCTCAAACACACATATATT
>CM031973.1:4930462-4955714 GCA_018804465.1 Populus tomentosa | reverse complement strand
AAGAAATAAATCAAAAAAAGCAAAAACAAAAAGACAAAAAGCTATTACAATGAATAATATTTTATGGGTGTGACTTAGTGATTTAGCAACACCTTTTAGTTTCTAAAGAGGTAGGTATGATTCATATGTGATTTTTTTTTTTAATTTTATATAGATTATTTTAAAAAATATATTAATTTTTTTATAAGATTTTCATATGTGCAGCCTTGTATTTTTTTTTTCAATAAATTTTATGTGCATGTTGGTTTCCATTATAATTTTTATGTGTTTTTCTATTATAAATGTATTTTGATAGAGAAATTCATTAAACATAATAAGATAAATTACCCGTGTTGTGATGTTAAATATTTTGATATTTATTTGTCACTTAATTTTTTACAATATCTAAGTATTAGGTTGATATTTTATTTTTTGATCATATATATATATATATCTATATATATATATATATATATATATATATATATATATTATCATGTAGTTAAATAAAAAATAGTTTTGGAAAAAAAATTATAATCTCACAATAGTCCATAACCTGGTTCACAAGTTTGGCGTGCTAGCCCGGGTTACCCGGTTAATAAGTTTGATGAGTTTACCCTATGGCCAAATATGTTTTTTTTTTTTTTGGTTCGCTATTTTTTAAATAATTTTTTCTCGTTTTTATCTTTTAATATTGAATTGGTTGAGAAATAAGTTGCATGATTTATTTATTTTTTTTTTCTTTAGGGTTATCATTGTCTCAAATATGTTTTTTTTTTGTTGGTGCTCAATTTTGTAACCATATATTTTTATAAAAAATAAATTATTAAATTGATCAATAGAGTCCTTGAAATAATTCGTTTTAAGAACTGAAATCAATTTAATATGCTATTGTCTTAATAGTTTTTATGAAAATATTTATCATCTTGAAGTTTTATTAAAAGGTAAGCTATGTTTTTTTTAATAATCAAGACTGCATTTTTATTCATGAAATTAATCAATTTAATTTGTGTTAATTTTTAAATGATTTAATTTAAAATTTAAATTAGATAAAAAAAAATTAAAAAAATTAAGATTGATTTATTAAACCAGGTTTAAAAACATAATTAAAAATTATTTTTAATATTATTTTTTATATTTTTTTAAAAATATCCAATTCACGACGAAAACGCGTGGAAATAAACATAAACTATTAACATACCATGCCCTGACTTTCTTGCATCCCAGCCAACAGTGTAAATAATCATAATCACTTGCGCTTTCGAAAAGCATAAATGCATCATTTTATATTTGAGCCATAGCATGAACAAGACAAAATCCTCGCGCCCCCCCTTTCGTCATCATTATTAATATAGCATAGTTATAAAATCCGACGACAACTCATTTTAAAACCCGTTGGAGGATAATCCTCATCATGTCAAGTTCTGGTTTTTTTCACTGATCAAACTCTCCATGGAAGCCAGGTGTTATGATTATGCTATATTGCCCACCTGAAAAGCAAGAGCATTGTTTACCGGGCTCTCCTTTTCATTTTTATCAAAGAGGAAAAGCCAGAGAAAAAGTGAAAAGGTTTGCCCAAGAGTTCATGTAAGGAAATAGCTGTAGATTCTCTGCTTCCTTGTTCGTTATTTTATCTTTTGTATAATTTAAGTCTCTGGTGAGAGTGTGTGCGTCGAGGTGACTGACAAGCAACCGGCGCAGGCAGGAGGGAGGGCTTAACGCCGCGCTAGGCTGCTTTAATAGACAGCCAGTGAAGTAACTGGGAACGGGGACAACAGGTCACCACCTCCCCTCCCTCCACCCATTTTCTACCTGTAGTTTGCCGGTGATCTGGTCCGGTTGATACCCCCACATTCACCTCGATCAGGACCACACTGCCTTCACTTTCCACCAGCAAGGGCTTCAAAAGCTCAAGCTCGTCCCTGGGGTTGGAAAATGGAAATTGAGATCGAGACTTTATTAAGTAGTAAATGATAAAATAAATCTTACATATATATATATATATATATGAATACCGTAAAAGTTTTCTATTTCATAACTCCTTAAACAAGTTTAACAATCAACCTATTTACTAATTGCTTTATGATTTGAAAAGGGAATCATTAATTACTTCCACTTCTGATTCAAATACTGATGGGCAGAAGGGAAAATGAGTGCGCAATGAGTTAACTGTTAATTTATATTTTTATGGAGTCCTTTATATATAAACACATGCTCCTCGATTTGATCACAATCAATTAATTTACGTGTAAATTTATTGGAATTCATTTACGGTAGCATGTGTTGGGGTCCAAGGCAGCAGCGCCCTTTAAATAGTTGTCGTCCAGCTGGTCCTCAAGAAAACTCTACAAGAAGTGGCAGACAAAACCCTAGCTAGTACGTTCTCCGAAAACTGTTCTCAGGAAACTCCCCGTCAAGATCTTGGTGCATTTTTGGATCAACCAGGTAAATAGCCAAAACGGGTCTTCCTCTGTGGATGCTTGGGTGGGGTGTGGATCGGTTACGTGCCGACATGAACCGTTTGCTGGCAATGCTATTCCACCAGGTATGTATATTAAGAATCTCAGAAACATGAAGATTAATTAAGGTGTTCATATGTTTCCGATATTTTTTACTAGTTTTTCTTCAGGTTTTTTCGCATTTTGCACTGCATAATTGATTAAGTAGAATTCATGAGATTAAATTTTGGGTTTGCTGTCTAGGGAGTGCTAGATGAGCAATTCTTGCAGCTCCAGCAACTTGAGGATGAAAGCTCTCCAAACTTCGTATCAGAAGTGGTCAATATCTACTTCCATGAATCCGAGAAACTTTTACGGAATCTCAGAGGCCTCTTGTACTCATATCTTCCTCTCCTAAAACCCACTTTTCTTCTTCTAGCTAGTTCTGATCATGGCTATGTATGGATGCGTAGTGTTGATGAGTGCGATTGCATAATTGCAGGATGGATAGAGAGTTCTCGGACTACAAGAAAATGGGAACCCATTTGAACCAGCTCATGGGAAGCAGCTCCAGCATTGGTGCCAAAAGAGTCAGAAATGTGTGCGTTGCCTTTCGAGCCTCTTCCGAGCAAAACAGCCGCGCTGGGTTAGCCCGCCCGCCTCCGTCGATCGTCTATCGATCTCCCCCTCTCCATTCATGCATGCTAACAAGAGATGTTTTGAGTTTCTTAATTCAGGTGCTTGAGAGCTTTGGAGCTGCTAGAACACGAGTACTGCTACCTCAAGAACAAGTTGCACGAACTGTTCCAAGTGCGTCCATTGCTCACTTTTCCCAACACCTTTCAGAATTCAGACCTCTTTGCTTCTCGCTTTGGCATCTCTCTCGTATACATTGTAACATCAGATGTTAAACTCCGATGTGCAGATGGATCAACTGAGAGCACTGGCAGCTGGAGTGACGTATCCACCGCAGCCGCAGCATTGAAAGCAAAGATCATGACTTTTGCTAAAAACCAAGCTAGTCCTACAGATCCATGGCGATGCTATATATATATATATATATATGGAAAAGATTTGAAAGGGGCTGTAGCTATTCTTAATTACTCGTCTTTAAAATTTGAATCTGAGATGAAGTTCATTTCTAGCTCTGATATCAGTTCTTCTTTTTTCGGCAGTATTTTGTACGTTCTGATATGAGTATTTATTTTGGGGTCAGCCTTCATACCTACAGCCATACAATCGGCGGTTTTTTCTAGAACTGTCACATTTTACAGCTACGATTTGTGACAATGGAATCGGTATAAAAAAATAAAAATAAATAACAGACACTTATTCAATGTTTTTTTTTATTTGAAAATATATTTAAATATTTTTTATTTTTAATAATAATATTTAAAATAGTATTTTATAAATATTTTTTATTTAACAATACCTTAAATATTTTTTTTAATTTTTGATAACAACACTTTAATTTTTTATATAATTTATCAAAATCAGCCAAAATTTTATTTTTAATAATAATATTTAAAATAGTATTTTATAAATATTTTTTATTTAACAACACCTTAAATTTTTTTTTTAATTTTTGATAACAACAATTTAATTTTTTATATAATTTATCAAAATCAGCCAAAAGCTTTGACTGTCTAGTCAGTGAACAGCTTATTAACTGAGGTTGGACGCTCAAGTACTCTTGAGAGGAAGGCTTAGGTGCTGGTGGTCAAAAGGGTAGTGTAGGTTCAGAATTCAGATTCTTTAATTTTGAAGTTGTCCGTGAATTTATTTTTTTAAATAACATTTTATAAAATGTTTTTTTTTTACCAGTGAGAACACAAGAAATATTTGAAAAAAAAAGCATAGACTCATAAATTGCGATGTTGCTGCACCTAACAATGCAATCCATAATTTTATTTTTTAATACAAATGTTGCATTCTTCTAATGCAATCAAAATAAAATAAAAAATATTATTTTTTTAATTTATAAAATAGAGAATAGAGAATTAGACAAGGCGAAAGAATTTGAAATTCAGTGTGTTTGATTTGCTGAAAATATTTTCTAATTTTTAAATTATTAAAATATATATGATATTTTTCTAGCAATTGAAAACAAAGTTCATTTGAAGGAAATATGTTTTCAAATATGAGAGTGGGAAATCAAATACCCTAACAAGACATACTTTGTATCATTAATTTACAATATATATATATATATATATATATATATATATATAGAGAGAGAGAGAGAGAGAGAATAGCAGAGCTATAAATTTAGATTCCAAGGGGTGAAAATCTCGACAAAATACTTTTTTTTTTTTTAAATGATGAATAAAACAATTTATATAATGTCTAAAATTTTTCCAATAAAAAAATATTAAAAAATATATTAAACATAAAATATTAAAACTTGCACTCAACATTTAAATAAAGGATTTGTGAAAATAGTGATGTCATACAATGCATTTCGACATGGTGAGGTTGAGTCATTTCGGCGTGACCTAAATGAACAAGATGGCTAGCTGTAGACTTGGCCTCAATAAACATCTTTTTATTTTTAAATTTTAGTTCATTATCATTTTCTCTTTCTAATACGATCCTGGCTACAATATCAAATGATTCATTAGGAGTGTTTATTGATTCTATTCTAAAATTTAAAACAAAATGGATCCAAAATAAGTTTAATGGGCTAAGTCAAGAGACCTGGATTAAAAATATCTAAATCTACCAGCCTAACCTTTGTATACCTTTTGGATCATATCTGAAGCTTCTAAATAAGTATGGATGCGATTTCAATTGGGTTGGAGACTAGACATCTGTACATTTCAACCGATAGATTATAGGTCTGCTAATTCATTCCGACAAGAGAGAATGACATGATTAAAGTTAAGCCTAGAATTTGCCACCAAAATGCAAAAACAAAAAATACATTGTTCTTTAAGAGTTATGGATTCCATTCACTATAAGGAGTCCTTAATGCTATTGAGAATTTATATGGCCTTTAACTTATTTATTTTACAAGTATTCCATATCAAACAAGAAGAATTATTTCTTTCAAAAACTAATTCTTATTTTACAAGGCATCAGACTTTTGTAAGGGTGAGCAAAAAAATCAAAAAATCGATTAAACCGAAAAAAAATAACTGAAAAAACCTAACCGTGAAAAAAATCTATTAAACCAATTAAAATTTTAAAAAAACCAATCAGTTCGGTTTGGTTTCGGTTTTATAAGCCTAAAACCGAAAAAACCAAACCAAACCAAAAAAACCGAGCCAAACCAGTTTGAACTGGTTTTTTCCTAAAAACCAAACCGAATCAAAACCGGTTGGTTCGAACCGGTTTTGGTTCGGTTTTGAAAAAAATATTCGGTTGGGTTACCTTTTCTGATAAAAACCAAACTGAACCGCAAATGATCATCCCTAGACTTTTGTTAAACAAGGATTCTTCAACAATTATTTTGCTTGGGTATTTTTCACTATCATATATGGAAAATGGTCAAAACAAATATTAGACTATTGTTTTATTTATTTTTATTATTTAAAACCTAATTTTAATTAGTTTAGGATTTATTTAAATTAGGTGCAAGTTTGACCAATTAGTTTTAGGGTTTACATATAAATACTCTTATATAAAGATTTTTATTCAGTTGATGAATTTTTATCCAAGTTTGTTGCATATTGTATGTTGTTTTCTTTTTATGTTTCTTTAAAGAAAAATACATTGTTTCTTTAAGAGTTATGGATTACATTCATTACAAGGAGTCCTTAATGCTATTAAAAAATTATGTGGCAGTCTTTGACTTACTTATTTTACAAGTATTCCATATCAAACAAGAAGAATTATTTCTTTCAAAAACTAATTCTTGTTTTGCAAGGCATCAGACTTTTGCTAAACAAGGATTCTTCAACAATTATTTCGCTTGGGTATTTTTCATTATCATATGTGAAAAATGGTCAAAACAAATATTAGACAAATATTTTGTTTATTTTTATTATTTAAAACCTAATTTTAATTAGTTTAAGATTTATATAAATTAGGTGCATGTCTAACCCATTAGTTTTAGGATTTACATATAAATACTTTTATATAAGGATTTTTATTCAGTTGATGAATTTTTATCTAAGTTTGTCACATATTGTATGTCGTTTTCTTTTTATGTGATTAGGTGATTCTCACATTTAGCTCTTGATTGAACTTGCAAAATCTTAAAGGAATTGATCAACTTCGTTGTGATTTATTATACTTCTCGTTCATATTTTGTTATAAGTGTGGATTGGAGATGATCAATTACATATAACCTTGGTTCTTCAAGATAAAGTTCTTGTTAGGTCAAAAGACATCTTGGTCCGTCCAAAGGAATATTCATATGTATTTTTTCATTTAAGTGTATCTTGAATCTAGGTCCCCACTTATCAACCATATATGAGATGTTGGAGAATAGAGAGGAAAAAAAAAAGAAGTTTATTTCTGAGGACCATGTATTTTTTGTATACAAATTATGGACTAGTAAAAAAAAAATAGTTTTTTTTAACATTCTAAGATATAGTATGAGATGAAAATGGATAATAATATTGATAATAATGTATTGCATATATGATTCATTATGATTTGCTTTAATTGTATTAATAATGATTATAAAAGAGCTCATACTTTACTTGACTTGAGATATAGTAGAAAAAGACAAAGGTTATGCTTTTAAAATGAAGATATTGTTTTTTCATATTTGACTTGAGGAAAACTTATATTGTCGCAGGTGTGTGGTATTATAAAGATAATCCTTTTAGATCAAGATTTTTTTAGTATGTAAAGAATAAAGAATTCTTGTTCTTTTATGGTTTTAAAAGTTTGGAGTTGCCACCTAATATTCTAAAAACTAAGAATTCAAAATGATATTTAGAATCTAAATAAAATGATTGATTGTGTATAGGAAGGACAATACAACCCATAACACACCCTATCTAAGGTAAACTAAATACATTGTTTGTTTGTTTGATTATTACTAAGGCTGTGTTATGTTTTTCTATCCATTGGTCAAGACAAATTCATCAGGTGAATAATGATTTTATAAATATAAAAAATATGTCTTACGTATAAATTCATAATCTTTGATATTAAAAATAAAAAAATTGATTTTTTTGGTATTTTTGATATTTGGATCAAGTTCTCATGGCTTTAATAAACTTGCTATTAAATTCATAATACATGTAAAATATAAAAACTATTTATTTTTTTGGTATTCTAAATCATGCTATATTTGTTTTTGTATTTTTTATGAAAATATGATTTTGTTTTAGAAACTTAGCCTTATACAATTTAAAATATAAATCTATTTTTTTATATAAAAAAACATGCTTGTTTTTTAATATATATAATAAAGTTAAAATTTAAAAACCCAAACAAATGTACAACCATTGAGAAACATGCAAGATAAAACATGAATAAACCTTAAGAAAACAAAAGGAAGGAACAAAAGTCAAATGCGAGTAGGTAGGAGTGATTATTTTTAGTTTGGTTTAGTTTTTATAAAAATAATAATCAAATTAATTTTTTTTTCCTTTTTAAAAAATTAAAATTGGTTCAAACCGATTTGACTGGGTTTTTTTTTGTTTGGCCCCGTTGTTTTTGGTTTGGCTCGCTTTTTCCAGTTTGACTCGGTTTTTATGGTTTGGGTTCGGTTTGGTTTTGACTCGGTTTTAGACTTATAAAATCAACCGAATCAGTTGATTTTTTAAAATTCTAATCGGTTTAATTGATTTTGTTTCATGGTTTGGTTTTTTCGGTAATGTTTTTTCGGTTTTCTTGATTTAATCGGTTTTTTAGTTTTTTTGCTCACCCCTACAAGTAGGGTAATCATTTTCGATTCGGTTCGGTTTTTATCAAAAAAAGTCATCGAACCAGTTCAAACTGATCAATTTGGATCCTGTTCAGTTAAGTTTTTTTGGTTTTAGACTTACAAAACTAAACCGAATTGGTTAATTTTTTTTAACATTCTAACTGGTTTAATTAATTTTTTTTTTTTACAATTTGATTTTTTTGATTATTTGTTTTCTAATTTAACCGATTTAATCAATTTTTTTGTTTTTTTTAACTCATCTCTAGATACAACCTGACACATACAAAGTCAGCCCAAAGGTGACAGCTCATATAAGCACAAAGCCGAACCGACTCTAAACCCACAAAACAAACACAATCTGTTAAACATCATGGTCCCAAATAAAACCCACATCTTATCCAAGATAATAACAATAATAATAAAAAAAAACAAGGATTATCCTACGAAGATCAAAGCCACACTGTCATGGTGCCCATTACAGAACTCATGCAAGGCTAAAGAAAACAGCGTACAAAAACCCATGCATTCCAGACAAACCGACCCTTCGAAGATATCCTTCACTGACATTCGCTATTGATCCACTTTATTTATTGTTTTAAATTTTTTTTGGTGTGGTGATTCTTTTTATCAAGATTTTTATAATAATATCGTGATGTTATCATTATTGAAATTTCAATATATTTTTAAGGGTTTTTTTTATATATTTTTTATTATTTTTTTCTCTCATCTCTCTTTATAAATTATAAGGAATATATATATATATATATATATATATATATATATATATATATAAAAGATAATGACTCTAAAAACACACCCAACATTATTAATATTGCTGAAAGAATCTCAACGAGATAAGTTTAACGACATCAAAAAATATTACAACTAATAAATGAAGTGGACTGCATGAACCGTCCAAAGATATTGAAGTTTACTTGTCATTATTGTTATTGAATTTATCTTATCAAAATATTTTTAACAATAATAATAATATTATCATCTGAATTTCAATATATCTCTCTAAGCTTTTTTTTTTTCCTCTCCTGTCTCCTTATTAAATCCTTTGATTTTTAAATTTTACAATTTAAAAAATTCATAGATGACACTTAAGTCTTGTGAATCAAATTTTGCTATTCTTTCTGAATATTTTTCACATTATATTATTTTGTTATTTTTTTTTAAGAACGATAGGAGCAAAATCTCTTGAAAAAAATGACAAAATAATATAATGTAAAAAATTTATAGATGACACTTTTATATAAAAAAACTCCTTTTATTAGTCTAAACAATAATATTTTTTACATTATATTATATATAAAAAAACTCCTTTTATTAGTTTATTAGCTGTTTTGTTTTTTTTCGGAAAAGGCAAAATAGAGAACCCGTGAATGTGGTTTGAATTATTGGCGTAGCGGGGGGCATTCAGAATAAAAAAAAGGACCCACCCGAATATTTCCAAAACGTACTCGCTCCTATACGGCCGCCAGAGTTCACACTTAATCAATCATAAAAAGAATGTTTGATTTTACATTTTAAAAATATTTTTAAAAATTTAATTTTTTATTTTAAATTAATATTTTTAGATATTTTAATATGTTAATATCAAAAATAATTTTTAAAAAATAAAAAAATATTATTTTAATATATTTCCGAGTAAAAAATACTTTAAAAAACAACTACAACTATACTCTAAACAAATAATTTGGTTGCTCGGATTCTTCCCTGATTAAAAATATTTAATTAAAAAAATACATATTTTTTTTCCTGATGGATAGATATAAAAATAAATATATTATTAAAATAATTTTAAGATGAATTTTTATATTATTTAAAATATAAGATATAAAATAGATATATTTCCATAAACAATATTTACTATTATTTATTCATAAACTGTATTTAAAACTAATCTTGGCTCACAATTCTTTAAGAAATATATATCTAATCTGATAAATATATTTTTAAATATATAAAACTAAAGATAGAAATCATTTTAAAATAAAAGGAAGAGATATTTTTTTATGAATGTATTTTTAAAACTAAAAAATAATTTTTTTATGTTAAAGAATATTTATACATGAACTTAGATTAAAAATTTCTTTTTAATGAATTTAATAATGCATTATCCACATCATTTTGATGCATAGAAATAAATTCTCATATTCAATCTTTGATGTTAGAAACTAAAAAATTACAATCGACTCTAGTAATTAGTAAAGGATCTTATTAACAAGTGTGGAAAACAAGGACTATTTAGCTGCTCTGAATAAATTTCTCAGGGACCAAATTATATTTAAACTCTTCTGTAGACGGGACCCCATGCCTCGCAACAGGGAGCAAACTATTCTCCTTTCACAGCTAGATATTTGGCTCATGTGCTTGTCGTGTCCTTCTCTCGCTCTCCTTTGCCTTCAGCGTTTGTATTTTTGTAACGGTTGGTATTACATCTATTATGGGACTCTCTTGATTTCCTCAGAATCTGACTGAGTAGTCTCTGGAAGTTGAGGATAAAGTGTTTTACTGAGAGAATCATCCTCACTCGAGGATTGAATTGAAGAGCCCAGGAGAGAAAAATGAAGGGAGGGTTAGTCGTGGACGCTGGGTTTGTCTATGAAGAAGAAAAGCATCTCACAGTGTTTAAAACATGTTTGTTCTTCGCTAATGATGGCTTCACTGTCTATGATTGCAAAGGTGAGTTGGTGTTCCGTGTTGACTCTTATGGGCCTGACTCTCGGGACAAGGGTGAACTCGTTCTCATGGACGCCCATGGCCGCTGTCTGCTCACCGTCAGAAGAAAGGTAATACCCTCCCCCCCCCCTCTATATATATATATATATATATATTTGGATGAACGATTTGACTCAGCCGGTCCTCTCTTGATTACTGAATTGAGTCATCGGGGTTTTCAGATCTAGGTGAACATTTTCTTTTCTTTGTTTTTCTTTCAAAAAAAAAAAAAAAAGTTCAAAATGGAGAGTGCCTTATTGGATCGTGTCCATTTTTGGGGATTTTAATTGATTAATGGGATTCTATTTGATTTTAGATTTAAATGGAATATATGATTTCTTGCCTGAATGATATCGAGTCAACCCGGTGAGTCAACATGAAATTAAATATGCGGTTATAATCTTCTGCCTAAATTTCCTGATATAGGAGGTTGCGTAGGGATTTTTCATCAATGACGATTAAAGGTTTTTATTTTTTTGAATCAATTAATTTGTACGGACAGAGGCCGAGTCTGCATCAAAGGTGGGAGGGCTACATAGGGGAAGGAACAGACGGGAGCAATCCGATATTTAGCGTGCGGAGAACATCCATGATCGGACGGTGCACCGTGACGGTGGAAGTGTGCGGGAATCCAGGTGAGGAGTACCAGATAGAAGGATCTTTTGCGACCAGATCTTGCACAATATTGAATACAGTGAAGGAAGCGGTGGCTGAGATCAGACGCAAAGTAGATGCCTCCACTGATGTCGTGCTTGGCAAGGACGTCCTCTCTCTGTGCCTTAAGCCTGGTTTTGACGGGGCATTTGCCATGGGGCTGGTCTTGATTCTCGATCAGATCAACGGCTATGATTCTGTTGAGAATGAAGTTAAGGAGAACCCCGCTACAGAGGATTAGAGAGTTGATGCCTGCGGTCAATGTAATAAACTAATGTATAAGGAGAAATGGACTAATTGTCTGCCAAAGATCTCTATGATCATATATTATAAGAACACTTTCCTAGATAATTTGAAACATTGAGAGAGACATGGAGATTTCGTAGCATGGGAGTGTGATATATTATATACTCCCCTTGTCCCCATCACATGTATCTAATTTATAATATGAATTGCATTAGGATATTGGAATTGTAGCATTTCATAGGCACAACCTATCTTAGATTAGATGAGGTGATGTCAATCTCGTATAGAAAGTCAAGGATTAATAGTATTAGAATAAATTTTTAGCTAATAGATAACAATTCATGTATGATAAGTACAAGAAATAACATTACAACATCAATTATACTTTCATATGTGTGGTTGTTCTTTGTTTATCTAAAAAGAAAAGTATTGCATAACATAAAATATAAAAATTAGGTTTAATAAAAGATTATTTGAATCAAATTATTAATATTATTGGAATAAATCTTTACCTATCTTAGATTTTGAAGCATGAGAGTGTGACTAAGTGAAATGCCATGATATTATATGCTCTTCTTGTCCCCATCACATCTACATGAATTGCATTAGGATATTAGATTTGTAGAATACGCACAAGCTATCTTGAAAGTCAAAAAATCAAGTTTAATAAAAAATTATCTGAATCAAAGCATTGATATTATTGGAATAAATCTTTACCTAATGGATAACAATTCATGCATAATAAGTATAAAAAATAATGTCACAAAATCAATTATATTTTGATATGAGTGATTGTTCTTTGTTTAACTAAAAAGAAAAGTATTGTATAACATAAAACTCAAGTTTATTCAAAATATTATGGTTGAAAAGTCAAAACCTAAGTACAAGTTAAATAATTCTATTTATAATAAGTCGAAACGTTTTAAATAATTTTTGAAAAATAATAAAAGGATTTTAAATAAAATAAAATAAAAATAATAAATCAACAAGAAAACTAATATAAATACTACACAATAAATTTTATACTTTATAACAAGGTCTTTCCGATGTAGAATTAATCCGAGATTTTAACTTGATATAAAACATGACTCTAGAAATACTTGGTAAAATTTTAGTCTGATCAAACGGTTGAATGAAAAATATATTTTTTTAGCATAAAACTATACAATAGAAAAAATCAGCTAAAAAATCCTTGTAAGAAAAAGATTTTGAAACATTAAAGGAATCTTTGTTATACTTGAAAATTATATTGTTGTCCATTAAAGATTCTTGTAGAGCCAAGAAACATTTCAGAGCCAAGAAACATCTTTAAATAAAAAGTTCAGAAGTAAAAAAAAACAATAAATAACAAAATTCATATTATATATTCTGATTTGTGTGTAATATCTTTTAGAGCATTGACCCAAAAAAAGAAAAACTTGACATACAATCTCAACAGAAATAATAGAGAAAATCATGAAGTGATACCCTGAAGGGGCAGGAACAAAAGGTAAATGAGGAACCCAAGCCAAAACAATTGTGTTCTGACTGCTATTGTTCATGATGTCTTCTACAATCTGCATATTGAGCAGGTTCGGTTATTTACGATGAGAGCTAAGAAGACTTCGATTATTACAAAAAATGAAGACCTGATTGTTTGTTATCCAGGTTGGATTTTCTTTGATCTGTGATGTGTGGACCAAACTCCTTGCAGGCCAAGAACATAGTGTAGCTCTTAACAAGCCTCTGGTTTCTACTTTATTGAGTCGTCTAAATCAATTTTCTTTGATGAACAAGCTTATCAGTAGGATATAAGATTACTGGGAAGTGCTTAGCATCTGGAATTGGAAAAACTCTTTTCAGATGTCGCGACGTTCGTGATTTTAAACCATAAGAGTCTTAAATTATTACTGCTAACATAAACTCATCAGTTGATTCAAGAATTGCTGTCAGCTTGTCATGAAACGATAGAAAATGAATCAAGTGTACATGGATATGTTACAGCTAAGTACATCAGTAAAATCTAGAGCCTGGAACCAATCATATCCCTTCAGAAGCTCTAACCCGCCATTTCCCCTTTCAAGAAGCTGAAATTAGTAGCAGAAGTGTGATACAAGTTGTAAGAAGCAATGTGCAGGATGACCCTCCAATAACCTGTAAGATAGAGAGAAAGTTGGTCAGAAAATGCATACAAGAGGGAATTTATGCAGCAAATCAAGAAACAAGAACGCAGAAGGTGCATGATCTGGGATTCCGTACCTTGAAAGGGATAAGAGATGAAGCTCCTGAGGAATCTTTAAGCCCTGTGAAACCGATGTCGTATGCAATGCTTCCATCAGCTTTAAACAATCCGAAGTTCCTCTCAGAAGTTGGTCCAGGCTTCAAGTTTTCATTGAACAGGGCGAAAATATAAGCTCTTGCCACGAACTTTGGTCTGTACGGAGTTCCCTTCTTCTTTGCTAGCCGTTTACGCAGATTACGATTGTAAGTCCTCGCGTTTTCTAAAGAGGCACCTGCCTCATCTGGATCCCCTTTGGAAGCCCAACCTGTTTCGGAAACGATGACTTCCATCTTGGGAAACCCAGCCTTTTCTAGTGCTGCATAAGCTGCATCAACCTGAGCCTCGAACATGTTGTCATAATGCAGATTAGTCTTTGAATCAAGAATTCCCTGATTCGATTTGAAAAGAGCATAGTTGATGTCAATATGCTCGGGATCGCTCTTGTAGGCTAGAAAAGGGTAGGCATTGATGTAGAAAGGAGAACCAGTCTTTGAGAAGAACTCCAGCAATGGTTTCATGTATACAAGAACATCGTCCTTGAAAACGCATGCAGATGGCGGGAAGGAATTGGTGAAGACAGCCTCTGAGTGTGGGCTTGAAACCTCGACAACCTTCGTCAAACCCAGCCTTCCAAGCGCACCGTAAATGTTTTTAACCGAGGGCAGCAAAACCTCCCATAATTCATGGTCACCGCCCCCCAAGATCTCATTTCCCACTGCGATTCCAACTATCTTTGTTCCGGGGAGGAATGGCTGCACATTCTCCTTTATCCAATCCATGGCACGATCCTCCCCCACGCTCATTTCTTTCAGATACTCATTGCCAAGTCCGATTATGATTTCAATACCAGAGCCCTTGAAGGCCTTGAGGACCTCATGATCGGCGTCGTAGATTCTGGTGTTCTTTATCTTGGCTGCTTTCAGCAGCGTCACCACGCTGCCCGGTGAAGGTAAATTGTCCGCTATCCTACCATAGTTTACTCCGTATGTTCCCTTGAATGCGTACACCGTCAAAACTGCACCATACAGCAAATTAATAAAGCCCAGATATACAAGACACCAATTTGAGAGTCTTTCATCACTGTTAACATTTTTCATCTTGAAAAAAAGAAAAACTGTGTAATTAGGTACAGGATACTGACATTATCACATGAATCAGAATCCAAGTCGATATGCATATATGATAAAGAGCCACCAGCCAGATATTAAATAATATATTTATTTATAAAGGGTCATAAATCTAAAATTGGATCGTCTACTACCATGCACAGAACTGCAGCTGGTGTCATTTTGAGAATAAAAAAAAAGGGGAAAAACCATTGGTTGTTCTTGGGTGGTGGCAAAATAGAAAAGAAAAGAAGCAAATTCGAGCTGCTCTCCACCATTTTACAAGTGTACTGTGCATGTAATGTATATGACAACGTACTCATTCACATACAAAGAAGAAGAGAGCAGAATTCCAAATCTCAGTAATATATCTTGTATGATCTATGAAAAATGATTATAACTTATAATAAAATTATGTTAAATTAGAAAAATATTCAATAAAAATGACTCAAAAACAACTTCTTTTTTTTTTTTAAATGTAGTTTAAGTAGAATTTACAAGTTAAAAGTTAAAAATTGGAACTTTATATAAGTTGAAAACTATTTCTAACTTTTGAGTCGAAAAATAAATTTAATCAATTTGCAAAATTCATGTCAAATGGAACCTAATTCAAAAAATAAGATAAAAAAAATGATATATAAATTCTGAAATCTAAATATCATGACGACAACTCAATACGAATTGGGGAAAAAGGCAGGGAATACGTGCCATTGGAAGAAATGGCAGAGAAGGCGAGGAGGAGCCAGAGAAAGAAAGAAGAGGAACCCATGATTCTTGTGGAAAGATGACCAAGGAAAGTGCACTCAATTTGCAGAAAAGAAGTGGGTTTGGCACAACCTTTTGTAGCTCAAAAGTGTCAGAAAGATAAACCATTTGGATGATAATGCAATTCTTGTTCTTGAGGTATGCCATAAGACCCCCAAGGAACTATAAAAAGATTCTTAACCTAACTTGGAAAGAAGATTCTTAACCTTTGTTCAAAGATGAAAGAGATTTCTCAGAGGGTTGGTATTGATTCTTTACTTTACTCTCAAAGTATACCTGATTCTCTCCTCGTGTTTTTTGTTTTTTTTTACCAAGTTTCGGTACTATACTCTCGTCCTCAATAAATAACGAAACATAAACTCGTCTTCTATATATACTTTTCTTGAGAGAGAGGGAATGTTTTTTTTTAGCTAGTTTAGAGAGGGGAGGTGGGAAGAGCAGGAAGGTAAACAGTGATAGTCACAAGTCAGAAGCTTGAGGCTGAGATATGGAATGTTTTGGGCAGTGACTGGATTCCCTCTGGAGAATCCATTGATAGATCTCTCGAGCTGTCAAATGGCTAGGATCCATTTATTTAGAACTTTTTGGCGACAAAAGGAGAATAAATTCAGCAATGGCACTGGCCGCTCTTCTAAAGAGGGAAACAAAGAAAGTTTAAATTTAGCCATTACATGGTACAACTAGTCTCACGAATCACTGCTCTTAAACATTGCAGATCTGGAACCAATGCCACACAACTCGACAAAATAAATATAGAATATTTTAGTCTAGTCACTAAACATACAAGTTAATTAAAAGTTACTCTCTCGAGTCCTGCACAATCTATGCAACAAACAAAATCTGCAGCAACTACAACCTACTCTAGTGCGGTAGGAACAGGGTGATGTCCCATGCATTTAAATCTAACATCAACATATCATCAAATCTAGCAATGGCATTAAAGCTACAGTCATCTGAATTAGTAGAGAAGCAGATATGATAGCAGAGCTTGGGATGAAGGACAATATGTTCATCAAGCATCACACAGAAGGGGGCGATGGACGCTGAGGGGCACCGGTCAGTCCCTATCTGGGATGTCCTTGTGACCTGGGGCATTCTCTTTCTCTGCCTCAGTTTGTGGCACCTTTTCTGTCAAGTCTTCAACCTTATCGGTTCGATCTTCAGCCACTTCAATGGAACAAGCTTCTTCAGCAGCTTTGTCCTTCACTGCTTCCCCTGCGTTTTCTTTCTCTTTAACTTCCAATGCTTGCTGGAATCCCTTAGCATTTCCTTCGTTGCCATTCTTGTTACCTAAGCATCATCTCGGGTCTTCATGTCCTTGGTGACTTCCTCCGGGGCAGCTTCTTCCATTTTGGCACATGCTGCCTTTATCTGATCAGCTTCTCCTAGTTTCTCATCTTCTTTCTAGTCCTGGTTTTCCTTGGTACCATAATTTTCTTTGTCTGCCTTACCCTTTTCAGTTCCCTCTGCATCTTGCATTTGAACCTCATTCTCGCCCCCAGTTTCTTAAGTAATAGTTCCCGTTTCATCTTTCTTTGAACCAGATGATTTTCGGCCTCGCTTCTTTGGGTGCTCCTCCTCAGGAGGAGTTTGCCTTGGCCTTCTCGCTGATTCTTGCAGATCTTCTTGGGTCTCACCAGTGCCCCCAATCAAACTCAGATACTGCAGGATTGCCAGGGTGTGACTTCAGGTACTGCTCCAATTGCTTCCTGTTGTTAATCTCTTCCCCAGTTGGAGCGATGAGCACGGTTTCATTCTTCCTTGGTGTGCTTCTACTCTTGGGAAAATACTGGAAGGAACTAAGACAGTAAATCATACAAAAAGAAGGAATTGTAATCAAGGTATTTACAACCTGTCTGTGCTCCATGATATTGGCCTGATATTAAATTGAAATGATTCAGCAGAATCAAACGACTCAGCAACCATTGATGGTGACATTAGCTGAGTCATATTGTTTTCTCAGCTGTCTCACATAAATAAATTTAAATATCAGTAAAGACAAAATGGCATGACTGCATAATCATTCTCTGCCTGGAGACCAGTCAAAAGAGATAATCTACCTACTTCATAACCATCAGCAAATTATTGCAAGTCACCCTTAACATCTTCTGCAGTCATGGAATGGATAATCCGACAAGAAGTTTTCTCAAGGCATCACAACTGCCTCAGCGCTTTCACTCCTGGGAAAAGCAAACCAATCTTCGTTTAATCAATGCTTAATTTTTCATCAACCTTCACTTGACTGCGCAATCATGCTTCCCTTGATGTTAGGAACAATCTGATTTGACCCTTATGCACAATCTAACAAATCTTCTCAGTATTTATAGCAGAGGGACAACTCAATTTTCAAGTTAAATAGACAACTCTGTTGTTGTTGTGGTGGTTCTGTATTGGTGTGGAGTGGAGATGACAGGAGAAATTATAGCGAGGTTTTGTGATGATTTTGTTGAAGGAAGAAAGGGGATGGCATGTAAATTATAATTTTTACCACTTAGAAATAACAATAAAATATTTAGGACTCTCTAATTTAGGATACCATAATATTTGGTAAAAAGATTACTTTTCAGCCATTTTAATTAGAAAATAGACATGATGGATGTGGATGCTCAATACATTTATCATTGTATCTTATTAATTGGTTGATTTGTCATATGAAATGTAGAAAATAGCTAGCTCACTATAATATATTAAAAAATTGCATGATGTTAAATAAAAAAAAATGATATTCTATTAGTTATTTTTTAATTTATTTTAAAAAATAAATAAGTATAAATAGAAAAGAGAAATAAAACTTATAATTCACTAAAAATAAAACATAATAAATTTATTTAAAATACAACAGCTAAAAATGATCTGCAAAACACCATCTAGAACCATATCAATAATACATCAAACAGATAAATTAAGTTTATATAAGTTCAAAACAGTCAGCATCAACATCACACCATAGAATTTACATCTCTGCAAATCCTGATATGGACATTCTGCCAGGAAAAAGAAAAAAACCAACCCCAGCAGGCTGACACATAACATGATTTATTATTCTGCTACTAGTAATATAAAATCAGAGGATGGGCAGATTCTTATTGCTAGAGAATCGCAACAAGTTCCTAAGTAGTAAGGATAGGAGGCATGAAATCAGACTTGGCACCGAGAACACGAGCCTTTGTGTCAGGGAAGAACTCAGTTCCAGGCAGTTCTGTCACATGTCCTTCGCTGGAAACCCCAATAGGGTAACGGAGCAAATGACCAGGTAGATCATGCTCAAGTGTCTCACTGGAATACAAATCCCAATATTTGTCAGTAATCTGGTTCACCTTCGCCACGCATTCTTCGCTTTCTGGATGAAGGAAGGTGTCATCCAGCATGCCAAGGTGTTCATACCATAATCCCAAACGGAATCCATGGATCTGGCCTCGTGCAGGCTGCCTGGTTGCCAAGTGATATGGTTGGTATCCTCCCATGGCTATCTCAGAGTCCCTGGCACCATCCATGGATCTCTGATTGATGTTGGCCGACCCAATAATGATGTATTCGTCATCAACTGCAAAGCCATGTGTAGAATCCATGAGGCAACCACATAATAAAATAACAGCAAGGCAAGAAACGTAACCAAAATTATCGAAAAGAGCACCGTGTATGATTAAAATTGAAGTTTACAGTCATAAAGCAAACTTGTTTCTATGTCGTCTATTAGGTGCATATTTTCTTCCCCTCATTTGTATGCTTATAGTAGCCATGCATCTGTGAGCATCCTCAACATCAATAGAAATTCAGCAAAAAGCAATTGCTTCCTTTGCTAAAAAGTCTCAGTTCCAGAATACTTACCTCTCTTCGTGCCTATTAATCCGAAACTAAAAATATCAGTCCCTGTGTGTGATGTGAAACTAGACAAGCAACAATATTAATGCCAAATATGAAAGTGAAGATCTAGAGTACGTGGAAGTTAAGTTATTGGTGGTGGGGATTAAATATTCAGTGAGTTTACATGGACGACTTAAAGAAAATTCTGGCTTACCAATCATCATCTTTGCATGAACATAAATCATGAAGCGCCTGGCCTCCTGGGCCCTAATGTAATCTGAATCAGGCTCTGGTTTTTCTGAAGGTTCGTATTCTCCACTTTTCTTCACCTCACGATTCCCAAGGCAGAAAAATGTCAGGTAGTTCCGAGGATCTTCTTCAAGCCCCTTGGCTCTGAGAGCCTCGATGACATCTTTATACATCATGTCCAATGTCCTCCTCTGCCAATCTAATATTGCCTGAACTGATCCACTCTCTGGTATTCCCTCTGGCCACATTGGGACAACAACATAAACAGTGAACCTCTCCCCTGCCTCAATCTTGCTAACTATCTTGAGTGAAAGCTCCTTTGGAATTAGATGCAAAGCATTAATGTCCTCCGGCTTAATACCATCAGCACTCCAGCTAAAAGAACTCCCTAGAAAATACTGGTTCTCAATATAGATGAAATTCTTTGCACGTCGAATGGCATTGACATAGGCATCCTGAATGCTTCGATCGATGATATTATCCTTTCCACTGACAAGCCCGGCTTTGGCAGCATCTTCAGGTGTCTCAGGGAAACCAAATGCAGCTCCTCCATCAATGGATCTAAATAACTGCACATTCCACGTCTCATGATCATCGGGATACATAGCTGGAGATGGTGGAATGATGACATCTTCCAGTTCTCTCAGTTGAACAAGTAAATCTTTACCGCCTTGCTTCTTCCATCTCTGTTCAAAATTAAACAAGACATCCCAAGCAATAGGTCCCTCAAGCCGGGAATGGATGTCATGCCAAGGTTCTCTAGGACCACCTTTTTGAATCGAAGCACCAGTAAAGTTGGGCTGATGGAAATCATCATGGTGTGCAGTGTCCAATGTTCTAAAAAGGGAATGGAAGGGGGTATCATATCTCCCATCACAAAGATCAATCCCCCCAACATAACTAACAATTCTCCTCCTCTGGGAATCTCCTTTAGGCATTGCACTGTCCACTACAACAATCTTTTGGTGGTGAGTGAACATGGTAGAGATTTGCAGATCTTGAACAATGCTTCCACCATCATCAGGATTTCTGGGACACAAGACACAGTGCACTTCAGTATTTTGGAAGTAGTTCTCAGTTTCTTCATCATGAGTGGCCATCAGCCCATCCTTTTTCAGCAAATCAACCGAGGTTCTGTCATCCCAAATGAGTATAAGAACCCTAACACCTTCACTTGCCTTCTTCTTAAGCAGCTCACCTAAAGTGATGTCCCCACCAGGCTTTGGCCTCCTGGAATCCCTTACCAGACTGATTTCAGTATAAACAGACCAGCCAGTGATGTAGATCAAGTGTTTTGCATTTGTGATTGAATCAAAAACATCTTCCCAACATCTGTGGGGATTATAGTACTCTCCTGAAGCAAGAGGGATTTTGGGGATAAATTTGTCTGGTACATGAGCATCTTGGTACAGGGAAACCTTACACCCTTGTCTCTGAGGGTAGAATGTATAAGGTACCCCAGGATATTTTGGACTTCTGATGCCACCGCCCCAGTTACGATCTTTTGTAACATCAAAGTATTGTAGCTTCACATGGATTTTGGAACCTGAGTTAATCGGGTTTTTGTCTTCATCCAACATCTCAACCCATCTATCTATTTCTTCCCCATCTACGATCTCTTGAACAGGGATATATGCTCTCCCAATCAAGGTTGCCCCAATTGGATTATCATCCTTCACTGTGAAAACAATACTTGAAGCTGTATGAGCACAGTAAATATGAAAAGACTCATTCCACCTGGGGTTGGTTGCTTCTTTTTCAAGGATTCTGGTCCTCCCAACTCTAGCCCTTTCTAGATCAATAGTTGCATAGAGTTTGCTAATTCCGTCACCGATGCCAACCTTCTCCCCAATGTTCTCCACAAGCTACAAGAAGAAACCTTCAATCAGAAACCTGGGAAGAAAGATTGAGCGACCACATAATTCTACGATGAAGAAATGTAACTATATTTTCTAGCATAAAAAGGATGGAATGGATTTCTTTTACAAAAGGTCAGATTTATGGAGCTTTATATGACAGCATAAATCACAAATAAAATATGTTTATAGCAAGAAAAAACTGCGACAAAGGAATTTACCACAGTAAAGAGTAGTATTGCACACGTTCACTAAATCATATCATTAAATTGTATGATATTTTTTTTAATTTATGATATTAAAAAAATATTAAAAAAGAAAAAAAGTATGAATGTGCTTGCAAAATGTTGCAGAAACTAGAAACACATAAATAACACAAGATGATTAATTCAAAACCAAAAGTAGTTATGTGTCAATAGTTGTCACTCACTAATGTGTTTGGGATAATGGTTCAAAGTTTTTTTTTTTTAGAAATATATTAAAATAAAAAAAAAAATATTTTTGAAATTAACATACTAAAATGATTTAAAAATATAAAAAAAATTATTTTAAACAAAATAACATTTAAAAAATTATTGTTTGCATCTCTTTCCTAAAGAAACTGTAAAACAGTACAGAAACTAGAAATAACGGTAATAAATGCAAAACCACGACAAAAGAAGAGTTGGCATTAATGCGTCCCTGCATCTTGGAGTCCAGCATAGAGGCAAGCCCTTCATATAGACAACAGTATAACAAGGATCGGAACACATTCTACTGCAGCTCTAAGAGATTTGACTTTTCAATGAGCAGCCGTTCTAGCTTACCCAAGTGTTTCCCCAATGAATACTCAAAATCAAGATATAAAATTTATAAAACAAAATTTGTGTTCTTGAGATGGTAATATGGTAATGTTAGTGATAACTGTCTAACTTTACATTTTTTTTTCTATTAATTTCCCTATTAGGGAGTGTTTGGTGTTGAAAACACTCAAGAGTAACTTCTTGGTGATCAAGTTTGCTGTCATGTCAACTTTTTGTTGATCAAGTTATTTAATCCACAAGAAATTATTTTCAATAACATGATCTAATTAAAAGATAAAAGGTATGAGAAAAGAGATAAACATGCATGATTATTAGTTTAATCCACTTAAATACATGTTCTAAAAAAATTAGACCACATAAATTGAACTCAAAACTCATTTAAAACACTATCAGGATCCAAATAATGCACTTAAGAGTGTTTTCCAACTGATTTGAAGCCCAAAAGTTTATTTTATTTTTTCTTTATTCCCCTCCAAAGCGCCAACAAAACATAAAAGAATAATACAAACCCAAGAAATTCAAGAAAATAACAAAACATAGAGAAATTAATAAAAAGATATAAAAATCAAGAAAAGAACAGCAGTAGTATCAGTACTAGAAAACTTGGCTAACTCCCCATCAAGAAATAAGCAATCAGATTGAGCAACAGCGTACCCAGTCAATACTTACAAGGCCTGATCCAGAGCACAAAAAAGAGATAAAGAAAAGAAAACCTTGTGGAGGAAGCCATGTCCACCACCATCGCCAAGCTTATCCACCTCAAAGATCGTGACATGTAAGGACCCGTGCAATAAAATCTGCGCCATTTCTCACCTACACGTTACACACAAACAACAATGAATCCAATCTTGAAAACAGATTAACGAAAGATCACGTCTTTTTTCAACGAAAAAAAAGTAGAATCTTGAGCTGCTGCTGCTTACTACGGGTGATTGTTCAAAAAGTGAGCTGATCTGGTGAAAAAGAACGAAAAGAGAGAGTGAATCGAAGAGGGTGAATGAGATTTTGGGATCTGATGGCGAAAAAGTAGAATCTTTTATTTTATGTCAATGCTATCTTTACGCGGGGAAAGTGAGGGAGACAAGATCTTAAAAGGCGCATGGGAGACAACGGTTAGCTTGTTACTGTTACCACAAGTTAGCGGCGCATTTAATTTTACGTAAAAATTACTAGTCAGCGGAACATACGTTAAAAATAATTGTCGGCATGTTTTTTTAATATAAAAATGTTAATTTTAAACACAAGATTATATATATATATATGCATTAATAAATATTTAAAAAATTATTAATAATAAATAAAAATTAAATAAGCAAGATAAGAAAAAGATATAGATTGAAATATTTAATTTTGTAGCATGAGAAGCCCTTCAATTTTTTTATTTAATTATATGAAAATATTTGTTTATAAAAAAAGTAATTATTTAAATTCCATTGAAACAAAATAATTTTTTAGTATAACTTCTCATTTTTTATATATAAATATTCTTTATTTCTACAAAAAATTATAACATTTTTGCTATATGTTATTTATTTTAATAAAAATTAAAAGCATTGGAGCAAATGTAAAAAAAAATGGAAAAATTAAAATAAAGATAAAAAATATCTATCAAATTAAAATATTTTTATCTTATTAACACATATTGTTTTTACCTAAGAACATCCTATTATAATAATAAAAGAAAAGTGTTTAAAATATCATTTTATACCATGATTTAACACATGCATGTGTGCGCACAATGCATTTTTGTTATTCTAGATGTTTTTGGATCATAACAAGCATAGGTTATGTAGTTGTAGCTTAGATTATATTGAAGATTAATGTAATTATGAGAATTATAAATATGTTTATTAGAGTTATTGAGCATGGTTCTATTCCATTGACTTTTTTGGATTTTATTGATGTTTGAGGAGTGTACTTAAGTATGTGTAAGTTATGGCTATTAGGTTTAGGGCATGAAATTGTGTTTTAATGTTTTTTTTTTTTTTTTTCAGGTTTAAGTTTACTCTACTCTTTTGAGGTTTTATGTTGATTTTCTAGGTTTTGCTTTGAATTTTCTTGAGCTCATATTTGAATTTTCTCATGTTTTTATGTCTTAGCCTCCCTAGTAAATTTGGATGGAAGCTATAGCTCATACATGATTATTCTACATCTTCATTTGGTTCTCTTAAGTCTTATTTTGGATCAATCAATCCTTTAAAGTTTTCAAATGCTTGGTTTAGGGGTTTTTTTTACTGTCAGGGTCAATTTTTCTATATAAGATCTCATTGTCGTTGTTTGATGCATGATTATATCTTAGTTTATGACATTGCATCGCTTTGTGCCTTTTGTTTGACATAATTTGGGTTGTAATTGCATTTTAGTTTAAGGATTTGTTCCTGGTGTTCTTCAGCGAGATTCAAGTATTTTTTTTTTTTTATCTTTGTTATTTTATTTTTAATTTCAGGTCATGTTTTTGGGTTAGGAAGCATGGTTCACGTGATTGGGATGAGTCTATTAATGTTAAGGTTACATTTGGCTAGTCAAAATTTTATAAAG
>CM031973.1:4855074-4930165 GCA_018804465.1 Populus tomentosa | reverse complement strand
TATTTTATTTTCTCTTTTCACTTTTCTTGTATCTAACTTTGTTTCTTTTGTTTTGTTTTTTTTTCTTTTGTTTTATTCTTCCTTTTATTCCCTTTCTACATATGCATGAGTGTTTGGTCACGTATATTAAGTGGTATCTTGTAGGGTATCCTCATTATTTTCAGAAAATATGGCTGAAGAAGATAACCAGTCACTTTATAATGAGAAAAATGAGAATAACCATGTTAGGACATTTAGAGACCACATGAATCCCATAAGAACAAGTGCACCCTCATGCATAGTTTTCCCTCCTGATGCATCCCATTTTAATTTTAAGCCAGGCATTATTCAACTTTTACCTTCCTTTCATGGCTTCGATCTAGAAAATCCATACTTGCATTTGAGAGAATTTGAAGAAGTTTGTAACACCTATAATGACTTAAATTGTAGCATAATACCATTAGATTAAAGCTTTTTCCTTTTTCATTAAAAGATAAAGCTAAAACATGGCTATAAAATCTTAGGTCAGGATCCATCCGTGCTTGGGATGAAATGCAATAATAATTTTTAAAGAAGTTTTTTCCATCTCACAAAACCAACTCTTTCAAAAGACAAATCACCACTTTCACTAAAAAACCAGGTGAAACATTTTACCAATGTTGGGATAGGTATCGAGACTTGCTTAATACTTGCCCTCATCATGGTTTTGAAACATGGAGAATGGTTTCACAATTTTATGAAGGGTTAACACCTAAAGATAGGCAAATGGTTGAATTGATATGCAATGGAACTTTTGAAGATAAAGACCCTAATGAAGCAATGGAGTACCTAGACTTGCTAGCTGAAAATGCACAAAATTGGGACACTACGGGTACTTATGAGGCACCAAGTAAAATCCAACCTCATACATCTAGTGGAGGTATGTATAACCTTAGAGAAGATCATGACCTCCAAGCCAAGTTTGCATCTTTAGCTAGAAAAGTCGAGGCACTAGAATTGAAAAAAAATGGTCAATTAAAATCTGTTCAAGACATTGTGTGTCAAATCTGTGAAATAAATGAACAAGCAACCAATGACTGTCCAACTTTGCCTTCTTTCAAGGAATGCCTCCATGAACAAGCTCATGCTTTAAACAGTTTCCAACGACCCAATCATAACCCATACTCGCAAACATACAATCCTGGTTGGAGAAATCACCTAAATTTCAGTTGGAAGAGTGACAACAATAATGCACAAACTTTGCAGCCACCGTTTCAAGCACACCATAATTTCCAAAATTCTCATGGATATGCGCCTCCTTATGCTTCACCTCCTAGAAGAAATCTTGAGGAAACATTGCATGCATTCATTGAAAAGCAAGAGGCAATCAACACTCAACCTGCTCAAGGCATGACAGATTTTAAAGATACTCTTGCAAAGTTAACATCTGCTCTCAGTTTTCAAGAGAAAGGTAAGTTTCCATCTCAACCACAACAAAATCCAAAGGGGTAATACAATGCAAATGCAAGTAGTTCTGGAAGCCAACACATGGATCAAGTCAAATCAGTCATCACCCTTCGCAGTGGTAAGGTTATTGAAAAACCCACTCTTGAACCTTGTGAGAAAGATGATGAGTCAATCTCTGAGGGTAAGGAAGAGGTTGAATCTGAACATTGTGAAGAAAAGACTGATTCTCCGCCAGCACTTCCATTTCCTCATGCCATGACCAAACAAAAGAAAGTCAATCACAATTCTGAAATCCTTGAAACTTTCAAACAGGTAAGGATCAATATACCTTTGTTGGATGCTATTAAACATGTAACTTCATATGCTAAATTTTTGAAAGATCTATGCACTATAAACAGAAAACTGAATGTGAAAAAGAAAGCCTTTTTAGCCGAACAAGTAAGTGCTATTCTTCAGAATAATAATGCTTTGAAATATAAAGACCCTGGTTGTCCTACCATTTCTTGCTTTATTGGAGAACATAAAATTAAAAGAGCTTTACTTGATCTTGGAGCTGGTGTGAATTTACTTCCATATTCGGTTTTTCAAAGTCTCAATCTAGGTGAGTTAAAACCAACTTCTGTAAATCTTTTACTTGCTGATAGATCTGTAAAAGTGCCTAGAGGAATAATTGAAGATGTGTTAGTACAAGTCGATAAATTCATTTATCTTGTGGATTTTATTGTCTTGGACACGCAACCTGTTGAAGCATGTAATTCATTTCCTGTTATTTTAGGACGTCCGTTTCTTGTAACTTCTAATGCATTGATTAATTGTAGGAATGGACTCATGAAGTTATATTTTGGAAACATGACATTGGAGATGAATATTTTCAACATTTGCAAGCAGCCTGGAAATGATAATGATTTACAAGAAGTAGATCATATTAAAGAATTAGTTCATGATCAACTTGAATCTACTTTGAGTAAAATTAAGCTGGATGAATCTGAAGATTTGCAAATGATTTATTCTCAGGAAGAAATCATGGATGAAAAAGGCACCAAAAATATTGATGCTGATCTTTTATCAAGAGTGACAACAGATTTGACATCTGACATCCCACCAATCGATGATTACTCTCCTGAAGAATCCTTACTTTCTCTTAGTTCATTGCCTTGGTTTGCTAAAAATATCAATTTTCTTGCTTCAGGAGATTTGCCAGCTCACTGGAGTACTAAAGAAAAAGGAAAGTTTTTGAATGAAGTGAAGAACTTTTATTGGGATGACCCTAACTTATTCAAATATTGTCCTGATAAAAAATTTCAAAGATGCATTCCTGACAATAAGGTAAGTAGTGTCATTAAACTTTGTCATTCTGAAGCATGTGGGAGTCAATTCTCATCAAGAAAGACGACTGCAAAAATCTTACAAAAAGGATTTTATTGGCCCACCATGTTCAAGGACACGCATACATTCTGCAAAACTTGTGAAAATTGTCAAAAAGTTGATACTGGTCAAAAAGTTTTGCTTTATAATTCTCGACTTCATTTATTTCCTGAAAAACTAAGATCAAGATGGAGCGGTCCATTTATTTTAAAACATGTGTATCCTTATGGGGCCCTTGATATTGAGAATCCAAAGAATGACAATGTTTTGAAGGTAAATGGACATCGTTTGAAAGCTTACTTTAATGAGTTTCCTAGTGAAAATGAATCCATTGGTTTGAATGATCTTGTAGATAAAAGTTGATTATTTTGTTTTTCTCACATTTTTTTGTGTTCCTTTTTGGTGTGACTTTTTTTTTGCTAGTGTCTCTCACTCCGGTCAAATGGCGGATAACAGTACTTCATGACTATTAAGTCGGTTCTTTCAGTTTCCCATGATAACTGATATCTGTGTATATATTTGTGCAATTCTTTGCTCTTTCTCCTTTCTTTGAATCTGTCCCCCAATTCTCAGTTGAAAATGGACACCACTCTTGAAAAATTAAAAAAAGTATTTTCCCGCTCTGCCTCAGAATGCGATTACAAAAATTACCGTGCTAGGTGTGAAAGACTGAGGTTGTTAATGAATCATGGAATTCCTGAAGATATTCGTTGGCTAATTGAAGCAAAGGTTCGATTATCAAGTGAGTCCTCCATTTCTTTCATTTCACACATGCCTGGAACAGGTAAAAGCACTTTTGCAAAGAAACGTCGTGCAAAACAACTCAAAGTCTGTCACAGATGTGTCAAATGGACTTGTAATGCGACATGTCGCTCTTTAGGAATGGTATCTGTAAACCGTGAAGATAAAATACAATTAATTAAGGATGGCCTGAGTAAGGGGTCTTTAGATAATCTTCTATTGACTCTTGAGACGCACCTTAGTGGAGATGTGCATCGTGTAATTTATGATTTATGGCCACAATTCCACAAAGAACATGCTCGACTTAGTCTTGGGAATTTGACTAAAAAAGACCCTGTTTGCCAGTTTTTAAGAAAACTGGATGGGAAGCCTATCCCCGACCCATAAAGTGCGTTTAAGCCGTTCTTGGACGTAAAACCAAGGAAAGATGTGAGCCATAATCACAACTACCTGTACATACACATGCATTTTCAAAATAAATAAATAGAGAGAGAGAGAGAGAGAGAGAGAGAGACTACGGTTGGCCTACATATAGGTGGTATGATTGTATTTTCAATTTCTCATCTATAAATTCTTCTCTTCCTTCCTTTCATTTCTACTCAACCCATACATTCATCAAATACAGAAGTGTGTAGAAATGACAGGTTCCTCAAGTCATCACATAAACAATATTTGTGTTTTTGGTGGATCCAGTTCTGGGAAAGAAAAAGAGTTTTTAGAATCAGCAAATCATCTTGGTCAAGTACTAGCTGAGCGAAAGATTCATTTAGTGTATGGAGGAGGCAGCATTGGGTTAATGGGGGGAGAGTCAATAGCTGTATTTTTAAGAGGTAATCAAGTTTTGGGGGTAGTCCCCAAAGCTTTAGCACAAGGGGACATCATTGGAAAAACAATTGGAGAGGAATTACAGGTCCCCACAATGTCTGATCGACTGAATGCAATGTTTAACCATACTGATACATTCATTGCATTACCAGGTGGTCTGGGCATATTGGAAGAGATCTTTCATATTTTCTTTTGGGCCCAACTGCACATTCACCATAAACTCATAAGTTTGTTAAATGTTAATGGTTTTTATGATAAGTTGTTGTCTTTTTTTTATCATGCTGTGGAACAGGAATTTCTAACATCTTTAGCATGACAAATCATAATCTCTGTTGCTACTGCTACTGCTAAATAATTGATTGACCAACTTCAATCTTTCATCCCTGTAATTAATTCCTCCATGAGTCGCATAAATTGGTCAACTAAGGAAAGCCGTAAAAAGCTTAGATTGGATTTGAGCCTTCGTTTGTAAAAACTTTGTGTCTTTTGGTTTTATTATTGTGTTTTGTTGTTTCTTATATTTGTTTAAGTGTGTTTCAGGTTTGTCAGTGTTCGTTATTTCAGGACAATGTCTCATTTTGGTTGGGGGGAAAGGGTAGTAGTTGATATTTAAAAAAAAAACTGTGTTTTTTATTTCATAAACTATTTGCAAAACTGTTGTTACTAGGATGACAGAGTAAAATGAGTTGTTTTGTTAAAGTGACTCTTGAGACGCATCTTAGTAAACATTCTTAACAAGGTCTATTAGAATACTTCTTGAAATATTCAGGTTTACAAACTCTCGCATTGGTAGCAATTGATTCTGCTCATATGCTTATTTAACAAGTATTTTTAAATCTTTATTTTCACACACACACTTTAACATATGATTGTGGGTTGCACATTGGATTATTACATTATTTATGTTTTTTTGTTAAAGGTAACAACTAAGGGAAAGGGATAGTACATAATTTGCAAAAAAAACAAAAAACAAAAAAAACAAAAAAAAATGATAATAAAAAGATAGATAAGTTTGGTTTCGTAGCCTCCCTAACCTAAGCAATTAAGCCCGAAGGGGTGTTTTAACACTTAATACCCTAAAGTCAACTGACTTGGGAGCTATTGGCCCAACGCTTGTTACATGGGTTGAGGAGAAAAGCTTAAGGGAATCAAACATTGTACTATCTACGTATCAGTATCTACAACCCGAGTTGCTAAACTCGTAGGGGTGTCTCAACACCTAATGCCCTAAGACCAACTGGTCTGAGAGTCATTAGCCAAAAACTCGTTACATGGGTTAAAGATACATTGTGTTTCAAGTTGTATGTGAATATAAATAAATAAATAAAAGAAAAAAATAATAGTAATCCCAACCTAAAGAAGTTAACCTTAAACATTAGAGCAAAAATTTGTTTTTCTTCCAAGTAAGGCCCCATAACTATATGTTGATATTTTGAGCACAAAAGAAAGGTTTAGTAATATCTTGTTTAAGAGCTATTGAGCAGATATATGAATTTAATGAGAGTTTGTTTATCTGGATATATTAAAGTAAGTTGAATGATGAATGCCTTGCTTTATAGAATTTGCAAATTGTTTTTTATTTATTTTTATTTTAACGCTTTGATTACTAGGGACTAGTAATAAGCTGGTTGGCGGGGGTGTGATTAGTACTTAAAAGTGCATATTTATCAAGGTTTTATATCATCATTTTGCACTTAAAGTATCAATAACTCCTTAACTAAAGCATGTTTTATAATAATAAGTCTAATACTATAAAATACCTTAATAAATGGTAAATGTTCATCTTAAATACAGGCCTATCACATAAATCAAAGGATTGATTGATGAGTTCAAGTATGGAAATTGAAAGGACAAAGAGAGGGCCAAATTTAGAAAATAGATGTTGGTGCAGTCCAAACTGGAACACTGTTCGGTAATTGGGTCATATCTCGAGTTCTAGATGTCAAAATGATCTCAAATGTTTACACAAATTCAGTAAGATATAGGCCTACAACTTTCATGTTTTCATCAAGATCTAAGAAGGCCGTTTTCAAGTCAAAATTATAGCAACAACAGAGAAGTCCGAATCTATCCTGCAGCCCGAAGATTGTTCAGTGTTAGGCCCATATCTGGAGTTCTAGAAGTCCAAATGACCTCCGTTTTTTTTCCTGGAAATCTGAGTCAATTTCCTACAACTTTTATGTTTTCAAGTGGACTCAGTTCTGATGCTAGCATTTTCGTTTTATTCAGACAAGAAGATAAAGATTTTCACAAAGTCAAGAGTTGGCCACCCACTCAACAATTAGTCATCAAATCAATAATTCTGAATTTTGGCCTATAAAAGGAGGCATTTGCCATATATTTAGGGGCTTGGTTGTTTAGATCAAGTTCGTGCTCTTTATTTCTCTCTTTATATTTTTTTTGTAATTTTTAAGTTTTGCTTTCATTAATATCTTGTTTATGCTTTTCATTTCCTTTCCTTTACTTAGTTAACTTGTATTTTCTTTATGTTCTTGTTTTGTTTATTTATGTTTCTCTTCTTCATTATGTTTAGCTAAGTTTATTATGTCAATGTGAAAATGTTATACTAATGGTGTAAGAATAAGTATAGTGTAAACTCAACATGGACCTTAAAGTTTAATATTAACATGACTTATTTTTTTATCTTACTAATTCTTAATACCTTGCTTGTTAAATGGTTAATCTAGATTTGTGTTGTATAACACTTGGTACAACAAATGCTTCGCACTCTCATAGCCTAACCGTATGATATTACCTACACCTGGGCTATGAAAGGAACTTGATTTGTTGTTAACATCATGAATTCCTGACAATATTTAAAAGTTTGGTGTTATGTAAATAAGATAATTAATATAATCATGTTAATAATTTATAATGAGCTATTAATGACAAATCATTCGATTGGAACCTCCTTCGTGTGTGGTTTTCAAATTGAGTAATAAGAGTTTATATTATACTTGTTTGAAATACCATTGGTGGATCCTCTAACCTTGACATTTGTTTTTATCATTGTTTAATCCTTACATTAATCTTCCATCTCAAAGTTCTCATTAATTTCTTCCCCCTCGTCTTCTTTTTATTACTACTACTACTACTACTCCTACTACTATTATTACTACTACTACTAATACTACTACTATTATTATTATTATTATTATTACTACTATTATTATTATTATTTACATTCTTGTTATATTTTATGTACGTTAAGTATGCTATGTGTTTGATCAAGGATCCTGATATTGTTGGTCTTGCCTTGTTCATTCGCATCAGAAATCTGTTTATATTATATAATATATCTCTTTGATCTTTTCATAAACTTAGTATATAGGCTGGAAACCTGTGACCCGATCTTTTAAATCATTCTCAGGTATAATAACGCCACGTACTGAGTATTATTATTACTATTACTACTACTACTACTACTACTACTACTATTAATATTATTATTACTATTACTATTATTGTTATTATTGTTGTTATTATTGTTTTTGTTGTTGTTGTTGTTGTCTTGTTATTTATAATTTATACAATTAACTTCTCTGTAGTTCGACCTCGGTCTTGCCGGGTTATTTATTACTTCGACACTCCTAACATTATTCAATGATACTGCATAAATTAAAAGGAGATCGCATGATGGTGTAGCCTTTGCAGAATTTGATCGTATTTCCAATTTTGTTTCTAATGATATTTTACCTAATTTTGTTGTATGCTCAAAAAACCATTGAAATTGTAGCCCTTGTCAGATGAATTTCGCATGTGATGAAATTATAGATAGTTTAATGAAACAACATATTTTTTTATATATAAAGTATTATTAATTTCATGATATAATAGCAGTAGTTAAATTTACAATATTTAAATTAAAAATCATCAATATTAATATATATCACCAAACACATTAAATTACTTTTTGTTCAACTTCAATTTCAACCACAGTTTTAACCAAACATACATAAATACCAATTCAACCTCAACTAAAAGTATTTTTTATAAAACAATTTTTTTCAAACCACAACCACAACAGTTACCACAATACCAAATATAATTTTAATATTATTTGTTATATTTTAAAAAAATATATACATATTGACGTGCTACGAACGCGCTAATATAATAGCTAGAAAACTAGTTATGTACATGTGTCATGAGGTAGGATCAGCTTTTTTTTTTCCCGATATCTTTAATATGTTTTGAAATAGGTATCAAATTAAATAATTTGACAAGTTGACTTATTACTCAATTGAAACGGTTAAAACCAATCAAAATAAAAATAAAGTACTTTTTGGAAGGAAAAAAAAAACAACATTATTTAATTAAAAAAATACATCAACTTGGATAGAACCAATGATGGATGACAACACAAGAAAAGCTGGATTTAATATGACCCGTGCTTGTTGGTTTGAAGATGTAGATGTGAAGGTGGATTGGTGGCCATGTCATCATATGCGACTCCATTATGGCATGGCATGTCATGTCGGTGTATGTCCAATATCGTATGTTATTTCTAGATGGAAGGTGCTCAGCAACTCATAGTGTTGATCCAAATCTATTATTTTGCCTATTGTCAGAATTGTTTTGGCTTGTCTTTTTTATTTATTTATTTATTTTTCTTGTGTCCTATATAAGTATTTGTACTGGAATGAAATTTTTACGAAAATTAATTAATGACTCTATTATATGTCTCTCAGAAAAAAAAAAAAAAGTGAGAGATTTTATATATTTTTTTTATCTTTATCTTTTTCATTAAATATAATTTTATACTTATTATTTTTATATTTTTTATTCTGAAATAATAAATAAACATTACCTAAAAAAATATTTAAGTGAGGACTACCTATTTGATCTTTGACATAAGAAAAGGTTTAACTTTTTATTTGAATAAGAAAAGATAAAAATGATTATTAACATAGTTTTAAAATCTGATTTAAAGGTCGACTCATGACAATGCCCGAGTCATTGGTGGAGTTGATCATTGACTGAATTAATTTAAGGATAAAAAAAATTATTATTATAGTTTTAAAATCTGACTCGGGAGGCAACTCAGGGTAAGGTCTAGGTTAGGTTGATTATTAATTGACCTGGATCAACTTAAAAATAAAAAAAATAATTATTATAATTTTAAAAATCGATTCAGAGATCACCCGAAGTAAGACACGAGTCATGAGTTGGTTTAACTAATGATCCAAATTAATATAAAAATATAAATAATTATTATTATAATTTTAAAATTTACTAGAAAATCAACCTAAACAAGTCCAATTATAAGTTATGTTCACCACCATTATTAGGATGAAATAAAACACTGTTGTCCATTCATGTATAATAAAGAGCTTGCCCGGCTTAAATTAAATACATCAAACGGTTGTGTTGTACTATTGATAATCTAATGTTTTACTATTTGAATTTAAAATATGATTAAAAACATAATTTAAATTAAAGTAATCGAATAATAGAAACGTCATAGTAATGTGTGTTGTTGTGTGTGTTAGGGTAAACTACACTATAGCTATTTTTTGTGATTTTAAAGTACTTAAATTTGTTTTTGTTTTTTAAATAAAATAAATAAATTTTGGATCACCTTTTTTATACTTTTTAAAATGCAAGCTAGTATATATCTTTTTCATACTTTTAATTAAATCATCAAAAATTATAAGAGTAAACAAACTAAAGAGTAAAAGGAATAAAACAAACATAAGTGGAGGGCTGCCTTCCACTTTCATCACCGTCCATTACTTTCTACAAGTCCACATCTCCAGATAGTGACGGCTTTAATTGGAATTCAAGCGCAATGGCTTTGTTGGTAAAGAAATATAATCTTCTCCTTTGAACTGAAATTACATTATTGTTAATATAATGATTATTAAAAATTTATATAATTATTAATTTTAAAGTTTATAAAATTAATTGAAATACGTGTAAGCTAACCCGAACACTCACGTTAATAAAAAAAATTTCTTTGATGTCTTCCTAACATTATATTTATACAAAAATATAATATTATAAAGAGAATATATTATTAAAGAAACTTAAAGATAATGCTTGTATAGAAAAATATAGTATTTATTTAGATGACAATACCAATATAAAGATTATATTTGTATAAAAAACATAAATAACAATAAATATTACAGTCTATCTTGAAATTAACTATCTATTTAAATAAAATAAAAAAGATAAAGAAATGATCGATGATATGATTTTAATGTTATTCTGAGATAAAAAGTGCAGGAACTTGTCAAATTTGTGGCTGAACATTGATGTAGGTGAAATTATAAGCATGGATCTTAGTAATGTGCCATAAAATGAGAGAATTGAAAATGAGAAAGTGAGAGGATGGGTGAAAGTTTTGTTTTATAATCAATATTTAATTTTTTGGTGTGCCAATGTAATGATGTAAGGTGTAATTTATGAAAGAATAGAGATAAAATGAAACAATGACTAAATTAGAGAATGCTCAATGTAGTTTTTCCTTATTATCTTAGTCCTTAAAGTTTTTTACTTCATTTTTATTCATGTTTCTTGAGGTATTTTATATTTTAGTTCAAAACTTTATTTTATTTATATTTCAATTTTTGAGTTTTAGAGGAGGGAAGGTCACCAAAAAACGAGGGGGGTAACAGGATGTGGGTCAGTTGCCCATGATTCAGCCACCAAATTTTTTTTTCTTGATGTCATTGAATTCCATTTAGGGTCTGTTTGGTATTGCGGTTGCTTGTGGTTATGGTTTTAAAAAAGTTGTTTTATAAAAAGTACTTTTAGTTGAGGTTGGTTTGAAAAAATATATGTTTGGTTAAAACTGTGGTTGAAATTGAGGCTGAACAAAAAGTAGTTTAATGTGTTTGGTTAAAAAAATACATTTCAAATTGAGGTTATAAAAAAATTTAAAAATATTTTTAATTTAAATATTGTAGATTTAACTACTATTATTACATCATGAAATAAATAATATTGATATCAAATATTTTTTATTATTCAATTAAATTATTTATAATGTCATCACATACGAAATCTATCCAACAATGACTATATTTTTCTTAGTTTCTTAAGCATGCAACAACAAAAACTGAATTTTTTGTTACGTCATCAAGCGATATCCTTCTAATTTTTTGAATAAAACACAATTAAAATAAAAATAAAAACTGAATTTTTTTTAGCTGGGTCGGACCCGGCAATAACATAATTGGAATTGCGATCAAATTTCATAAATGCTACGTCATTATGTGATATCCTTCTAATTTTTTGAATAAAACACAATTAAAATAAAAATAAAAACTGAATTTTTTTTAGCTGGGTCGGACCCGGCAAGAACATAATTGGAATGGCGATCAAATTTCACAAATGCTACGTCATCATGCGATATCCTTCTAATTTATGTAGTGTTATTAAATAATATTATATACTAGTTTTTCGAGTAAAACTCATTTTTTTTTAAAAAAATTATAATTTCATTACGTACAAAATTCATTCGATAAGGACTATAGTTTTCATAATTTTTTGAGCGTATAATAAAATTAGATAAAATATTATCAGGAATAAAATTGAGATTATAGTACGAGTAAATTTAATTCACCTTAAACTATTTTTTTTAACAAATAAAAAAAATATTATTCACGTTCACGAGTGAAATCAATTAATTGTGTTGGTTTTTCAAAAAAAAAAAAAAACTAAACTTCTCAGGTGAACAGTGCGAGTGAATTAATTCACTCGCACTGGTTTTCTAATTTTTTTTTTTAAAAAATAAACTTCTCAGGTAAACAGTGCAAGTGAATTAATTCACTCACACTGGTTTTCTAAATTTCTTTTTTTTTTTAAAAAAAAAAAGAAACTGCTACAGTGGAGCCATGCTCCACTGTTGAGTTTCAGACGAGAAGCAGCATTTTGCTGCTTCTCAGAAACCGTAGGTTTCATGTGGGTCCTACCCACTAAAAGCAGTTTCATTCTGCTTACCAAACATTAATTAACGTGGCTGCGGGCAGGGGCGGAGCTAGAATTATTTATTAGGAGGGGCCATAATTAATATAATAAAATATAATATTTATTTTACTTTATTGTACATGAGTTGTAAAAAAACCTGTATAATTTAGTTTTATTCAAATAACTTACTATAAACATATAATGATCTTTGTATGAGGTAAAAGGTTTGAAGAAATACCAAATTGAGTCAAAGCAACGAAGTTAATTTCATCTTCATAATATATTCATCACTTTAATGTTGGTTTTTATATCTATCAAATATAAACATACAAAGTATATAAGAAACATTAGCTAAAACGAAGCATTATTTATGTTTGATAAACTTTGAAATAAAGCAAAAAATAATAAAGAACTATTCTCACTAATCAACGTGGGTTCTTTGTAAACTGAGGCGCATTGGAGTTGCTCAATCATAACTTTAACATTACACATTGGAGTTGGTTCACTAGGCTGCGAGTTATCAATATTTTTTTTGAAAAAAAAATCAAATTCTTCTTATTTTGTTCATGGTTCAACCTAAAATCAAAATATATATCGTGAGAAAAAATTGATAATTTTTGTGATTCTGCTAAAAACAAAACATAAAAAAAATCAAAGTATAATCAAAACAAACCAATGAAATATATCTAATTAATTAAAAAAAAACACTATAACAAGAATTCAAAAACAATTGGTAAAATTAGTAGATCTAAGAAAAAAAAAGCAAAAATGGTAGAATTATATAAAAAAAATCTCATTAAATTATTAACAAACATCTCAAAACAAAATAAAAATAGATTTTAAATTTAAGTTACCTTGTTTTGTTTAATAAAAAATAAATTAATTGATGGCTCTACTTCAATTTTTTCTTTGAAAAATTTTACTTATAATTTATATTTATATTTTTGTTTTTGACTGACTGCAAAATTTATTGTGCAAAGTAATGAATTTATATTTACAGGATTTATATTAGGGTACGTAAATTAATTTTAAAAATAATCAAATTGAAAAATCGCACTTAATTACAATAAAAAAACTTACTTTTGTAGAATAAAAAACCTCATCCACACTTAATTACCTTTTATATATATATATATATATATATATATATATATATATATATATTAAGTGTGTTAATCCGTAGATTTGAGCATTAATTAATCCGTGCATCAGCTGGCTGTATTTAATTCTGATATGAGGCCAACTTGATCACGGTGAAGTTTGAGTTCAAGCACGTGCTTAACCTATTATTCAACGAAATGACCATAGCGATCTACCACTCTGATCTATATATTATAGAGGAGCGGAATATTTTTGGGGCCCGAGCCCCTGCTTACCCCCTCTCCTTTCACCCTTCACCCGTAACCACGTTATCAAACACCACCTTAGATGTTTTTAAGTGAGCAAAGGGTTGAAAAGCTATTTTGTATCAGATACGTCGACACCCAACTTTTTAGCTACCCGTGATCATACTAAAGGTGACATGTTTTTCACTACGCCCAACACACCATCCCTTTTATTTATTCATTATATATATAAATAAAAATGGTTGAATGACATGCTTAAAGACACTTGCACCTAGCTCTTTTTTTATGGGTTAGGTCTAAGTGCCCGAGGCCTTTATATATATATATATATATATATATATATATATATATATATATATATATATGCCTTTAATTTCTTTCCATTTAAGTTTAGATTCATTAAAATTAAATAATTTAAAATATACTTATATGATATTATTTTATTACATATTGTCCGCTTTTTACTTTGTTTTTTATGACATTTCTTATTCAATGAGCTATAATTTTGTGTAGCCCTTCATTATTTAATTTTTTAAGAAAAGTATTTGTTGTCTTTCATCCACGTGTCTTCAAAACATATTACAAGAAATTTTGTATGACAATGCAAGTGGTGTGCTGTTATTATATTATTTTTAATATGCGCACGTCGAAACTACCAAAATGTTATTTAAAAAGAAATTATTATGATGGATTTTGTAGAGAGAAAGCTTGCTAAAATTCTAAAATCGTTTCTATAATCTTAAATATTATAATTGTCTTTTTTTTTATCATATAATTAAATAAAAACTAGTTTTGAAAAATCAAATATATTCATTCGAATGTATAACCCAAACCATGAGTCTAATGAATTGACCTCAGTCAATCCAAAATATCATTGCTTCCATGTTTACAAAAATAAGATGTTGTCTAGATTTTTTTTTTAAATCAAGGTATGTAATTTATTAGTTTTACATATTACATTTTAACCTGTCAAGTTTACAATGTTATATCAAGTCAACACTCACGAGGTTTGATTTGAAAATCGAGTTAGACAAGTTTTGAGGCTGGAAGGCTTCAAGGTAAACCAATAGAGCCAGATTTGATGGCACTTCTCCCCTGCTAAAATATCGAAGCTTTGTATTATTTTTATGTTTTTTAATAAACTCACATTAAACTTATCAGAATTTTTTTTTTAATTCAAACTTGCTTTTGATATAAAGATTAAGATTTTTCTTCATATTAAAAACCAAGCTACGAGTGCTTGAACATTTTGTTTTTACATTAAAAAAATGGATCTGAGCATGACCCAACTATCTAGTAATCAACCAAAAGGATACTTTTCTTATACTAATAATAGGACCAAACAAATCTTAAGCAATTCGAGACTAAGAGTACATTTTATAGAAAAATACTAGATAGAAGGTTTGTGCTATGCCGCAAGACAGGTCAAATTTTTTCTAACGTAAAAAAAATACTCAGATGATGATAGCATTTTTAAAGGAGCAAGAAAAATTTGGAACCCAAGTTATTGACTCGAACGGGTTCGATAAGCTTAGGTAATTTGATAATATGATTATATAAAAAAAAAAGACAAAAAAAAATGACAATGAATAATAAAAGAAATGAATGTTGCTCGTATTATGAAAAGATATGCTCTAAATATTCATAAAAGATCTCAATGATCTTGATAACAAAGAAAAATTAAATGAGAATGATATCACCTTATAAAAAGAAAAATCAATGAAATTTGAAGCTCAATTACCAGTGTCGCGGGGGTGCAAGTGTGCGACGTCGCCTGGCGACGGCAGAGGCTTTTGTCGTGCCTCCCGTGTAAGGTGTTGTGTGTTGAGAAGATTTTTTTGATTTAATCATAAAATTATGATTAATGTTTGGAGTCGCCACCTAGTATTATAATCACTAGGAACCTATGGTTTGCAAGAGTCTGGGTAAGGGACTGGTTGTGCAAGGGAAAGACACGTCACCCCCAATACACCCAACCTAAGGTAAGCTGCATTGTTGTTTGATTGTTTTTTTTTCTAAGTCGGGTTTTTATTCGTGGGCTTTTCTGTGGTTCAAGGCAGATCTCTCTTTATTATAAAGTCTCTACCTTATTGGGTTAAATCCTAATTGTTCTAAAGTTTGAATTTTAACATCATATTTATTTATACCTTGTATCCTTAATACCTGAGGGTGTACTTTATCATGTAATTTTACACCTCACAAATATTGAAGTCTATATCTGGACCCCTAAAAAAAATTAAAAAAAGATTTTTGATATTTTGGCCAAACCCTAATGGATGATCATAAACTTGTTATGATATCCAATTTTTGGATGTTCAAAACATGAGAAAGATGCAATTTTTTAATGAAAATATGCTTTGAAAATTTTTAGGATTTGGTTGTATAGATGAAAACAATATATATATATATATTGTTTTTGAAAAGGGAAATTAATTTAAAAGTTTTTTGAGATTTTTTTTAAAATGTTTTGAATTTTTTTTTGAAATATTTCGGAGAAAACCGAGTATTTTAATACCGGATTTGTATTTTATAGTGTAAATATACAACCTGATATTATAAAAATTGGTAGAAAAATATTTGAGAAAATCATAATTTTTTAAAATGATTTTTTGAAATTTTTTATTATTTGTTTAGAGCGAATTGGACCTAGCCCAACCATTTGGGCTGGGACAGAACTGGTCCGGCCAAAGGTCCACTAGAACAGTAGATGTGAACTATAATTCACGTCCACTGTTCACTTATGAACAGTGGAACTTTCATGGGGAAGACAAAGAACCAGGGGAATGGTAGCGGACCACCTGGCATGACAGTGATGGCTGGCTAGCAGGGGAGGACGACCTGAAGCCGGTGGTGGAAACGACGATGGATTTGGTTGTCTGAGTTGGCTAGAGTGGCTGTAGCTGGAAGAGGAAGAAAAGGAAATCTGCAGAGAGGAAAGGAAGGAGAAGAGAGAAAGTCGCGACAATTGTTACTGAAAAAAGGTGTTTGGGTGGCGACTTATGGTGGAAATGAGGGTTTCCATACCGGTGGTGGTGGTGGTGGTGGCCAAAGGCCACGGTGGATAGAAAGGGAAAAGAGGACTTGTTGCAAAAAAAAAAAAAAAAAACTAGGGAGGAGGCTGGTTTTTTTTTTCCTGATTTTTGGATCCGATTTTATCCTTAGTCAGGCCATGAAATGCACCCCTATTTATAGGAGGTGGAAGAGGGACATTTTATTTTTAATGGAGCCAAATTATGGCCTTTGGTTTGGTTGGGAAGCATCTCAACCGTTGGTTCAAAGTGTGTATCATGAGTTGTCAAATCTGTAGGAAAAAGGCTGCCTGAGTTAGTCTCTTTAGGCCGGCACTGGGGCTGGTGTCATGTTAATAGGCCTAAACGGACCATACTCAGGGATAGAGGAATGTCAGGAGACCATTTTGGTGCATGTGTTGTCAATTTTGGTGGACATATGAGGCATTAAATGCACCTTAAAAGTAGCTCCTTGAGTTGTCATTTTCGAGCAAAATCGGGAAAGACAATGAACAGTGACCAAATGACGCATCGTTGGTTCTTTTAAAAAAAAAATTCAAAACGACGCTGTTTTGGGTTGAATTAGGGATTTTTTGCCGATCTTCAATTTAGTCCTCTGACTTACACTTTTGTGCAATGGTATCCCTAATTGACCATAAACTTTTGATTTTATGCAATTAAGCCCCTGATGAACTTCAATTGGAACCCCGAAGTTACGCGCCTATTGCGATTTGATCCTTGGTCTTGAATTTATGTAATTTAACCCTTAAATGACCATTAAACTTTCAATTTCTTCAATTTCATCCCCAGATTTCATCAATTAAGCCCCTATAGTTTGGTGCCTTTTGCAGATTGGTCCTTGGCTATGAATTTTGTCAATTAAACCCTAATGGGCACCAAAACTTCAATTTTCTTGCAATTTGGCCCCTAATTTCAATCAATTAACTTGGTAAAAAATTAAATTTGGTCTTTTAAAATTCTAATTTTCTCAATTAAGCCAAAATTAGTCTCCCAAACTTAATTTTTCACCAATTAAGCCCCAAAATAAAATTAATTTGACCCATTTAAAGTATAATTAAGTCCTTACACTTAATTAAATCCTTTAATTGGACCCAAATTAATTCTTAAACATTATTAAAATTCAATTTGGCCCATGATTAAATTAAATTGGCCTATTAAAAATTTAATTATGTCCTTGGACTTAATTTTGGACTTAATGTTTATGCAAATTCGTCCAATAATCATTTAATTTGACCTTGAATTTGTATTTTTCTTCATTTTGGGCATAATGGGGTACAATTAGGCTTTAAAATTTCCTGTTTAATTCCCTAGCTTGCTTTCTCCATGTTGCTAGCCTTTATTTTATTTTTTAATTTTTTTTTGGGAGAATAACCCAGAATTGGGTTATAACAGTTGTCTCCTCTTTACAATGCTTACGATAAAAAGTCTTGTAAGAGACTTTAGATAGTAAGCTTTGTAAAGAAGAAAAAGAAAGAGAGATAACAGTCTCACCATATACAGAAATGATGAATCCTTTTGAGGGCTAGAAAGCGCACTCAGAGTAAAAACTGGAAGATTTTTCTTTTGAAAATTCAAAGATTTTGAAGGGGTAGAATTGTCATGGGTGACCTACCCAAAGAAAAACGAATAACATTTTTGAGGTGGTCTCATTGTAATGGGTGACCTACCCAGGTGAAAAATGCAAAGATTTTTTAAAGAGGTGAAAAATACGGAGATTTTTCAAAATGGTGAAAAACGCATAGATTTTTTTTTAAAGTGGTCTTGCTGTAATGGGCGACCTGCTCATGTGAAAAATATAAGGACTTTTCAAAGAGGTGAAAAATACCAAGATTTTTCAAGGTGGTGAAAAATATGAAGATTTTTCAAAGTGGTTTTGTTGTAATGGGCGACCTGTCCATGTGGATGTTGCGATGTCGCGGTTGCATAAATTAATTACCCTAGCTTAAAACACACAAAATAGTATAGAGCAAGCAAGGGGTCGATCCCACGAGGAAGTTTGAAGTCAGATTTTTATGATGTACGTTATGTAATTGAGGGGATTTGGTTTGTGATTATCTAAACTATGGCAGCAATTAAACTAGCAAACAAAATCAATTGAAACTGAAATTTATCAAGAAAACAAACCTTGGTTGCAAGCACACACCACCAACGGAAATTAGAACCGATCCTTGAAACGAAAATTGTAGTTTATGTTCTAAAATTTTATCTTTTCTTAACGTTGATTAATTAACGGATCCGCCGTATAACTAATCTTAACCAACAAACAATCACAGTGTCCGCACTAATGATTTAATCCAATGGCAGCCTTAAGATCCAGATAAATTCATTAATCTTAACAACCAAGTTGTCTGCTTGTGTTGCTTTGATCGAATGTTCTCCCTAAGTTTAATAACGTAGTTCCGCTACAATTATCAAGCTTAGTTGCTTCACAAGTTTATATACCACAACTCCGGTTTTGATATCAAACTTAGCAATAGATTGTTCACAATAATAACTTAGAGTCCGCTATAGCAATTAAGATAAACAATCATAGGAAATATGCATAGGAAAACAAACATACTCATTCATAACATAAACTGAAAATAAAGGGAAGAATAAATCTCACGGTTCTTGAAATCCGAAGGTTTGTTGTGTCCTTACAACCAAGAAAACTAGCTTAGCCTTGCATATCTATTGAACAACTACTCCTAAAGATGGAAGAATACATGATTTCTGATTTGTAGAGGGGAGAGTTTGTGTTTCTTCACTTCTGGCTGCCACCTCCTTCTACTCTCCCTCTATTTATACACAAATTGTAAGTAAGAAAAATCAAAGTTCAAGTGTGAACATCAATAGATGGTGGTAGTGTGAAGGCGGCTGGCGGCTGGTTGCTGGCGGCTGGTTTGAGGTTGGTGGCTGCCTTCCTTGACCTTCTGGAATATTTACTAGAGGAGCTAAATTGCTGGAAAAACTTGTATGTCGGTTTGAATGCTTTTGGATGAAATTTGGATTCGTTTCCTCACGTAACCTGCTTGCTGGCAGAATTCAGCTGTCATCTTTGAAAAATCATATCTCCCTCATATTATCGGTTTTGGCTGCAATTTGGAGCGTTTATAGAGCTTTTAGTAAGGAATCCAACACAATTGAGTTTGCATCAATTGGACTTCTGAAGCTCCAGATATTGAATTTTTAATGGGCAAAGGTTAACATTGGCAGACTGCGAGATTTGACTTTGAAGGATGTGATTTCCATGATCTTTCTCTTTTTATTTTTCTTGCATTACATTTCCAGAAAGGTATGGATGTTAGCTTTTTAATACCATTGGAATCACTTCGTTTCGACCTCTAGAACTCACGCTCTGCACAAAACATCGACTGAACGTCAAATCTGCCAATTACCTCCAATTTACTCCTTTTTGCATCTTTCATCCAAAAGTACCTTCAAAACATAAAACAAAGAATATCAAGGCATTTTATATAAATAACATAGGCAAAACACTAGTTAAATGCGGGTGAAACTATCAAATAATATGGTTACATTAGTGGAAAATGAAAAGAGTTTTCAAAGTGGTGAGAAATGCAAAGATTTCTCAAAATGGTTTCATTGTAATAGGTAACCGACCTAGAAGGAAGATTTTGAAGGTGGTCAGAAATACGAAGATTTCTCAAAATGGTTTCATTGTAATGGGCTACCGGCCCAAATGGAAGATGAAAAGAGTTTTCAAAGAGATCTGATTATGATGGGTGACCTACCTAGGTGAAACAAATGAAATGTCTTGAAGGGACAACATGATAGGGCTCGAAGACGCACTATTCAAGAGATGGGAGCTCAAAGGTGAGTTTGAAAAGAGAAAGGACTAGAAGGGAAACGAGGGCTGAAAGGCGTACTCGAAAGGAGGTAGGGTTAAAAAAAACACTACACAAGAGATGAGGGCTTAAAGGCGCACTCGAAAGAAGGTAGGATTAGAAAACACACTAACTGGGGTGAGGGCTCAAAGGCGCACTAGAAAAGAGGTAAGGTTAGAAAATGCACTACCCAAGGGTTTAGTGCTTAGAGGGGCACTAGAAAGGAGACAGGGTTAGAAAACGCATTACCCAAGAGGTGAGGGCTCAAAGGGGCACTCGAAAGGAAATATGGTTAGAAAGTGCACTACCCAAGGGGTGAGGGCTCAAAGGCGTGCTCGAAAAGAGGTAAGGTTAGAAAACGCACTACCTAAGGTGGTCTAGGGCTCTAAAGCGCATTCAAAAGGAGGCAGGGTTAGAAAACCCACTACCTAAGGTGGTTAAGGGTTCTAAGGCGCACTCAAAAGGAGGTAGGGTTAGAAAACACATTACCCAAGAGGTGAGGGCTCAAAGGCACACTCAAATGGAGGTATTGTTAGAAAACAAAATACCCGAAAGATAATGGCTTAAAGGAGCATTCAAAAGGGAGATAGGGTTAGAAAGCATATTATCTGAATAATGAGGGCTCAACAGCCCGCTCAAAAAGAGGTGATGGTAAAACACTGATATGTCAAGGATGAAAGTAATGCATCATGATCAATATGCATATATACTTACCTAAGAAATATAGGTCCCTTTTTCTGCATAGAGTTTTCCTTTTCTCAAAAGTTTAAGCCTCTAATGGTAAGCTTTGATGTCTCTTTTCACTCTTGTTTACTTGAGTCATATCTTGTGATCTTGATCTCTAAGAGGGATATGACATCTGCATACTTCTTTGCCCACAAACCTTTATCTGAAGGATTGTCAACTCTGCACTATATCTCATGTTTTCTTAGAAGGGGAATCATGGAATCAACCTTATGTGTTTTGCTGGAATGCACCCCAGTTTTATCATGCCTCCAAGTGTTCAATTTAGGTTTTCCTTGGGGCCAAGGCTACGTGAAAGAAAATTTGATTATTTACAAGGAGTTGTTTTCACAGTGAACTTTTGGAATTTCAAAGCTATTCATAAAAAAATCATTTTGATGTTTATTCAAAACAAACTTGTTCTGAAAAATTCAAGCAATGATCATGGATAGGTTTGCATGAATGTTGAAAATTTTTGTTTTGCTTTTGGTGAAGTGAAATGATGTTTGATTGGTCAAAATGGTTCAAGCTTTAATTTGAGGGTTTCAAAGAACTAATTTTTAAAGCATTCATTTTGCTTGCATGAATAATGACTTGTTTCGCATGAGAAAGAAAAGTCAACTGATTAGTACTTAAAAGTGCATATTTATCAAGGTTTTATATCATTATTTTGCACTTGAAGTATCAATAACTCCTTAACTAAAGCATGTTTTATAATAACATGTCTAATAATATAAATAACCTTTAATTTATGGTAAATATTCATCTTAAATGCAAGCTTATCACATAAATGAAAGGATTGATTGATGACTTTAATTACTGAAATTGAGAAGATAAAGAAAAGGCTAAGCTTAGAAAAGAGATGCTGGTTCAGTCCAAACTGGAACACTGTTTAGTCATTGGATCATATCTGGAGCTGTAGATCTTGAATTTCAGTTTGGTTTATATGGCTAGAAAGCTAAGACATAGGCCTAAAACATCCATGAGAGTCCAAGACTCAATTCTGTCATTTAGAAGTCCAAATCTTAGCATAAAAAGAGAAGTCTGAATCTGTCCTGCAGCTCAGAATTTTTAGAGAAATTCAAAAATTCGATGAAAAATCATAATTTGACTAGTTTCACATTATTGGATGTAATTTTAAATCCGACCACTAGATTGAGCTGAAATTTTATGAGGAACCGTAAAATATATTAAATAAAATCTAGTTAAAATTTGGGGTAAATAGAGCTTGGTAGTGCTAGCAAAAAAAAAAAGGATCGTCAAATGGAAGCAAAAAGACTCATTAAGGGTAAAATGGTAATTTTCCATTAAAAATAAAACAAAGTGACTCCTTTTCTATTATAAGCTGCCGACTGGGCAGTAACAAAATGTGAAAAGAAAAAAAAAGAGAAAAACATTAGAAATCAAGAGAAAAACAAGAAAAAGTGACAGAGAGCTTTGAAACTTGTAAGATTGAAAGACTTGGAACATTAAATTAAGGAAGAATCAAGTGAAGGAAGATAGAAGAAAGGTGAGGAGGGCTAGCCACACTAGGAGGAGAAGAAAAGTTAGGAGAACTTAGATTGGTAAGCATGAAAAATTAAGATTCTTACTTGAATGAAGTGTTTTTTAGTTTATTTGAGTAAGTTATCAAACAATGAGAATTACATTTGATTTAATTTCTTATATTCTTGATTTTTTTTTTAAATTAGGGTTCTTATTAGAATTTGGAGATTTTGAGAAAAGTAGTAAACATGATGGAATTGAGGTAGAATAGTATAGAAATAGTGAATGTAAGTAGTATTTAAGAAAGAAATTGAATAAGTTTGAAGAAATGAACTTGTAACTAAGGATGAAGAAATATAGGAATGAGGTTTTGATTGTTTTATGTTTGAGAAATGATGTTCTTTATCTTATTTGAAGTATTCAAAATATGAACAAGCGAAGAAACATAATAAGAATGTGAAAAGAATGAATAAATAAATGGTAGGAATAGTTCATGGAAGAATTCTGTAAGTGAGTTAAAAGAAGAAAATTGATTAAAACTATATGTTGAAAATAAGGTGGCAAATGAATGAAAATTTTGGTGCAAACCCCAATTAAATAAAAGATATTACGTGCTTCAAATTTAGGCACGTAGGAGAAATAATAATGGATTAATAATGTAGCGCAATTTGATTGATTCAGGAGTTGTTTCGAGAGCAGGGCATCAAGCAGGAGGAGATGGGCCATCACGAGCAGACGGTAGGTGATTCATCACTTTCTTTTAAAATTCAAAGTTTCATTATTAGTTATGAGTTGTTTATGACATATTGATATGGAAAAAGTAAAGGAAGAAACTTTTTTGTAATATAATTCGGAAGTTGGCTAATTCGTATGGAATTACCGGTTAGATTGGCTATTAAAAGAGAATACTTGGATGTTGGGTAATTCTTTTGGAATTACCGGTTAGATTGGCTATCAATATTCATATGGAATTACTAGTTATATTGACTATTAATAGGGAATAGCCGGATGTTGGGTAATTCGTTTGGAATTACCGATTAGATTGGATATTAATAGAGAATAACCGGATGTTGGGTAATTCGTTTGGAATTACCGGTTAGATTGGCTAATATTAGAGAATAACCGGATGTTGGGTAATATATATGGAATTATCGGTTTGATTGTTGGCTATCTAAGAGGGTTAGTCGGGTTTGAGGTAAAATTGTGAATTACCAAATTAAAAATTAAGCAATGAGTGTTGGTTGCAGAAGTCCTATAAGTATATGATTAATAAATTATGGATGAGTTATTAATGTTGTATGTAATAAGTTAGTGATGAAAGACAATTTGATATATTTTGAAGAATTGTGAACATAATAGCTTTATCATTTTTATTGTGTTATCTTCCTTATTTCTTATTAATGTTATGTATATAGGTTTTTCACGAGGTGATGCGGAGCGTTAAATATGGGTTTTGTGTTAAATCTGTTTATTTTGTGGGATGTAATATCTTTGCTTTATAAGTAATTTGTATTATATGTAGATTTTAAGATATGTATCATAAAGATGTTTGCTTTTGGTATTTATACATTTAAAAAGTATGAGTAAGGAACTAATAGTAGTAAACTATTAAAAAAGAATACTTAGTAATTATAATCATGCATGTTTAAACGATGGATACATGTTAATGTATAATTAGTTCAATATGAATCTTTTGAGTTTATAATTGTTTGTAGTTAATGTTTTATTTGTTAATGATGTAAGGTTGAGAAAACACAACGAAGTATGGTTATGTGAAATATTGTATGATGAGATGAGATATGATCCAGGATGGTTGGATCGAAGTGGAAGATTTGAGTATTGTGATTGAATGAAGTCTAGTTGATAACTTGGTAACATCAGAAAACAAAGGAAACTCTACCGAAATTTTCAAAAAAAAAAATCCCATAATCTTAGACATATTATTCAATACTTACATTAGTAAAGAAAAGTTTGAGATTTCATGACATTATCATTTAAGGGTGTTACAGTGCAAGTGCAATTGTGAGAGTGAAAAAGAGCAAATTTGAGAGAAACATCGAGTGTAAGAGTGAAATATTGGGTTTTGTAGGATTGTACTGGGTTGAGTTGAGTGTTTGTATCATTCTTCCAATAATATACAATCTGCTGCCTTTGTGGACGTAGCTGATTTTGAAGAACCATGTAAATCTGCTTGTTTTTGTTTGCTTTCGGTCCAGTATGCACAACAAATTGGTATCAGAGCATTAGGAAAGCTATAACACAGAAAAACACGTTTCATCTCTCGGTTCAAAGTTGCAGAATTTTCAAAGTCCTCAGATCTTATTTTGACCACCAGTAGAGATTCCTCTCGTCGATACGAGTTTGACGATATAAAGATCATCGAAATCGGAGTTGAAACGAGCCCTGTATAGCCCGTTGAAGTTTCGCCTGGAATCTACCAGAAAAACCAGACAGTGCCGGAGTTCAAGCTTGAGAAGATTGCCACGTTATTCGACACATTAACACTGAGTCATCATCCACGTCATCAACAGATGGTCCATAGTTCCATATCATCAGCCACGTCATCTAATGGTGACTGAATATTCTCTTGTCAAAATAAGAATATTCTTTAGCAAAGACAAAATATTCCTTTCCTGAGTCAACTCGGTCAAATTGGTTTTTTGGCCAAGTCAGTGATGTTTTAGCCTGTTTTTGGACGAGTCAGGCTTGTTCCTAGCATTTTCAACCATTTTGGACGCAATCGTGGTGTCCATTTTGTGAAACAGCAAGTCGAAGTTACTGTTTTGGCTCTTTTAAGCATAAAAGTGCGTGTTTTAACCATTTTTGGAGTCCATTTGTAATTCAAAGACGTCCTAATGGTTGATATTCTAGAAGAAAAATCAGCGGGAAATGTTAGTATACCTCCACAATACATCCCGGTATCGAGTATCAAATTTAAGGTGGAGAAGTTTGATGGGAAAGGTAATTTTGGCATTTGGAAATGTGAAGTTATGGATATGTTTGTCCAAATGAATTTGGATTTCACTCTAGAAGATAAAACAGAGGATTTGGATGAGAAAATCTGGGAAAGGATAAATTAGTTGGCCTGCAATTCCATCCGACTTTATCTTATAAAGGATTAGAAGTAAACCTTTTTAGAACAAAACTTTGCAAAGGAATTATGGCAAGCACTGGAGGACAAGTTTATGAAGAAGAGTGTAGAGAATTGTCTCTACTTGAAGAAAAGGATCTTCTGTTTTTAGCACAAGAAAGGTACTTCAATGAATGAGCATTTGAATGATTTCAATAAAATGATAGCTGATTTGAAGAATTTGGATGTGGAAATCGATGATGAAGATAAGGCTCTGTTGTTATTGAATTCATTGCTTGACACATATGAACATCTCGTCACCACTTTACTGTATGGTAAAGAAAAGATTAAATTCATTGATGTGTCCAATGCTTTGGTGAACAATAAGTACCACAAGAATGACCAAATTGTTCACAAAGAGTCAACGTCAGAAGCATTGACAGTTAGAGGCAGAACAAACCCAGAAGATTTTGAGGGCGAGGGAGATCTAGCTCAACATTCAGAGGAGAATCATCAAACAAACGATGTCTTGCAAAAGATAAGTGTGCTTTTTGTCACAAAAAAGGCACTGGAAGAAAGATTGTCCAATCAAGGGCAACAAGGAAAAAGATGAACCGATTGTGAACGTTGCACGAGTTGAAGATGAACGAGACCTTGCATTCATGGTCTCATCACCAGAAAACCATTTTAGTGAATGGGTTCTTGATTCTACATGTTCCTATCACATGTGCCCTAACAAGCACTTATTCTCGAGACTCGAGGAGTTCGATGGAGGAGTTGTGTTGATGGGTAATGACGATGTTTGTGAGATCAAAGGGATTGGGACTATCCATCTGAAGATGCATAATGGGGTAGTCAAGACACTAATAGAGGTACGATATGTACCTGACTTGAAGAAAAATATCTTCTCACTTGGAGTCCTAGAATCCAGTGGTTATAAAATTATCATACATGGTAGAGTCCTGAGAGCAATCCGTGGTGCATTAGTTGTCTTAAGAGGAGGATAGTAAACTTATATTTCCTGGATGGATCTACAGTTACTGGTACACCAACTGTCTCCAAGAGTTTAGAAGATGATGAAGCATATAATTCTAGACTTTGGCACATGCGTTTGGGGCATGCTGGTGAAAAGGCATTGCAAGGATTGGTCAAGCAAGGTTTATTAAAAGGCACCAAGACTGGGAAGCACGAGTTCTATGAGCATTGTGTTCTTGAAAAACAGATACGGGTCAAGTTTGGCACTGCGGTACACAACACAAAAAGAATTCTAGATTATGTTCACACAGACGTATGAGGACCTTCAAAGAATGAATCTATTGGAGGTAATTGTTGGTTTGTTACTTTTATTGATGATTTCTCAAGACGAGTATGGGTGTACATAATGAAACACAAGGATGAGGTCCTTGATATTTTTTTGAAATGGAAGAAAATGGTGGAGACTCAAACTGGAAGGAGAGTTAAGACTCTTCGGTCACATAATGGTGGTGAGTACACTTCAGATCCTTTCTTTGAAGTTTGTTAGGATGAAGGGATCAAACGACATTTTACTGTGCGTAAAACACCATAACAAAATGGAGTAGCAGAACGCATGAACCACATATTGGTGGAGAAAGTCCGATGTATGCTATCACATTCAGGACTAAACAAAGTGTTTTGGGGCGAGGTGTTAATCTATGCTCGTCATATTGTTAATCGGTTACCTTCAGCAGCATTAAATGGAAGAACCCTCTTAGAGGTATGGTCAGGCTCTCCTGCAAATGATTATGACTCTATGTGTATATTTGGTTGCTCAACATATTATTATGTTACCGAGTCCAAGCTAGATCTTAGAGCCAAGAAAGCTATATTTTTGGGCTTTGGTGGAGGAGTAAAAGGTTACAGACTCTGGTGTTCTGAATCAAAGAAAGTGATTTTGAGTAGAGATGTCACTTTTGATGAGTTTGACATACTACAACAAGAGAAATTGCAGGAGAAGGAAAAACAGTCTGGTGATGCACAACAGGTGGAGTTGGAGACTTCAGTCATTCTTATATAGACTATTCAGGTAATCCCTACTGAATGAGATTCATAGGAAAGTTCAGATGAAGAGGATGCAACAACTCCAACAACCACATAACAAGAATCCATTGCAATGAGTAAACCAAAAAGAGTTATCAAGAAACCTGCTCGGTATTGTAACATAGTGGCTGATGTACTTTTAGTGATTGATGATGGAATCCCCTACACCTACAAATAAGCAATACAGAGTGTAGAAAGTGCAAAATGAAAAGAGGCAATGGATATAGAGATGAAATATCTCTACAAAACTCAAACTTGGGATTTGGTACAACTCCCTAAGGGCAAGAAGATAATTGGTTGCAAGTGGATACATGCCAAGAAAGAAGGTAATCCTGGAAAAGACAACATTCGTTTTAAAGCAAGATTAGTAGAAAAAGGCTATGCTTAGAAGGAGGGGATAGATTATAATGAGGTATTCTCTCCAGTCGTTAGCATTCATCAATCCATATTCTGCTAGCCTTGGTTGCACGGTTTAATTTGGAGTAAGCCCAACTTGATGTGAAAACTGCCTTCCTACATGGAGATTTGAAAGAGGAGATTTACATGCCTCAGCCAGATGGTTTCAAAGTCACTAGAAAAGGGAATTGGGCTTGTAAACTGAAGAAGTTATTATATAGATTGAAGCAATCTCCTCGCCAGTGGTATAAGCGATTTGATAAGTTCATGACAGAACATGGATACACACGGAGTCAGTTTGACAACTGTGTATATTTTCGCAAACTTCTTGATGGTTCTTTCATCTATTTGCTTTTATATGTGGATGATATGTTGATTGCAGCAAAGAGCAAGGTAGAGCTTGATAAACTGAAAGCTCAACTGAGAACTGAATTTGAAATGAAGGACGAGAAGCTAAGAAGATTCTTGGCATGGAGATTTAAAGAGACAGAAAAAAAGGCACAGTCTGTTTGACACAGACCCAATACTTGAAGAAAATTCTACAGAGATTTGGGGTAGATGGTAAGACCAAGCCTGTAAGCACACCTCTAGCTCCTCATTTTAAGCTAAGAGGAAGAACACAAGCATATGGCTCAAATTTTATATGCACATGTAGTTGGTGCATTAATGTATGCAATGGTTTGTACGAGACCAGATATTTCACATGTTGTCAGTATGGTGAGCAGGTATATGCATGATCCGAGAAAGGGTCACTGGCAGACAGTTAAATGGATTCTACGATACATTCATGGCACAACTGATATTGGTTTAAAGTTTGAGAGGGATGATAGACTCGAACAAAATTTAGTTGGTTATGTGGACTCGGACTATGCTGGTGACTTAGACAAGCGTCGCTCCACAACAGGCTATGTGTTTACACTTGCTAAAGGGCATGTAAGTTGGAGGTCAACGTTACAATCAACAGTAGCTTTGTCAACAACTGAGGCAGAGTACATGGTAGTAACAGAAGCTTTCAAGGAAGCTATTTGGTTACATGGGTTGATTGAAGATTTGAGAATTGTTCAAGAGCACGTGGATGTCCATTGTGATAGTCAAAGTGCTATTTGTCTTGCAAAGAATCAGGTTCATCATTCCTGCACCAAGTACATTGATGTTCGATTTCATTTTGTTCGAGAAATTATGGATGAAGGGGATATTCTACTACAGAAGATTGATACCGCAGATAATCCAGCTAACATGCTCACAAAATGTGTCTCAAAGATCAAGTTCCAATATTGTTTGGACTTGGTCAACATCCCTCGGTGCTGCACCCTGCTGAGCACCTTCAGGGTGCAGCACCATATGGCGTATTAGAGGCGGCATTGATTGATCACGAGGATTGGATGGAAAAATCTTGCCAAGGTGGAGATTTGTAGCAAATTTATGTCAACATTTTCCACCACCATCACTTATGACAAATACACTAAAGTCAGCCGCAATATTTATTGTGATAGTTAGCAGTTGGTTGGTATTTATTGGTTGCTGCCAAGGCTTCCATTTCTCCTATAAATGGAGACAAAGAGAGAGCAAGAGAAGAGCAAGTGTGCAGTGAGTGCAAATGCAACTGTAAGAGTGAAAAAAAGCAGATTTGAGAGAAACACCGAGTGTAAGAGTGAAATACTGGGTTTTGTGGGATTGTATTGGATTGAGTTGAGTGTTTGTATCATTTTTTCAATAATATATAATCTGCTGCCTTCGTGGACATACCTGGTTTTGAGGAACCATGTAAATTTGTTTGTTTGTGTTTGTTTTCGGTCTAATATACACAATATTATTCTGAATGACTTTCGACACTGTGTACATGTACTTCACTACCAGCTAATTGTTAGCTTCTTAAATTTCAATGAGTTATGCTCTATAATGTGCCATGAATGTTTGCTTTATGCTATACTTCAAACGAGGTTTATAATACAATATTGTTAACGTGCAAACCATTTTAATTGTAATGCCTTAAAGCCATCGCAGAAAATGCTTCCACCTTTGAAGCATTTGCTTTATGCTATACTTGAAACGAGGTTTGAGAATATATATTATATTCTAACCCTCCCAGTGCTGTATATTCCTAAAAAAAATGGCGGGCGAAATCAACAATTATTCCCAAAAGAAAGTGCATATCCATTCCATAGAACAGAGAGGCTCGTTAAGCAATTCATGCCATTTCTGCATCAATATTAAATCCTTCATGAAGAGATTAATTCGGTCTAGATATTGATTCTCTGAATCAGCTTTACTCTCGCTCTCTCTCCCCCTCGGATTACATAGCCTAATCCATTGATCTTCATATTATCGAATTTCTCTTGCTCTTCAGGGGGAAAATGTCTTGTTTGGACTGTCAATGCAATATAAAACTGACACAATATTATAGATATTAACCTATAACTAAAAAAAGAATATGATGTTTTATTGCATGGTTAAACAACCAAGTCAATCCAAGAATTCTTGCTCGCTTGCAATTAGATCCCTGTAATTTCTAACATTTATTCTAATCTAAGACTTTAAGCCTGAAATTCTAATATGCTGACATGAGTATAGATTAAGGAATGTGTTCTTCAAGAGAGTATAGTAATTCTATTCAATTAAACAAGTGTTTGGGAATCTTATCCACGTAGAATATTATCAAAGAGGATCCTTTGCTTGCCATTGGAGCAATTGTAAAGGAGAAATAGAACAATTTGGAATTCATATTAAAGAGGGAGAGTCTATCATTCTTGGCAGATCTTTTTGGATGTTGGAGGCAGGTTGATATCAGCGCATCAAAATCATTTAAAAATGTTAAAAAAATATTAATTTAAAGCAAATAAAAAATTTTAATTTAAAAAAAAAAAACACTTTTGAAATACAAAAAAAACAGGATCTAAAAGAAACAATCATATTAACCGCTTCACGTGCACGCTGATTTCCATCACCACCGCCCTTTAGCTTAACATTTTAAAAAGTATATTAACATTTATTTTTAATATCAATACATCAAAATAATTTAAAAATAAAAAATTTAAATTAAATTAATTTTATTTTCAAAAACACGATTGGACCACGATACTAAATAAAACCTTAATAGTTCATGGTTAAATTCATTGGGACTACGATTTTCAAACTACTTTTTATTTAAAAATATATTAAAATAATATATTTTTTAATTTTTAAAATTTATTTATAATATACTTCAAAAACATAAAAAAATTTATTTTTTAAAAATATTTAAACACACTCTAAGGTTTTGTTGAAAGTGGGAATGCTACATGATATTTCTGATGAAAAATCTTGCTAATATAAACGAACCCGCCTAAATGAAGCAATCTTATTGGCCGCTTCATCTCCATCTCCACCACCGATTAGCTTACCGATCAACAGCTCAAATCCCATTTCACTGTCTCCAGGGTGTGTTTTATATTGTGGTAGTTATTGTTGTTGTGGTTTGAAAAAAATTATTTTTATAAGAAATATTTTCAGTTGAGGTTAGTTTGAAAAAATATATGTTTTGTTAAAACTGTGGTTGAAATTGAAATTGAACAAAAAGTATTTTAATGTGTTTGGTTAAAAAAATACTTTTTAAATTGAGGTTATATATATATATATTGATGATTTTTAATTTAAATATTATAGATATAACTACTGTTATTACATCATGAAATAAATAATATTGATATCAAATATTTTTTTATTATTCCATTAAACTACGTGCAATTTCATCACGTACAAAATCTATCCAACAAGGACTATATTTTTCATGGTTTATTAAGCGCGCAATAACATCAGGTAAAAATATCATTAAGAACAAAATTTGGATTGCAATTAAATTCTACGTCATCAAGCGATCTCCTTCTAATTTTTTAAATAAAACACAATTAAAAAAAATAAAAATTGAATTTTTTTTAACCGGGTCGGACCAAGCAAGAACAAAATTAGGATTGTGATCAAATTCTACAAATGCTACATCATCAAGCAATCTCCTTTTAATTTTTTGAATAAAATACAATTAAAAAAAAAGTAAAAATTTTATTTTTTTTAATTGGATCGAACCCGGTTCAATACATTTAATTTTAAATCGAATCTAGTTCGACCGGAATAGTAGCCGGAACAGTGGAGTCACCCTCCACTGTTCACATGAACAGTAAATTGCACTCTCAATTCCCTAACCTCCTATCCCCTCCCCTCGCCCTATAAAAATCCCCAGAACCTCCTATCCCTACCAGCCAAAAACTTTCAATTCCCTAACCTCCTATCCCCTCCCCTATAAAAATCCCCAGAACCTCCTATCCCTACCAGCCAAAAACTTTCAATTCCCTAACCTCCCTTCGCTTTCTCGAGAAACAAACAGAAACCCGAAAACCCTATTTCCCAATTCACTTACTTCAACGGCACAAAGCAAACAGCAAGAAAATCAACCGGAGGAAAAGCCCCAAGGAAGCAGGTAGCCACCGAGGCAGCCAGGAAGTTAGCCCCAAGGGAGAAACGAGAAAAAACTTCTAAAACTGCCGGTTGTCGAGAGCTTTTAGGTATGCAAGTTTCTATCCAAAGGCTTTTTGTGTCTTTGTTAATTGCTTTTAGAGTGATATTAATGGAATTTTATGAGAACTACAAGGGTTATAGTGGGAAAATTGAAATTATAAGAGTAGAAGTAGAATAATGATGAATCTATAAGGATAATCATTGAAGTTTACCCTTTTATTTTACAAGAAGACACCACAAATTTGCATTCCATAATCAAACACACTCAACTTCACATATGACAACATTACGATAGGTTTCTTATTTGATGAACATGTGAATGATGTATCTTAATTTCATTATGTATTCGTTTGAGGGTCTCCCATACTTCTTTGGATGCATTTGCAGAGGCAATGATTTTAAATGTGGCCTCATCAAGGCCCTAGTAGATGATGGACTTGTCCTTGGTGTCCCTCTTTGTATCGGCTTGAAGGATCGTTCTTTGAGCATCTAACATAGACGCTTTAGCTTATTTGGATAGTGCTTCTTCGTACCCATCTTCTACGACGTCCATGATATCTTGAGCGCCTAGTAGGGCTCTCATCTGAATATACAAATTATCATAGTATTCTTTGGTGAGTCTTGGTATCACAATTGATGCATTTGTGATATCCATTATGATTTGAAATGGAAAAAAAAAATCAATTTAAAGTTGAAATTTCAGAAAACTGACTCCAATGAGCTTGAAATGTCGATTTTTGCCAAGGACTATTTTTAAATTTCAGAACTTTCCTAAAATAATTGAGATTTGCTTTTTAGTTTTTCTTTTGAGAATAACTATCAAATAAAGTTACATATTTAAGCACTCAAAATTAAATGAAGTAAAGATTATTTTTCAATCATTATGTCACAATTAGATTTTCTAAAATGAGGTAATGTTGACTAATATTTGGTCTACTGGTTATGGAAGAGTAGCAATTCCTGAGATCGCTCAGAACTTTAGAGCTTCTGGGGTTATTTTGCAATTTTTGAAATTGTTGGGGGTGTTTATTACATTTGAGAAACATGAGGAATTGTTATGAAATTTATTTAAATTTTGGGTGGCTTTGAAATATTTAGTGTCTATTCTGAAATTTATGGAACTTATGTGGTTGTTTTGCAATTTCAGAAAAGTGGCTGGTCTGATTTTTTCGGATTGTTTTCTCCAGCGAAGGTGACTTTTCACGGTGAAACTTCAAGGAGGCTCGTTTAGACTCTGTTTGGGCAGATTTTTGCCTCATTACAATTATCTTGTTGAGTACTTTTCAATGGGTATCAACATCAAAGAACTTTTTGATGATTTCCCGGTAAAATCAGAATGCTTTCATGAAACCATGCTCAATAATGCTTTCATGAAGGAAAATTTTCCCATTATTTCTTTATATTTAATTTTCATCCCGAAGGTGATAAACTATAAAAAAACAAATTCGTCAACAATGATAAAAATTGATTATTTGTTGCAAAATATAGATCAAGTAAAATGAATTATCTCAATAGAAAACGATTAAAATAGTGTGTTTTTTTTTTTTTTTTTTTAACTTTATTTTTCGGGCGCTTGTAAATGTTAAGGAACCTTTTGAAGCCAATATAATTTAATTGAGCTTGAGTAGCCATGAAAAATATCTGCGTTTAGCCAATATATTGCTGTTTGTGTGAACTTGTGAAAAGACGTGATTTAAGAGAATATTGTTCGAATTTGATGTCGTGCAAATATTATTTTGGAACAGCCAAGGAAGCCATCATCTCGTGCAAATACTATTACGGAACAGATAAGTGAGTCATCATCTGGGTCCAGTCCGGGTGACCCAGATCGGAGCGATGAAGTTTCACTTGATATCAGTATGATAGCCAATTCTCTGACGGAGAAATTGAAGATCAAGAAGGCTCTCTCCCGGGCATGCTGCATCTATAGAGTCCCCGAACCAGTGCGGGAGTTAAATGCGAAGGCATGTGCACCTCGAGCAGTCTCAATAGGTCCTTTTCACCATGGTGAAGAAAATCTAGAAGCTATGGAAAACCACAAAATAATGTACCTGCAGCAGTTTCTTGAACTGAACAATGTACGTGTGGAAGATTTAATTGACATTATCAAGGTGAATGAAACGAAATTACATGATAGTTATGCCGAAACCAATGATCTTTGGAGGGGAGAGTTCTCAGAAATGATCTTACTGGATGCTGTCTTCATTATTATGCTCTTACTGAAACTGAAGTACCCGAGACGGTTTGATGAAATGGGATGTTGTGACCACATCTTCTATCCTCCATTTAAGTTAGTTGACGTGCTGTGGGATATGTGCTTGCTTGAAAATCAGCTTCCATTCTTCATCCTCGAGAAGTTGTTTGAGCGGGTAGAAAATCGTGTCAATCCTGATAACTGTACCTTTATTGAGCTTACCTGTCTGTTTTTACGAAACATAATGGATGAATGGGTAAAAGAAGACAGTTGGGAACAACTCGATTCCTCTGAAGTCCTACATTTCGTTGACTTTATAAGAAAGTGTCAGCAGCCTATGGCGCAGCGCCGTCATGAGCAAGGAACAGGTATTTTAAGAGCACCCACTGCAACGGAGCTCCATCAATCTGGAGTGAAGTTCATGCATCCAGAAAAAAGGTCACTATTAGATGTTAGATTCAGTAATGGGATTCTAGAAATTCCACAGCTAAAAATACACGGCCGTACAGAAATCTTATTCAGAAATCTCCAGGCCTTTGAGAAATGCCATTATAAGCCTAAGAATAATTTCGTTAGTGACTATATTACTTTCATCAGCTGCCTTGTCAGGGCTCCTAATGATGTGGTACTACTTGCTCATAAAGAGAATTTGAAAAATCTGCTAAACAGTGACGAAGCAGTGTCAAATCTCCTTTGCAAACTTCGTAAAGAAAGTTATGTCAATGCAGATGGTTTTCTTTCCGGTATCCGCAAAGAGCTGACTTTACATTGCAGAAAGCGTAGGCACAAGTGGAAGGCAACCTTGAAGCAGGTTTATTTCAACAATCCATGGACCGGCATCTCTGTTGTTGCTGCTTCTTTTCTCCTTATTCTTACTGTCATACAGGCGGTGTGTTCTATCCTTCAATTGCGATAAATATTTAATCCCTTTGTACTGTTCCCCCCTTATGATTGCAATGTAATTAAAATCTGAAGTAATAACAGATCTTTTTCGTTTCTTGTTTTCCTGATCTTGTTGCATAATAAATTAATCCCCCTCCTAAGGAAAATAATATGCGACCATCTCCTTTCCTCTGTAACACCTAAAGAACCAGCCGTCCCTGCCAAAACACTTACACAGCATCGAAATCCAACCACACCACTACCCTGTCACCATCAACCTTGCCTCACACACCACTGTCTCAGATTTACTTTGAGCGATTCTCCTCTTGGTTAGATTATCAAACCCTCCGCAGAACTCTTAACAAATATGGCGTAGTAATTGTTATGTACATATCACGACGACACAACGGAAGAAACTGGAGGCCTGGCTTTGTTACAATGCAAACAGATTCTGAACAACAGGATCGCCTTGGAAAGCTTAATGGAATATGGTTTGGGTCTTATCGTCTACGTGCAAATTTGAAGCGGTTTCAACAGGAGAATACAGATTCCCAGCATCGGATTCCGATAAAAAAGCATGTTCAGCGTGTATCAGTACCAGTCAGGGAGTGCGACTGCAGAAGTTATTCTATGGTTGCGCGAAAAGGGAAAATCCAGCAAGCACTCGTCAACTACAAAGCAATGCATACCCTGTTACTCAAACAGAGGATATCAACGTAGCCCTTGTCATCCAAGATAATATTATTAATGCGGTCCCAGTTGTTCAACCAGTGCCTTCACTCGTTATAACACATGATCCAGAAGAGAAGGAGCTTGCATGGATGGAGAATAGCTTGGTAGGGTATGTCGACCAGAGAAAGGTCCTAATGTCAAGTGGTGCTCGGTGGACTCCTTAAATAATGTATAATTTTTAACTTGGCTACTTTTGATCCCACTCTCCATATATTTCCATACGAACAACCATTAACACTCCCAAGTTAATTATAAGTTTCAAACAACAAAAAGTCATAACCCAACATTAAAGAGATTATAACAAGAACACTCCATTGAAAATAAATAAAGAAAAACCACTTCTCCTATACCAATCCCCACCATTTGAAAAATAACATTAGAAAAAGAAAAAGAAAAAACCAGTAAAATTAATTTATATCAACATTCAACTGCAGGCTTTTGTGCAATTGCCCCATCAACAGTAACAATTTGGTCACCACTACCAACACTAACTATACTTCCAGGCAGTTTCCTCTTGGGCTTGGCTTCTTGCAGCATCAATACGACATCCCTCATCGACGGTCAGTCCGCAGGATTCCGGCTAGTGCATAGCAAAGCAATTCTAAGCATTTGCATCATTTCTTCCCTCACAGATGCAATTGATGCCCCCGCATCCTTGTCTAAAATGTCATTTATACCGTCCTTAGCCTTTATCTTCGACCTTACCCAATCAACAATGCTATTACCATCCCCAAACTCAGCATCGACCGACCTCTTGCCGCTTCTAATCTCCATTATCACCACCCCATAACTATAAATATCACTCTTCTCTCATCAACTTGCAGTGTGTAAGCATACTCTGCACGGTAAAAGCTCGATTTCAGTGACCCAGGTCAATCCAACAAAGAAAGTAATCATGCCAAGTGCATCGAGAAGTCAAAAACTGCAATGAATGAGAGGATTAAAAGAAATTATTCGTGGGGCCCAACTGTCCATGGTAAATCTAGGTTGACACTATTGGATTTTATTTATCACGTAACTATACGATGCTGTGAATAAATTGATATAAATATATAATGTGATTGGCAACAGAATCTCTCCCCATAAGATAAGATTTATGCTTAGTTTTAATTAAATTGTTGTTGACCATTCAGCCCAATGGCTAGGTCAGGGTCTTACCTCTATTTTACCAAGTTCTTAGTTAGGGTTTGGACTTTAGGAATGGACTGAAGCAATATTCACTTCCAACCTCATACCCTGGTGAAATGGACTTGCTTGTATGCTACCGTTCAGTTGAATTTTTGCTTGTAGTTCTGGCGATCCTGTTCTTACCTGAGTTGTCTTTTTGTTTTTTGGTCTGCTGCTTTTTAATCCATGATACTATAATTCTTTGTGATTTATTGTAAAGGATTAAAAATGTTACTATATAAAATAAAACATATTAATGTATATAATTATTATAATTGATTTTCATGAGTTTTATTTATTTATTTTATCATAATTCAGCAATAAGTAATAAATGAAGCTCAATAAAATACATCCAAAAAATGCTTTGTGATTGTTCTGAAGACAGTCGTTACCTTTTATCTATTTATAAATATGTCTCTAGCATTTTCAATTCGAGTATAAATAATTTCTTGGTTAACCTAGCGAAATCTCCTCTTTACTTAAAATCATTAGAGAATTATTTTCTATATTCTTAATTGCAGTTTTGCGCTCTTTATAATCAACAATGAAAATTTTAAATCTCATCTTTATTTTCTTTAAAATAAAACCTAAAATTAAAATTTTTGGATGGAGAATTAAATGTTATTGGGATATTCAAATCATTTGATTAGTTTTATATGCAAATTATGTACGGAACCTTGAAAAAAATACAAGTACTCACGCACTCAAATACATGGAAATTAAAATTGAAAATAGAGTATAAAGACTAAATTCTGAAATTACATTAATTTAGAAAAGGATGGTGTCCAAAATTAATAAATAAAATTAGACCAGTGAGCATATATGTTTAATTTATAATCATGTGATTTCTTCGATCATGGTAAATTAGAAGAAGGTGCAAGCAACAGTTGCTCCCATTTTTTGCATGCTTTCTTCTTCCTAGACCAGACAAGATATCTAAATTTGTTCTGATTGTTAACAGGAGAAAGAATACAAAGAAGCCCTGGAAGCATTCAATGAAAAGAACAAAGAAAAAGCTCAGCTAGTAGCCGCATTAATGGAGTTATTGTTTCAGAATTTAATTTCCATCGGTACTCAAGACTTGTATTCTTGTCTCCAGACCTTTTGAGTTTTGAGTTTTGAGTTTTGAGTTCTTTTCTTTTAATCCTTCTTTTTCACTGCTACCTTCTTGTCAGCTGCTGACTGAGAGTGAAAAACAGAGGATGAAGAAGCACAAAAAAATATCTCCTTTCTTTTTCTTTTTTTTTTTCTTTTGTTACAACACTTTCTTGAAAAAGTTTGGATTGGACTAACTAAGAAAGGAGAAGAAAGAAAGTGAATCACTATACTAATTCCCAACCAATCCTTCCCTTTAGGTTATTGTACCAATAAAAATAAAACAAAATAAATAATTGAAGGAGTCGAAACTTGATAGAATTCGAGAAAGCAAGCAGCAAATATATATTTTTTTATAGGATTATATTAAACAAGTCAAATATAGGGTTAAACAAAAAGATTCGCAAATAAAAGTGCTAATGAAATTATTTCCGTAATCCAATGGCCACAATATCTGTTATTGCTGCTGTTATTCTCCGCTTCATGCTCACTGTGATCCAAACTGTGTGCTCTGTCATTCAAGTTCGTGAGGTTTACTTTCACAATTGTTTGTAGCAAATTTATGTCTAACATTTTCCACCATCATCACTTATGACAAATACACTAAAGTCAGCCGCAATATTTATTGTTATAGTTAGCAGTTGATTGGTATTTGTTGGTTGCTGCCAGGACTTTCATTTCTCTTATAAATGGAGACAGAGAGAGCAAGACAAGAGCAGGTGTGCAGTGAGTGCAAGTGCAACTGTGAGAGTGAAAAAGCGCAAATTTAAGAGAAACACCGAGTGTAAGAGTGAAACACTGGGTTTTGTGGGATTTTACTGGGTTGAGTTGAGTGTTTGTATCATTCTTCCAATAATATACAATCTGCTGCCTTCATGGACGTACTCAGTTTTAGTGAACCATGTAAATCTGCTTGTTTGTGTTTTTATTTATGTTTGCTTTTGGTCAAGTATGCACAAATTGATATCAAAGCATTAGGAAAGCTAGAACAATGAAAAACACGTTTCATCTCTCGGTTCAAAGTTGCAGAATTTGCAAAGTCCTCAGATCTTGATTTTGACCACCTGCAGAGATTCCTCTCATCGATACGAGTCTAACGATATAAAGATCATCGAAATTGGAGTTGAAACGAGCCCTGTAGAGCTGCCTTCGTGGATGTACCCGGTTTTGGTGAACCATATAAATCTGCTTGTTTGTGTTTTTATTTGTGTTTGCTTTCGGTCCAGTATGCACAAATTGGTATCAGAGCATTAGGAAAGCTGGAACATTGAAAAACATGTTTCATCTCTCGGTTCAAAGTTGCAAAATTTTCAAAGTCCTAAAATTTTCAAAGTCCTCAAATCTTGATTTTGACCACTTGCAGAGATTCCTCTTGTCGATACGAGTCTGACGATATAAAGATCATCAAAATCGGAGTTGAAACGAGCCCTGTAGAACTCACCGAAGTTTCGCTTGAAATCTGCTAGAATAACTAGATAGTGCTGGAATTCAAGCCTGAGAAGACTGTCACGTCATCCGACACGTTAACGCCGAGTCATCATCCATGTCATCAACAAATGGTCCACAGTGCCATATCATCAGCCATGTCATCTAATAGTGACTAAATATTCTCTTGACAGAATAAGAATATTCCATTTACAATGACAGAATATTCTTTAGCAGAGACAAAATATTCTTTTCCTGAGTCTACTCGGTCAGATTGGTTTTTTGACCAAGTCAGTGATGTTTTAGCCTGTTTTTGGCCGAGTCAAGCTTGTTCCTAGCATTTTCAATTATTATAGACGCAACCGTGGTGTCCATTTTGTGAAACAGCAAGCTGAAGTTACTGTTTTGGCTCTTTTAAGCATAAAAGTGTGTGTTTTAACAATTTTGGGATTCCATTTGTAATTCAAAGATGTCCTAATGGCTGATATTCCAGAAGAAAGATCAGCGGGGAATGCTAGTATACCTCCATAATACATCTCGGTATCGAGTACCAAATTTGAGGTGGAGAAGTTTGATGGGTGTTGTTACTCATTTTTGGAGCCCACGTGCTGAAGATGATGTGTATCCTTTTTGAACCAAGTGCAGGAGTGTAGCTCATGTTTGCTGGAAAATTGACAAAAGCAGAGGAGAAATAAATATATTTTTTAACCCTGTTTGAGCTGTTTTCTACTCTTTTTATCCTCCCTTTTGGCTGCCAATAGCAAACCTATGGTGTTGGTGTTCTCTTAATTAGTTTTTCTAGGATAGGTTTGCTATGGTGAATGGATTTGGGCTCAAAATCTAAAAAGAAAGAACCCTTAGATATGTCTACAAAGTACCAAGGAGAACCAATGCAGATCTCTTGAAATCTGTGTTTGATTCAAACTAAATTTATTAAGATAAAAATCCAAGGAGATTCCATGTGCTTTAAAAGCTCATTTTCCCCTTAGTATATCAATAGTTTGAGACTCGTAAATCGCAAGAAGGAAGGACAAAAATTTAGAAATCTAAGGAAATTCAGGGCGCCTTAAAAGCCTATTTTTGCCTTAGTGTTTCATACTCTCATGGCTCGTAAATCATGGAATCAAGAATTGAAATGTCCTCGATTATAATCAAGACTTCTTTCAAGGCTGTGTGATGACTTATTATTCCTAGAAAATTATTTTGGATATTTACCATTGAGGGTTTTTTTATCCAAATATTAATAGTGAATAATACCAAGTTATTCCCAATAATATTTTGGATATTCATCCCTTTGGAATTTCTTTATCCAAACATTAACGGTGATTAATAAATGAATTCCCCTCAAAATAAGATTTTTTATATTTTTTGGAATATTGGCCAATACCCTTTGGAGTTTTACAAACATGTTGTAAAATCCAGAAATGTAAGAAAATAATTTTTTTGTTGTGTTTAAGAAATCCATGTGAAAACACATTTTCAAAACTTCAAATATATATATATATATATATATATATATATATAAAGACATTAAAAACATGTTAGGGTATTGGCCGTATGCAATACACAAGAAAAAAAATTATTTTTTTTTATCAAAAACACAAGCATCACAATTAAATATAAAAATCGCAATAAAAGTTAACCAATCGTCACATATATTCTAAAATTTATAAGAAGCTTAAAGCAACTTTAAAAAAAATTATAACTAGAGATAAATAAAACATGAGCACGAGGGAGCAAAAATTATGAAACCAGAATATCGTGACAATGTCCATACCCCCACAAACCCATTCTTTCATAAACCTAAGATCTGCTTTACTCATCCCACTCTATTCATGTATATAAGAAAAACAAAATCATGGCCGGCTAATCTCTCCTCCGGCGGCGTAAAGAAAACACAAAATGAATGTCCCTAAACGTAAAAGTTCCTAAACATGAAGACAACCCCTTTTAAATGGACTGCAGCTAAACTCAAACATCATGAAAGAATAATGGGCAAGCGCTGGCTTTGTCTAAACAGAAACCAATTATTCAGAGGGAAGAAAACAATTTTACAACCAAATGACCAATGGATGCTTAGTATAAAAATAACAAAGGAGGAGAGATTGGGGCTTAAACCTGCAGATCCTGTTTGCAGAAAATAAAACCAAAGACCGAAAGACAGCTCACGCTTGCCTCCTTAGCTACTAGTAAATGACAAATGAAACAAAGATGCTGAAGCTGTGATTTGCTTGTGAATTGAACGTTCTTCTTTCTATGTTCTCTTGCTCTTTCTGGTTTTGTTGTTGCCTACCTCTCCTTTTCTCCTTTTTTTGGTTCCTCTTTTCTGTCTTGCTTCCCCCCCCCCCCTTTTTTTCATCCCTCTCCTCCCAGCAGAGGAGGCTTATATAACCTAAAACGCAACTCTATTTAGGAAACAAATATTATATTAACTCTAGGGTGTAATCTTGGGTGATCAGAAATAGGAAATCAAAATATTTTGATTCTAATTCTGTGATCATATTTGATTTCTTTCCAGTATTTTAGAGGATGGTGTGGCTCCTTTCTTTCCTTCCATAGCTGGGACCATGAGGCACCAACTGTTTCCTTTGAAATGAGACAATAAAAATATGGTCTACAACTCTCTAATCCAGCAAGAGAAACATGGAAATCAGCAGGAAATTTGAAAAGAAAAAGAAAAGAAATCAGATGGGTAAAGGTGCATGTTGCAAAGTCTTATTTTCCTTATTCGGTGTGGTAGAAATCTCGTCATTTATGATGATCCAGCCCCCCTCTTTAGCTTCCAATATTGTTCTTCAATTAAATCCCTCATTTTAGCACTTTTCAATTCAGTCCTTGGTAAAAAAAAATCCTTCTAATCAGGCTTGCGAACTTGGGCTAAACCCTTTTTGCGGCAGGATTCTCTACTTTCACTTTAGTTATTCAAATGAGAATATCTTGAGCTTCTAATATTGAAATCAAGCAATTCGAAAGCCCACATTCATCTACACATCTAAAACTACAACTTTGATGAAGGATTCGAAGTGAGATAAAATTGTTTTAGATAACAGAATCTGGCAAGAAACTAGTTGGTCATAAAGGTTTTCTTGATCTGACAATGTCGAGCATCCAAATCTGACTGAGAGTCTTCCCTTAGAATAGTGTCCCCTAGGACCCAATAAAGGTGTAGGTCAGTTCTTCAACATGTCATGAGTGACAAAATATAGCTAGGATAATCAGATATCGTACGAAACCACGTCAAAATCAGAGCCTAAGTTGGAACAAAAAATTATGACAGCAGCATAATCAATTTTTTTTTTAAAATGCAAATTCTGAGGGATTTATATGAAGACTTCTTATCAGCCTAAGAAACCTGACGCTTTTGGCAGCAAAGGGGGAGGATAAAAAGAGTAGAAAATAGCTCAAACAAGGTTCGAAAAAATATTTCGAACCCTCTGCTTTTGTCAACTTTCCAGCAAATATGAGCTACACTCTTGCACTTGGTTCAAAAGGGATACACACCATCTTCAGCACATGGGGTCCAAAAATGAGTAACAACAGCTACCCCCTCTTTACAATACTTACGAAGCCAAGACTTGTCAAGTGCTTAGCGTACCAAGTGTTGTAAAGGTAAATTGCCTGATCATGCTAAAACTCTGTGCTTTTCCTAAACAATGGTCCCAATATTAGGTGACCTGCTCATCTAAAAATTCTTAGAAAACTCCACGCCTTTTCTAAAAAAATGGTCTCAATATTAGGTGACCTGCCCATGTTAAAATTCTTAGAAAACTCCATAATTTTCTAAGAAATGGTCTCAATATTGGATGACCTGCCCATCTTAAGATTTTTTAGAAATACTCACTTTTTCTATTAAAAAAAATGATCTCAATATTGGGTGACCTGCCTATCTTAAAATTCTTAGAAAACTCTACGCTTTTCTAAGAAACGGTTTCAATATCGGGTGGCCTGCCCATCTTAAAATTCTTACAAAACTCCATGTTTTTTTAAGAAACAGTCTCAATAATCGGGTGACTTGCCAATATTAAAATTCTTAGAAAACTCCATGCTTTTCTAAGAAATGGTCTCAATATCCGGTGACCTGCCCATCTTAAGATTTCTTAGAAAAACTCTACGTTTTTTCTATAAAAAAAGGGTCTCAATATCGGGTGACCTGCCCATCTTGAAATTCTTAGAAAACTCCAAGCTTTTCTAAGAAACGGTCTCAATATCGCATGGTCTGTCCATCTTAAAATTCTTAGAAAACTCCACGTTTTTCTAAGAAAAAGTCTCAATAATTAGGTGATCTGCCCATCTTAAAATTCTTAGAAAACTCCACGTTTTTCTAAGAAATGGTCTCAATATCGGGTGACCTGCCCATATTAAGATTTTTTAGAAAAACTCCATGCTTTTTCTATATAAAACAATGGTCTCAATATTGGGTGACCTGCCCATCTTAAGATTTTTTAGAAAAACTCCACGCTTTTCTAAGAAACAGTCTCAATATCAGGTAGCCTGCCCATCTTAAAATTCTTAGAAAACTCCATGCTTTTCTAAGAAACAGTCTTAATAATCGGGTGACCTGCCCATCTTAAAATTCTTAAAAAACTCCATGCTTTTCAAAGAAACAGTCTCAATAATTTGGTGACCTACCCATCTTAAAATTCTTAGAAAACTCCATGATTTTCTAAGAAATGGTCTCAATATCAGGTGACCTGCCCATCTTAAGATTTCTTAGAAAAACTCCACGCTTTTTCTATATAAAGAAAATGGTCTCAATATCGGGTGACATGCCCATCTTAAAATTCTTAGAAAACTCCACGCTTTTCTAATAAACGGTCTCAATATCAGGTGACCTGTCCATCTTAAAATTCTTAGAAAACTCCACGTTTTTCTTAGAAATGGTCTCAATATCAGGGACCTACCCATCTTAAGATTTTTTAGAAAAACTCCATGCTTTTTTATATAAAAAATGGTCTCAATATTGGGTGACCTGCCCATCTTAAGATTTTTTAGAAAAACTCGCTTTTTTAAGAAACAATCTCAATATCGGGTGGCCTGCCCATCTTAAAATTCTTAAAAAACTCCACGCTTTTCTAAAAAATAGTCTCAATAATCAGGTGACCTGCCTATCTTAAAATTCTAAGAAAACTCCACGCTTTTCTAAGAAATTGTCTCAATATCGGGTGACTGCCCATCTTAAGATTTTTTAGAAAAACTCCACGCTTTTTCTAAAAATGGTCTCAATATCGGTTGACCTGCCCATCTCAAACTTCAAAAGAAAACATCTTACCTCGAGGAAATTAAGCAGTGCTGGTTCACAATTCCTATCCTTTTTCGTAGTTCTGTTGACCTGAGATTTTGTACCTTAGCGGTTTCCTAAAAAATTGGAACTATTTTGGCTTTCGTCACACCTTTTCCTGCCAGGTTAGTGTTATGACAATATAACATGCATGTTTTTTTGTTACTTATTTTGGAAACATAGGTCCCCCTTTTCATTGTAGCCTTGTTCGAGCTTCTATTTCCATTTGTTTGCCCGACTTGTCCTCTTGAACTGGAATGTGATCTACGCGCTATATTTCATATCTTTTTTATGCTTGGTGAAGAGATCTATGGTTCCTTATGGGGCCTTTTCTTGCTCCATTGAACATTGTCTCGTATTATACTTTTATCGATGTTTTAATTGCCTTTTCCATTTTTAAGAAATTATTTTAAGAGGAAAACTCAAAAGACTTGGTTTTGTTCATGAAAACTAAAACTTTCAATGCAACAATTCTCATAAAGGTGCTTCATAGTTTTTTTATGATGATATCCCTTTAATGTTAGGCTTTGGTTCACTATATAGCCCTATATGCACTTCGTGCACTACTTGCCCCCCAGTGTGGTGTGCAAAAATATGTCAAGTTTAGATTTAGTTTGGTTCTCTCCAATTGATGGAGTCATCTCCTTAGTCATGCGTAAAAACAGTTCTTTTAAGTAAAAGATTTTGAATGCTATGAGATTGCTTGATGAAGAAAAGGTTCTTTATAGAGAGAATCCATGGCCGAACTTTATTTTATTGATTGGGAAGCACAGTATTTCTTTATAGAGTCAACATTCACAGGTCTAACTAGATCTTCTCCATCCATTTTAGATAACAATAAAGCTCCTCTTCAGAGCACTTTCTTTACCATGTAAGAGCCCTCATATTTTCTTCAGTACAAGATCTCCTTCGTGGAATCCTCGAGGTCGGACCTTCTTGTCATATGATTTGGCCATCCTTCTTTGGTATAATTGATGATGACAGATTGCAGCTATCCTCTTTTCAGTAATCAGATTCAGTTGTTCATATCTAACTTTTACCCATTCTACCTCTTTTAGCTCAGAGTCTATCAATACTCTCAATGAGGGGATTTCCACTTCTAAAGGCATCACTGCCTCCATTTCATATACCAACGCGTACGGGGTGGCTCTTGTTGAGGTTAGGATTGCGGTGCAATACGCATGAAGGGAAAATGGCAACATCTCATGCCAATCCTTGTAGGTGACTATCATCTTCTGAATAATCTTTTTGACATTCTTGTTAACAGCTTCTACCGCACCATTCATCTTTGGCTATACGGCGAGGAATTGGAATGCTTGATTTTCCATTTAGCGTAGAGTTCTATTATCATCTACCATTGAAGTTCTGGGCATTATTGACAGATCAAATTTCTTTTGATAAATTTCTTCATCATTATTTTTTTGCGTCACATAAGCAAATGACTTGGCTTCTACCTATTTTTTAAAGTAGTCGATAGCCACGAGAATAAACCAATGACTATTGTTGGCTTTTAGGTTGACAGGCCCAATCACATCAATTCCCCACATTGTGAAGGGCCATGGAGATGTCAAGTTAAACAGAAGAACTGGAGGGGCGTTGATTTTATCACTGTATACCCGACACTTATGGCATTTTTTGTCATAGTCGATCTAGTCCTTTTCTAATGTCATCCAAAAGTAATCGACCCTTTGTATCTGTCTAGCCATCATGTGTCCACTAGTATAGGTTGAGCAAATCCTGACATAGACTTCCTGTAATGCGCTTTTTGCCTCAAATTCATCTAAACATCTCAACAAAGTCTCGTCGGATGATTTCTTATACAAAATATCCCTATCAAGACAAAAACCCATTGTCAATCTTCTCAAAGTCTTCTTATGTATTTTGGATGCCCCTATGGGATATGCCTGGTTTTGGAAAAAGTTCTTGATATCGTAGTACCAATGGTTTCCATCTATTTCTCTTTCAACTGAGCAACAATAAGCTGGGTTATTTCTGATATCAATGTGTACCGAATGTACCTTATGCCAGAAGTCTATTCTAGCCATAGAAGCTAACGTGACCAAAGCGTCAGCAAAAATGGTTTCCTTCCCTTCCTAGATGTGTGAACTTTATTTTCCTCAAATTCTCTAGCCAATTTAGATAGGTATTCTTGGTAAGGTCTCAACTTCTCATCCTTGGTTTGCCATTTTCCTTTCACTTGGCAAATAATCAAAATCGAGTCTCCATACATATCTATCTTTTTAATATTTAGCTTCAATGCCACCTCTGAAACAAGAATGCAAGCTTTATACTCCTATGTTGTTATTGAACCTAAACTGCAACTTAACTAAAACCGAATACTGCTTTTTATTAGGAGAGATTATCATTGCATCAGCTCTATTACCACATGTGTTTACAGCATCATCAAAGTACATAGTCCACCAATCTAATTTTCCTTCCTCAACTGAAAACACATCTTCATCAGGAGGTACTGCTTGATTTTCTCAAAAGCTTCTTCACACTATTATTCCAAATTCCAAGATTCTTCTTCCTTAACAATCGAAGATTGGGTCACAAGTCATGGTTAATTGGGATATAAACCGAGCAATTTAATTCAACCTTCCCAAAAACTTTCTTACATCCTTCTCAGTCTAGGGAGTTGGCATAGATTGAATAGCCTTTACTTAACCAGAGTCCACTTCTATCCCTTTGTCACTCATCATAAATCCCAACAACTTCCCAGATTTCACACCGAATGAACACCTTGCATGGTTAAGCCTCAACTTGTAATTCCTTGGTCTTTTAAACAATTCCTTCAATATTTGGACATGATTCTCTCCCTCTCTAGATTTAGCAATCATGTCATCCATGTATACTGTAATCTCTTTGTGCATCATGTCGTGAAATAGAGTTACCATGGCCCTTTGGTAGGTAGCCCCAACATTCTTCAACCCAAATGGCATGACCTTGTGATTAGTACTTAAAAGTGCATATTTATCAAGGTTTTATATCATCATTTTGCACTTGAAGTATCAATAACTCCTTAACTAAAGCATGTTTTATAATAACAAGTCTGATACTATAAAATGCCTTAATATATGGTAAATGTTCATCTTAAATGCAGGCCTATCACATAAATCAAAGGATTGATTGATGAGTTCAAGTATGGAAATTGAAAGGACAAAGAGAGGGTCAAACTTAGAAAAGAGATGTTGGTGCAGTCCAAACTGGAACATTGTTCGGTAATTGGGTCATATCTTGAGTTCAAGATTTCCAAATGGTCTCAAATTTTTACATAGATTAGGTAAGACATAGGCCTACAACTTTCATGTGACGTTAAGATCTAAGAAGGTCATTTTCAAATCCAAATTATAGCAACAACGGAGAAGTCTGAATCTGTCTTGCAGCCCAGACACTGTTCAGTGTTCAGCCCATATCTCGAGTTCTAAAAGTCCAAATGACCTTTATTTTTTTTCCTGGAAAGCTAAGATAATTTCCTACAACTTTCATACGTTAGGTGGACCCAATTCTGATGCTAGCAATTTCGTTTTATTCAGACAAAAAAATAAGGATTTTCACCAAGTCAAGAGTTGGTCACCCACTCAACAATTAGTCATCAAATCAATAATTCTGAATTTTGGCCTATAAAAAGAGGCATTTGCCATGCATTTATGGGCTTGATTGTTCAGATCAAGAGCTTGCTCTTGCTTTCACTCTTTATATTTTTTTGTAATTTTTAATTTTTGTTTTCATTAATATCTTGTTTATGCTTTTCATTTCCTTTCATTTACTTAGTTAACTTGTATCTTATTTATGTTCTTGTTTTGTTTATTTATGTTTCTCTTCTTCATCATGTTTAGCTAAGTTTATTATGTCAAGGTGAAAAGGTTACAATAATGGTGTAAGAATAAGTATATTGTAAACTCAACATGAACCTTAATGTTTAATATTAAGATGTCTTATTATCTTACTAATTCTTAATACCTGAAGCATGATTGGGTAGAGGGTTATCCATCCAACTTTAATCAAATGCATAAGCCTCTTTTTGAAGGCATTGTAAGTATGAATGTTGTGTCTCGCAGCGCCAGCATGGTACTTGCAAGTGAGATCTAGCTTTTACCAATTAGGGTAAGGTGGTTATAGAGGTGTGAGAGGTTTAGGAGCTACATGCCCAATGCCCAGTAGCTTTTAGTGCATCTCATTTAAGGGCAGCGGTAATGGAGGTAGTTGTTCCTAGACTCTTTGGTGTTTGGCAGGAAAAGAAGAGTTGAGATTAAAGTTAGTGATTTGGGGTGAAGGGGATGGATTATGATAGTTTTGGAATGGGTTCTTCCTACCCCTATAACCACTTTCAACATAGTCAACCTCCTTCCTTTTACCCTCAAAGCCTCTTTTCTCAGTGGGCGTAAAAATTCTACCACTTTTGACTCCTTGCTCTATGTGCTCAGCTACTGCCACAGCATCAGTAAATTGCTGGGCTGAACTACCCATTACATGCTCATAGTAGGGCGCCTTGAGCGTGTTGGCAAACAAAGTGACCATCTCTTTATCCAAGAGTGGAGGATGTACTTGAGCACCTAGGTCTCTCCACCTTTGAGCATATTCCCTTATCTCTAAAATGGACAAACTGGTTATATTAGGAGCAATGTCCATGTTGTACTTGTATTGCTTGACAAAAGCATCTACCAAGTCTTTTCATTTTCAGATCTTTGTGTTGTCCAATCTCATATACCAGCTCAATGCTGCTCCACTTAAGTTACCTTGGAAAAAATGCATCAATAGTTTTTCATCATGTACTACTTCTACCATTTTGTTGCAGTAGGATTTAAGATAAGTCATGGGGTATTGTGTTCTAGTATAATTCAGGATCACAAAACTTTTTCGGGATAACCACATTTGGAACCAGACACATTTCTGATGCCCGTACTGGATCATATAAGTCTACCCCTTCAATGGCTCTAATCCGAGCTTCCAACGCCTCCATCTTATCTTGATTGATGCCATCAGATGACTTAGTCTTATGGAACTCATAGGCAAATGGATCTATGACTGCAGGGGCTGGTGCTGGTGGCATTGAGTGCCCAAATGTTGAATTGTGTGGAGGTTTTTGACCATGTTCACTCATTGTTTCTTCATGTTGAGCTGTTGCTGGAGGCTGAACAAAAATAGCAGGCCGATTGGAAGGACCTTCACCAGAGGCATTTCTAAGTGTTTGCTCGAGTAAGCTAGTGAGGCAAGCCACGCTTGCTTTCAAAGACTCTAACTCTTCTTGGAAATGGGCGTCATGGTGAGCACACTCTTCATCTTCCATGTTTCTTGCTCGCAATCGGGTGTTGTAGGCTCTTTAGGGACCTATATTTCAACTTGATGCAAGTATGTATGTTATTTATAGATGGATGTATGCGTGTGGATGCAAATGTATGTACATGCGTTTTGGGTATGAACCCATGCAAAATGAATATGTAGGGAGTCCATGCTCTAAAGGAAGGTTTTAAGTCATTACATGATGAGTAGGCTTTTTACCTAGTCTCAAAAGGTATATAAACTTCCTAGTGACCACCTTTCGTGAAGGTAGTATAGGGGTTTACAAGAAATGGTTAAGGCATAGTGTGGCTGCCATTACCGAGTAAACACACAGTTCATAGTTGGATATTTCACGAATTTGAACCCCGACTGAAAGTCATAAGGCAGACCGCTACTCCCTACCTAACTTAGAATTGGGCTTTATTTGTAAAATAAAAATGCATGCTAAAACAATAAAAATACGAGCTAAAATTAAGGACTAACAAAAGGAAAAAAAATCAAACAATCAAAGCTTAGTCCGACCAGACATGACTTTCCCCAGTAGAGTCATCATCCTGTCACGGGGGTGCAAGCACCGGGACGTCATTTGACGACGGCGGAGGCTTTTATCGTGCCTCCTGTGTGAGGTGTTGTGTGTTGGGAAGGGTTTTTTTATTTAATCATAAAATTATGATTAATGTGTAGGAGTCGCCACCTAGTATTATGGTCATTAGGAACCTATGGTCTACGAGAGTCTGGGTAAGGGACTGGTTGTGCAAGGGGAAGATGCATCACCCTCAGTGCACCCTACCTAAGGTAAGCTGCATTGTTTTTTGATTTTTTTTTTCTAAGTCGGGTTTTTATTCATTGGTCTTTTCTAAGTTTCAAGGCAGATCTCTCTTCATGATAAAGTCTCTATCTTATTGGGTTAAATCCTAACCATTCTAAAGTCTGAATTTTAGCATCGCATTTACTTACACCTTATATCTTTAATATCTGAGGGTGTATTTTATCATGTAATTTTACACCCCATAAATATTGAAGTCTACATCTGGATCGCTAAAAAAAATTAGAAAAAGGCTTTTGATATTTTAGTCAAACCCTAATAGATTATCATAAACTGGTTATGATATCCAATTTTTGGATGCTCAAAACATGAGAAAGATGCAATTTTTTAATGAAAATATACTTTGAAAATTTTTATGATTTTACCATATGCATGAAAACAAAAAAAAAATTGAAAAGGGAAATTAATTTAAGGGTTATGCAAGTCTAGGTACTCCATTGCTTCATTAGGGTCTTTATCTTCAAAAGTTCTATTGCACATCAATTCAACCATTTACCTATCTCTAGGTGTTAACCTTTATAAAAATGTGAAACCAATCTCCATGTTTCAAAACCATGATGGGGGCAAGTTTTAAGCAAGTCTTGATATCTATCCCAACATTGGTAAAATGTTTCTCCTGGCTTTTGAGTGAATGTGGTGATTTGTCTTTTGAAAAAGTTTGTTCTGTGAGACAGAAAAAACTTCTTTAAAAATTATTGTTGCATTTTATCCCAAGCACGAATGGATCTTGGTCTCAAATTTTGTAGCCATGTTTTAGCTTTATCTTTTAATGAAAAAGAAAAAAAAAGCTTTAATCTGATGGTGTTCATGCTACAATTTAAGTCATTATAGGTGTTACAGACTTCCTCAAATTCCCTTAAATGCAAGTATGGATTTCTAAATCTAAGCCATGAAAAGAAGGTAAAAGTTGAATAATGTCTGGCTTAAAATTAAAATGAGATGCATTAGGAGGGAAAACTATGCATGAGGGTGCACTTGTTCTTGTGGGATTCATGTGGTATCTAAGTGTTCTAACACGGTTATTCTCATTATTCTTATTATGAAGCGACTGGTTATCTTCTTCAGCCATATTTTATGAAAATAATGAGGATACCCTACAAAGTCTGTCACTTAATATACGTGACCAAACTCTCATGCACGTGTAGGAAGAGAACAAAAGGAAGAAAAGAAAAGGAAACAAAAGAAAAGAAAAGAAACAAAAGTTAGATAAAATGAAAAGTGAAAAGAGAAAATAAAATAAATATTATAATTTATACAAGAATTTACCTTCCCGGCAACGGCGCCAAAAACTTGACACGACCAAAGAGTTGATGTCTTCTCCCAAGTGTAGGAGTGTCGAAGTAATAAATAACCCAACAAGACCAGGGTCGAACCACAAGGAGGTTAACTATATAAACTATAAATAAAGAAATAGATAATAACAGAAAAGGAGTTGAAGAGAGCTTTAAGATGTGATATTGCTGTAAGGATTAAATAAGGATAAAATAATTGTCAAGGTTAGAGGATCCACTAATGGTATTTCAAACTAGTATAAATTCTTTTTATTACTCAACTAGAAACCACACACAAAGGAGGTTCCAATCGGATTATAAATTGTTAACATGATTACATTAGTTATCTTATTCGAATAATGCTAATACTTGTAAATGTTGTCAGGTATTCATGATTATAACTTATGTTAACAACAAATCAAGTTCCTTTCATAGCACAGGTGTCGGTTATACCATACGGTTGGGCTATGAAAGTGCCAAGTATTTGTTGTACCAAGGGTTATATAACATAAATCTAGATTAATCATTTAACAAGCAAAGCATTAAAAGTGAACAAGATAACAAATACAAAACATGTTAGTATCAAATATTAAAGTCCATGTTGAGTTTATACTATACTTATTCTTACACCATTAGTGTAACCTTTTCGCCTTGACATAATAAATTTAGCTAAACATAATGAAAGAGAGAAACATAAATAAACAAGATAAGAACATGAATAAGATATAAGTTAACTAAGTAAAGGAAAGGAAATGAAAAGCATAAACAAGAGATTAATATAACATAAAATAAAACTTGAACATTACAAAATACAAAGAAAGAGAGCAAGAGCAAGATCTTGATCTGAACACCAAGATGCCTAAATGCATGGCAAATGCCTCCTTTTATAGGCCAAAATTTGGAACTATTGATTTAATGACTAATTGTTGAGTAGGTGGCCACATCTTGACTTGGTGACAATCCTTATCTTCTTGTCTAAACAAAACATCATTGCTAACATCAAAATTTGAACAGATTGCTCCATGAAAGTTCTAGGAAATTGTCTCAGCTTTCCAACAAAAAAAGAATTAGTGTATTTGGACTTCTAGAACTCGAGATATGGGCTGAACACTGAACAGTGTCTAGGCTGCAGGACAGATTCAGACTTCTCTGTTGTTGCTACAATTTGAACTTGAAAATAGCATTTTTGAATCTTGTACTCCCATAAAAGTTTTAGGCCTATGTCTTAGCTTTCCATTCATATAGATCAGACCTAAATCAAAGTTCTAAAACTCCAGTTATGATCCAATAACCGAATGGTGTTCCAGTCTGGACTAAATCAACATCTCTTTTCTAAGCTTAGCCCTCTCTTTATCTTCTCAATTTCAGTAGTTAAACTCATCAATCAATCCCTTGATTTATGTGATAGGCCTGCATTTAAGATGAACATGTACCATAAATTAAAGGTATCTTATAATATCAGACTTGTTATTATAAAATATTCTTTGGTTAAGGAGTTATTGATACTTCAAGTGCAAAATGATGATATAAAACCTTGATAAAAATGCACTTTTAAGTACTAATCACCGGCGTGCCAACAATGTTACCTCAGATAACAACCGAGATAAGAACACAATTCTGCCAATAGAAACGAGTCCTTTTAACAAGGAATAACTTGAGATCTTACAGAAACTCTTTAGTCAGAATTCATTGTCTCAACTAAGTATGTCAGCCTCTAGTTCTGGATCAGGATTGTTAGCACAAAAAGGTAAATTTTCAACAGCCCTTACTATTAGTAAGAAACAATCAAGCCCTTAGATCATCGACTCCAGAGCATCAGACCATATGACAGGAGATGCCACTCTTCTTAATGGATACAACCAATGCACTAATAATTCTACAGTTTGTATAGTTGATGGGTCTTCCTCCCAAGTTAAGGGAATAAACCTGAGCAGACTCTCAAGGGACATGATCCTAAACTCTATTCTCTATGTTCCTAACCTAGACTGCAGCCTACTCTCAATTAGAAAATTGACTCATGACCTGAATCATGTTGCTAAATTCTTTCCTTATTTGTGTATATTTCAGGATCTGGATACGGGGAAGAAGATTGGTAGTGCTAAGATGTGTTCTGGGCTCTATCTCCTCAAAAGTGAGATTCCTCTAAAAAGGAAAACTCAAAACAAAAGCTATGCATCATCCAAGGGTTAGTCAACTTTAAATTTTCATGTCAATAAAGATAGTGAGGTTCTATTATGGCACTATCATCTTGGTCATCCAAACTTCATGTACCTTAAAAGGTTGTTTCCATCCTTCTTTTCTAATAAAAGCTCAAAATCCTTCAAATGTGAATTATGTCAACTCTCTAAACATATCCGCAGTAGCTATCCCATCATTTCATATAAACCCTTACATCCATTTGTAATTATTCATAGTGATGTATGGGGCCCCTCACAAGTGCATAATATAATTGGAACTCAGTGGTTTATCTCCTTTGTTGATGATCACACTAAATTGACTTGGTTATTCCTTATGAAAGAAAAATCTAAAGTCAGCCAGATTTTCCAAAACTTCCATTCCATGATACAAACTCAATTTCATACTAAAATCCAAATCATAAAAACTGATAATGCCAAAGAATATTTCAATTCTAGCCTTAATACTTATTGTCTAAATCAATGCATTATCCATGTAAGCTCTTATGTTAACACTCCACAACAAAATGGAGTGGCTGAAAGGAAGAATAGACATCTGTTGGAAGTTGTTAGATCCCTTATGCTCTCTACTCATGTGCCAAAATAATTTTAGGGAGAAGTTGTACTCGCAGCAACCTATCTCATCAACAGAATGCCTTCTAGAGTTCTAAACTTCAGAACTCCCAACCAAGTCCTTCTACAAGCCTTTCCACACACCAAACTACTCTCTTCCTTAGACCCTATAGTATTTGGCTGCTTAGTGTTTGTTCATATACACCATAGAGGAAAATTAGACCTTACCTCTCTCAAGTGCATTTTTATAGGATACTCTCCATACCAAAAGGGTTACAAATGTTATTCCCCTGTTCATAAAAAGATCTATACTTCTATGGATGTCATATTTTTTGAACCTCAAGCATACTATCCCAAGTCTGATCTTCAGGGGGTAACCATGAGAGAATATCAGAATTGGGATATACAATCTGATCATATAATTAACTCAAGAGACAACCAACAGAGTCTTGTCCAAAAGTCATTCGCCTATGAGCTCTCCTGCTTTGAGTCCTTACACTACACCTCCAGCCTCAATCCAATCAGTCCCAGAACCACTAACCTCAGTCCAATCTCCTAACCAGATTCATCCTACACCAAAATAGATCACAAATCATGAGCTTCTTACCTATTCTAGAAAAAAAAAACTTGGAAAGGAGATAGAACACACAATACCTCTTGCACATGACTAAGATTCAGAACCAAGTCCAGATTCTTCCACAATATACTCAGGTATAAAAACTTCTGACTGTGAGAATACTGCCTCTGTTATTGATGATTCAAATATTCCAATTGCTTTGAGAAAGGGTGTTAGATCATGCACAAGTCATCCCATCAATAAATTTGTTTCATATGAAGCGTTGTCACCAACCTATCATACATTTGTTTCAGCCATTGACAGTGTACAAATTCCTAAGTCTATTGAAGAAGCTCTCAAAGATTCAGGGTGGAGAAAGGCAGTGAATTATGAAATTAGTGCCTTAAACAAGAATAGAACTTGGAAAATTTTTGAACTTCCACCTGGAAAGAAACCAGTTGGGTTTAAATGATTATTTATTATCAAACATAAGGCTGATGGAAGTATTGAAAGGTTAAAAGCTCATCTGGTTGGAAAAGGATTTACTATGTCCTATGGAATAGATTATCAAGAAACATTTACTCTAGTGGCCAAACTTAATACAATCAGAGTACTTTTGTCCCTAGCAGCTAACCATGACTGGCCATTACATCAATTAGACATAAAAAATGCTTTCCTTAATGGAGACTTGGAAGAAGAAGTGTACATGGAGATTCCTCTAAGACTAGAAACATCCTCCAACCTTAACAGAGTATGCAGATTTACTATATGGACTCAAGCAATCCCCTTGGACATAGTTTGACAGATTTACAAAAACAATAGCATAGTATGGATATTCCTAATGCCAAGCAGACCACACACTGTTTGTAAAAACCTCTCCAGAAAAGAAAATAGCAATCCTAATAGTATATGTGGATGACATCATCTTTACTGGGGATTATAAGGAAGAACTGGTGAGATTGAAGAAAGTTTTAGCCAAGAAATTTGAGATCAAAGACCTTGGGTATCTTAAATACTTCCTTGGCATGGAAGTGGCACAATCAAGGAAAGGTATATATGTTTCTGGATGAAAATATATCTTGGACCTACTAAAAGAAACAGGAATGCTTGGATGCAAACCTGCAAACACTCAATGGATTCAACAAAAAAGATAGGAGCAGAAAATGATAGTATACTAGTGGATAGGGGGAGATATCAAAAACTTGTGGGTCAACTCATCTATCTCTCACATACTAGACTTGATATTGGCTTTTCTATCAATTTTGTAAGCCAATTCAAGAACAATATGATAGAAGATCATATGGCAGCAGTTAATAGAATCTTGAGGTACCTCAAAATGACTCCTGGTAGAGGCTTTCTCTATAAGAAATGTGACAACAGAAATATTGAAATCTCCACAGATGCAGACTAGGTAGGAGACATTATAGATAGGAGATCCACTTCTAGATATTGCTCCTATGTTTGGGGAAATCTAGTAACTTGGAGAAGCAAGAAACAACATGTGGTATCTAGAAGTAGTGCAGAATCTGATCTTAGAGCTCTAGCTCTTGGCATATGTGAAGGGATGTGGATACAAAGATTACTTAAGGAACTTGGCATGGAATCATTGACACCTATCCAGATGCATTGTGATAATAAGCAGCCATAAGCATAGCAAAGAATCCAATTCTTCATGACAGGACAAAGCACATTGAAATAGATCGACACTTCATCACAGAAAAGATTGAGAAAAACATTGTTCACCCCATCTACACTCTAATAAAATCTCAGATTGCAGACATCCTCACCAAAGCTCTACTAAGGACTAATTTTGAAGAATTAAGTCACAAGCTGGGCATGTATAACATATACAACCCAGCTTGAGGGGGAGTGTGGAAATCAGTCTCAAAATCAGTTAGGATCTTAGAGAAATCTTAGCATCTATGGTTTAGGAAAGATAATTTGGTATTAACTATCTAGATTCTCTATATTATTGCTTTCTAGTTTAGTCTAGGATACTTTCCTATCTAGTATTTATTTCCTATTTTGAGGGTCAGTAGGCTAGCTTCTCTTCTCTATTTATTGTACAAAATACTACTGGTAATATTAAGAAAAGAGAAAGACTTCTCTCAAAATTCTTCAAATTTCCAATTTTGTCCAAGATTCTAGTTTGGTTCTTCATCTCTCATTTTTACATTTAAATCTCTCTTCGGCTTGTTCTTGCCAATTATATCACTTGTCTCTTTCTTCTTCTTCTTCTTTTTCTTTTTAATTGTTTAAAAGAAAAGGATAATTTTAGAGGAACCTGAAATTAGGTTATGAAAAAATTAATTCAGGTTGACTTGAGTTTTTTTTCTTGATATTTGTAACAGCCCGGCCTAACTTGCCATATATTGTTCGCTTTGGGCCTTACTGCCCTCACAGTTTTGTTCCTGGTGACACGAGCTCACTTCTGAGCCTAACGCCCCAAAACGTATATGACAAGTTAGCACCAGAACTACTAATAAGGCCAGCAACTAACTCCTCACCCGCTGATGTGGGATTTTATAATATTTTTTAAAATTGATTTTGTTTTCAATTTCACATTTCATCATTTAGTTTGCTTGAGAGTTGACCTCCATTGTTTTATGTACAAGTTTTCCCGGTCTCATGACCAAGCCATAAATTTAGCACGCTCACTCAAGTCAAGTTTTTTTTATCCTTTTTAAAATTGATTTTCTATAGTTCATCCTTCAACATTTTCTTTGCTGGTCGTCATAACCCAATTCTGGGTTATTCTCCAAAAAAATTAAAAAATAAAATAAAGGCTGGCAACGTGGAGAAAGCAGGCCGAGAAATTAAGCAGCAATTTTGGAGAAAATTTTAAAGCCTAATTGTACCCCATTATGCCTAAAAAATAAAGAAAAATGCAAATTCAAGGTCAAATTAATCTCTTGTTTATGCTTTTTATTTCCTTTTATTTACTTAGTTAACTTATATTTTATTCATGTTCTTATCTTGTTTATTTATGTTTCTCTCTTTCATTATGTTTAGCTAAATTTATTATGTCAAGGTGAAAAGGTTACACTAATGGTGTAAGAATAAGTAAGTATAGTATAAACTCAACATAGACTTTAATGTTTGATACTAACATGTTTTGTATTTGTTATCTTGTTCACTTTTAATACTTTGCTTGTTAAATGGTTAATCTAGATTTATGTTGTATAACCCTTGGTACAACAAATACTTGGCACTTTCATAGCCCAACCGTATGGTATAACCGACACTTGTGCTATGAAAGGAACTTGATTTGTTGTTAACATAAGTTATAATCATGAATACCTGACAACATTTACAAGTATTAGCATTATTCGAATAAGATAACTAATGTAATCATGTTAACAATTTATAATCCGATTGGAACCTCCTTTGTATGTGGTTTCTAGTTGAGTAATAAAAAGAGTTTATATTATACTTGTTTGAAATACCATTAGTGGATCCTCTAACCTTGACAATTATTTTATCCTTATTTAATCCTTACAGCAATATCACTTCTTAAAGCTCTCTTCAACTCCTTTTCTGTTATTATCTATTTCTTTATTTATAGTTTATACAGTTAACCTCCCTGTGGTTCGACCCTGGTCTTGCTGGGCTATTTATTACTTCGACACTCCTACATTTGGGAGAAGACATCAACTCTTTGGTCATGTCAGCATGTCTTTATCATTTATTGATTTTGATGGTTTCCAATCAACAGGTTTGCCACGAATCTTCCAGTAGTTTTCCTTGACATGTCTTGGTTTGTTGCAGTGATCACACCAGGGTCTTCCTTTTCTTTGTCGATTATCATAGTTCCTGTTTAAATAACCTCGAGCAGCCAGGGCAAATCCTTCCATTATTAGATTTGAGTTGTGAGGTCCCATCATTACTTTATTTCTACTTTCTTCACGTCTAACCTCAGAGAATGCTTCTTTGAGATTTGGAAGAGGTTTGGTTCCCATTATTCTTCCTCTGACTTCATCAATATTCTTGTTGAGCCCAAGAAGAAATTTAAAAGTTCTTTTCTGCTCTACAATTCTTCTATATAGGACTATGTCTTCAGGGCAATTACAGCTGTGAATTTCAAACATATCTAGGCGTTGCCAATGACGATAGAGAGTGTTGAAGTATTGAGTAATAGAAAGATCTCATTGGCGTATATCATGTAACATTGCCTCAATCTCAAATAGTTCTTATGTATTTTCAGAACTTGAGTAGGTTTGTCTTGCTGCTTCCTAGATTTCCTTTGTTGTTCTATATAGGAGAAAATTTTCTCCAATTTCATTAGTCATCGAATTGATCAGCCATGACGTTACCATATGATTTTCAGTCTTCCATGTTTGAAACATGGGATCATTCTATTCTGGTATGATGATATCCCCTATGAGGTAGTGATCTCTGCCCTTTCCACAAATAAACATCATGACTGATGATGACCATTAAAGATAATTATATCCATTGAGTTTGTGTCCTGTGATTTGGTGTGATGTGCCTTCAATGCCTTCTGAAAGGTTAACAGATGAGGTTGTTCCTGGTTGTGAGGTCACCTCAGAGAAAGAGCTTTGTCCTGCTGCTACCATGCCTTAAAGAAACATATTGGGGTTTAGGAGTAGGCTCTAATACCATGAAGAATTTTGAGAGAAGTCTTTCTCTTTTCTTAATATTACCAGCAGTATTTTGTAAAATAAATACAAAAGAGAAGCTAACCTACTGACAATCAAAATAGGAAATAAATACTAGATAGGAAAGTATCCTACACTAAACTAGAAAGCAATAATCTAGAGAATCTGGATAGTTAATACTAGATTCTCTTTTCTAAACCATATATACTAAGATTTCTTTCAGATTCTAACTGATTACCACAAATTGTAAACTCAAAGGACCTAAAAATAAAGAACAATTCAAATTCAAGGTTAACATGAGTGAATATCGAATGAATTTGCATAAAAATTAAACATGAAGACTTAATTAGATTTTTAATAGGCTAATTTGATTTAATCATGGATATAATTAAAGATTTGATTAAGTTTAAGAATTAATTTGGGTCGAAATTAAAATAATTAATTAAGCGCAAGGACTTAATTAGATTTTTAATCAGTCAAACTAATTTTATTAAAGATTTAATTGGTGAAAAAATAAATTTGGAAGCCTTTGGATTTAATTAATAAGGTTGAAATTTTGGATGACCAAATTTAATTTTTACAAACTCAATCGGATGAAATCAATGGTGATGTTGCAAAAAATCAAAGTGTGAGGGTTAATTAAATGCCAAATTGAAGGAATTTAGGACTAAGAATCAAAATGCAAAGGGAGCAAGAAATATAGGGATCGAAATTGAATAAAATAGGGGCTGAATTGAAAGAATTAAGAGTTGTAAGGGTCAATTAAGGATGAAATCGAAAATATCCAAGACCAGGGATCATTTTGAAAAACGCGCTAAAATTAGAGGGCCCTTTTGAAATTTCATATAGGTAAAGTTGAATTGATTCATAAAATTAGGATCAATCGAGGGTTTAATTGAACAAATTTAAAAGATTGAGAGCTCCAATCAAAAAGGAAAATTAAAACCCTAATTAACATTAAGTTATCAAAACGAAGTCGCTTCATTTAAATGAAATGGTGTGTCTTGATCAAAATGGTTTGTTTTGTTTCAAAATGATGATGTTTTGTTTAATCCTGGATAAAACAAAAGGGGGCCAGATGACTTGTTGTCTGGCCACTGTTGATCTTCTTTCTCAAAAAGTCCTGAAAAAAGCTTGGTTTTGTTGCCACCTTGCAGTGCCTATTTCTTCCTCATCTCTTCCCTAAACAAGACAAGAAACATACTCCCTCACACCCTACTTTTTATATTCTTACCCAGACAAAACAAAGACTCTTTCGTAGCCTTGGAGGTGCTGCTACAAGAGCCCAAAACTCACACCCCAACAGCCATGTTTGCTAGAAAATAACAAAAGCTAGCCAATGTACTCTCATTGTCAACTCTCAAACGCTACAAAGGCTAATCCTAAGCCTTAATGAATGGTTAAGATTTGTTCTTAAACATCAAAGGGTGAGGATTGTCCAGCTCATAGTCTCTAGATGATCCTCATTGCCCTTTAAAAACCTATATCAAAAGCCATGACAGAAGAAACCTGAAAAAAACATACCTTTAAACTACCACACCTGAAAATCCTTATCCAAACCATTAACCAACCAAGACAAACACCAGAAAACCTTTAGTATGCCACCATTACAAGTCCAAAGTATGTTTAGAAATCCTTAGTTAAAAGGCATTATTGTTAGACAAGGTATGTTTCCAACTTTGATAAGGGGGTAAAGCTAAACGAGCACACCCCCTCCCCTTTCGTTCTGTTTATTAAATGTTTGCATTGGATGCTCATTATGCATTTCCTTTTAAGCTACTTGTTAGTTTTGACACAATAAGTGTTTTATTTGATCTTTTTTAGTTGTTTAGTTATGATATGATTTAGTATGTATATGCATGTTTAAGTTTTGTTTAGGGCTTAGTTTGATGTTTAGGATTGTTATTGAAGTGATAAATGGCAATTTAAGACACATTTTAGCATGTCTTAATGTTCAAGATGTTTAATAAAGGCATAATGTGTTAAAAAGATGAGTTTTTTTTTGTTAGGTCATTATTAGTGGTTGATTAAGTTTACTTAAGCTAAATACATGTGATTTATTGTTTAAGAATATAAAATATAGCCAATGGAACAATGTTGAAATGTGTTTTTGGTTTGTTGTGGATAATATAGACTTTGCTTACTATTGTGCTTTAGTTTTTTTTGTTTGTTATTGTTTTGATGGTTCAAACAAATTGTGTTGAGCATGTTTAAGTTATGGTTGTTAGGTTTAGGCTATTTTTTGGATTCTTAGTGCTTGTTTCTAAGTTGAACCATTGATGGGCATTTCTGAGTTTAGTGTTCATACGTTGAAAATTGCCTAAGTCCATTAGCTTCAGGTCATGTTTGACATGTTCAATTTTTATCAAAGAAAAAAAATTCAATATTTTATCCTTAAGGTGTGCTTGTCAAACATGGCCTTAAATTATTTTTTAAGCCTCTGATTTTTTTAGTTAAGGGTGTGTTTAGTAAACACGCCCTACTAATTTTCTAGCAATGTTTGTTTTCTCCTATTATGTGCTTTCGCAAAACAGACCTCAAATAATTTCTGAAAATTTTAAAAAAAATTAAAAGACCATTTTAAATTTGTGAGTACCTCGTGTTTTTTCCAAACTTTTCATTTAATATTTGGCTGTAAACTTATATTATATGATACTGACCCGATCTTAAATATATCTAAAAAATTTTAAAAACAATTATTATCTAAAAAATACAAAAATATATTTTTTTTATGCATACGACTAATTAGTACTTAAAAATGCATATTTATCAAGGTTTTATATCATCATTTTGCGCTTCAAGTATCAATAACTCCTTAACTAAAGCATGTTTTATAATAACAAGTCTAATACTATAAAATGCCTTAATATATGATAAATGTTCATCTTAAATGCATACCTATCACATAAATCAAAGGATTGATTGATGAATTCAAGCATTGGAATTGAAAGGACAAAGAGAGGGCCAAACTTAGAAAAGATATGTTGGTGGAGTCCAAACTAGAACATTGTTTGGTAATTGGGTCATATCTCGAGTTCTCAATGTCTAAATGATCTCAACTTTTTACACAGATTCACTAAGACATAGGTCTACAACTTTCATGTGGACACCAAGATCTAAGAAGACCGTTTTCAAGTTCAAATTATAGCAACAACGGAGAAGTCTGAATTTATCCTACAGCCTAGACACTGTTCAGTGTTCAGCCCATATCTCGAGTTCTAGAAGTCCAAATGACCTCTATTTTTTTTTCCTGAAACGCTAAGACAATTTCCTACAACTTTCATAGTATAGGTGGACCCAGTTATGATGCTAGCAATTTGTTTTTATTCAGACAAGAAGATAAAGATTTTCACCAAGTCAAGAGTCGGTCACCCACTCAACAATTAGTCATCAAATCAATAATTATGAATTTTGGCCAATAAAAGGAGGCATTTGCCATGTATTTAGGGGCTTGATTGTTCAGATCAAGAACTTGCTCTTCCTCTCTCTCTTTATTTTTTTTTAAAAAAATTTTAAGTTTTGCTTTCATTAATATCTTGTTTATACTTTTCATTTCCTTTCCTTTACTTAGTTAACTTGTATCTTATTTATGTTCTTCTTTTGTTTATTTATGTCTCTCTTCTTCATTATGTTTAGCTAAGTTTATTATTATGTCAAGGTGAAAAGGTTACACTAATGGTGTAAGAATAAGTATTGTGTAAACTCAACATGGACCTTAATGTTTAATATTAACATGTCTTATCTTTTTATCTTACTAATTCTTAATACCTTACTTGTTAAATAGTAAATCTAGATTTGTGTTATATAACACTTTGTACAACAAATGTTTGACACTCTCATAGCCCAACTGTATGGTATTACCTACACCTGTGCTATGAAAGAAACTTGATTTGTTGTTAACATAAGTTAGCATCATGAATTCCTGACAATATTTAAAAGTTTGGTGTTACTTAAATAAGATAATTAATATGATCATGTTAATAATTTATAATGAGCTATTAATAACAAATCATTCGCTTGGAACCTCCTTTGTGTGTAGTTTCCAGTTCAGTAATAAGAGTTTATAGTATACTTATTTGAAATACTATTAGTGGATCCTCTAACCTTGACACTTGTTTTTATCATTGTTTAATTCTCACATTGATCTTCCATCTTAAAATTCTCATTACCTTCTTCCTCTTCTTCTTCTTTTTTATTATTATTATTAGTATTATTATAACTATTACAATTACTATTATTGTTATTATTGTTGTTGTTGTATTATTGTTATTTATAATTTATACAATTAATCTCCCTGTGGTTCGGTCCCGGTCTTGCAGGGTTATTTATTACTTTGACACTCCTGCACTTGGGAGAAAACATCAATCTTTTAGTCGTGTCAACAACTAAATTCTATGAAAGTGCCAAGTATTTGTTGTACCAAAGGTTATACAACATAAATCTAGATTAACAAGCAAAATATTAAAAGTGAACAAGATAACAAATACAAAACATGTTAGTATCAAACATTAAAGTTCATGTTGAGTTTATACTATACTTATTCTTACACCATTAGTGTAACCTTTTCACCTTGACATAATAAACTTAACTTAACATAATGAAAGAGAAACATAAATAAACAAGAGGAGAACATAACCATCCTAGTAATAACAGTTTTGTCAAATGGTTTTATTAAATACAAAAGCAGTTAGTTAGTTAGTTTTTTTTTTGTCAACTACTACTCTCTCCCCCCAACCAAAACGAGACATTGTCCTCAATGTTCTAAGGTAAAAAGATAGAGTATAGAAGACATCACCTGAAACAACGACTACTGACAAACTTGAAACACACTTAAACAAATATAAGAAACAACAAAACACAAATATTATTCTATTAATAAAACCAAAAGGCACACGTTCTTATAAACTAAGGCTTAAATTGTAGTTGTGATTGCAGCTCACATCTTCCCTTGGTTTTACGTCCAAGAACAGCTTAAACGCCCTCTGTGGGTTGAGGATAGGCTTCCCATCCAGTTTTCTTAAAAACTAGGAAATAGGGTCTTTTATAGTCAGATTCCCAAAACTATGCCGAGCATATACTTTATGAAAATGGGGTCATAAGTCATGAAATGCACAATGAACATCTCCACCAGGATACGTCTGACACGACCAAAAGATTGATGTCTTCTCCCAAGTGCAGGAGTGTCAAAGTAATAAATAACCCGGCAAGACCAGGATCGAACCACAGGGAGGTTAACTATATTAATTATAAATAACAATAACAACAACAACAATAATAATAAGTTAAAGAGAGCTTTGAGATGTGATATTGATGTAAGGATTAAACAAGGATAAAATAATTATCAAGGTTAAAGGATCCACTAATGGTATTTCAAACAAGTATAGTATAAACTCTTTTATTACTCAACTGGAAACCACACACAAAGAAGGTTCCAATCGGATTATAAATTGTTAACATGATTACATTAGTTATCTTATTCGAATAATGCTAATACTTGTAAATGTTATCAGGCATTCATGATTATAACTTATGTTAACAACAAATCAAGTTCCTTTCATAGCAGAGGTGTCGGTTATACCATATGGTTGGACTATAAAAGTGTCAAGTATTTGTTGTACCAAGGGTTATATAAAACCCAAGAAAAAAAAATAATCAAGGTTGGATTAAATTAAAGGAAATAAACTAAACTAGAAAGAAATGGGGGCAAAACAAATACACTTAAGAAAAATGAGGCCTAAATGCAAATAAGAATAATTATAGAGCATAAGTACTCCTCTTGTCACCAAAAAACATATTTGCAGATAATGTAAAGAAAGAAAAGAGGGAGTTTTATGTTCATTTTTACTCCCTCTTTTCTTTCTTTACGTTATCTGCGGATCTGTTTTTTGGTGACAAGAGAAGTACTTATGCTATATAATTATTCTTATTTGCATTTAGGCCCCATTTTCCTTAAGTATATTTGTTTTGCCCCCACTTCTTTCTAGTTTAGTTTATTTCCTTTAATTTAATCCAGCCTTGATTTTTTTTTCTCGGGATTTACATTCTCCCCTCCTAATAAAATTTCGTCCTTGAAATTCAAATTATGTACCTATGTTGGAGAATAAGTGTGGAAACTTCTCCTTCATCTCGGATTCTCTTTTCCATGTTTGTTCTTCTATTCGAGAGCTTCTCCACAATACTCTCACTAAGGGAACTCTCTTATTCCTTAACAGCTTCTCATCTCGATCTAAGATCTTGACGGGCTTAGTTTTCATGGTTAGATCCCCTAGATCTTCATAGTAACTTGTGGCAATACCTGTGAGGGGTCTATTTTGGCCTTTCGCAGCAATGACACATGGAACACATTATGAATCTTATCCAAATATATAAGCAATTCTAATTGTTATGCAACTGGCCCGATTCTTTCCTTAATCTCAAAAGGGCCAATATATCTCAGGGCTAATTTCCCTTTTACTCCAAATCGAATGATGCCTTTCCAAGGAGCCACCTTTTGAAATACTTTATCCCCCACTTGGAATTCCAAGGGCCTTCTTCGACTATCTGCGTAACTTTTTTGTCTATCCTGGGCTTCTTTCATCCTCTTTTTGATCACCCTTACCTTGTTGGTTGTCAGTTGCACCATTTCAAGTCCCAAAACCTTCCTTTCTCCTACTTCCTCCCAATAAATTAGGGTACGACATTTCCTCCCATACAATGCTTCATAAGGAGCCATACCAATGGTGGTTTGATGACTATTATTATAAGTAAACTTTACCAATGGCAAGAGATCCACCCAATTCCCTCCAAACTCCAACACACAGGACCTCGGGAGATCCTCAAAAGTTTGAATGGTCCTTTCGGATTGACCATCTGTCTGAGGATGAAATGTTGTGCTTAGATTCAACTTTGTCCCCATTGCCCGTTGTAAGCTAGGCCATAATCTCGATGTGAACCTTGGATCCTGATCCGATATAATTGAAATTGGCACTCCATGAAGCCTGATTACTTCATTTACATATAATTTTGCCAATTTATCCACTGAAGCAGTCATCTTCATAGGCAAAAACAAAGCAGATTTTGTTAGTCGATCCACGACCACCCATATGGCATCATTCCCCTTCTTTCCCCTAGGTAATCCCGTCATAAAATCCATAAAAATATCCTCCCATTTCCATTCCGGAATTGATAATGACTGTAATTCCCCTGCAGCTTTATGGTGTTCTATATTTACTTGTTGACAGATCCCACAGTTCGACACAAATTCTGTTATTTCCCTCTTCATACTTGGCCACCAGTAGTATTCCTTTAAATCCATATACATCTTTGTGCTTCCCAGATGAGTAGCAAATCAAGATTCATGAGCTTCTCTTAATATTTCATCTTTCAAAATCTTATCCTCAGGCAAATAAATTCGTCTATCCATAGCTATTAGCCCATTGGATAACATTTGAAATGATGTCTCAATACCCTTGTTTACCCTCTCCTTGATCTTTTTTACTTTCCCATCTGCCTGTTGAGCCACCAAGACCTTGTCTAGAAACACAGATCGGATCTTTAACTGAGCTAACAGTGATCCCTCGGGCCCAACACTTAACCGCAAGCCCATTTTCTTTAACTCCACTATACTTTCCTGTTCCTTAAACTCCATATCATTCATCATTGTTTTTCCCTTCCTACTTAAGGCATCGGCTACTACATTAGCCTTACCAAGATGGTAGTCAATAACACAATCGTAATCTTTTATTAACTATACCCATCTTCTCTGCCGCATGTTCAACTCCTTTTGTGACATCAAATACTTCAAACTTTTATGGTCTGTAAAGATTTGAACTTGTGTCCCATACAAATAATGTCTCCATACTCTTAAGGCAAACACCACCGCTGCAAGTTCTAGGTCATGAACCGGGTAATTCACCTCATGCGACTTTAATTGTCTTGATGCATAAGCAATCACACACCCGTGTTGCATCAATACACATCCCAGACCCCTTTTTGAGGTATCACTATATACCACAAACCCTTCTATCCCCGATGGAAGGGCCAGCACAGGAGCAGAAGTGAGCCTTTCCTTCAGTTCTCGAAAGCTCACTTTACACTCTTCCGACCAAACAAACCTGACTTCCTTGTAGGTCAGCTTAGTTAAAGGTGATGCTATGGTGGAGAGCCCTTCAATAAACCTCCGGTAAATCCAGCAGGACCCAAGAAACTCCGGATTTCTGTCACGTTGGTAGGCCTTTCCCATTTTAACACGACCTCGACCTTTCTTGGATCCACAATTTTTCCTTCTGCAGATATTACATGGCCTAAAAATACTAATTCCTTGAGCCAGAACTCACACTTATCCAGCTTTGCATATAATTGATTTTCCCTTAAAGTCTGTAGCACAACCCTTAGATGTTGTTCATGCTCCAAGTGCTCCAAGTGAGAGTTAGAATATACCAGAATATCATCAATAAATACAACCACATATTGGTCTAGGTAAGGCCAAAACACCCAATTCATCAAGTCTATAAACATGGCTGGAGCATTGGTTAACCTGAAAGGCATCACTGAAAACTCGTAATGCCCATAACGGGTTTAGAAGGCAATCTTTTGTATGTCTTGTTCCTTGATTCTCAATTGGTGGTATCCAAATCTCAGATCTATCTTAGAGAACACTCTAGCACCCTTCAACTGATCAAACAAGTCATCTATTCGTGGGAGTGGGTATCTGTTCTTCACCGTCACTTTATTCAATTGACGATAATCAATGCACAAACGAAGGGTGCCATCCTTCTTCAGAAAGAATACTGGAGCTCCCCATGGCGAGTTACTAGGCCGAATGAAGCCTTTATCTAATAATTCTTGAAGCTGGACCTTCAGTTCTGCCAATTCCATAGGTATCATCCTATAAGGAGACTGGGCTATAGGAGAAACTCCTGGAATAGTTTCTATGGAAACTTTAATTTCTCTAATTGGGGGTAATCCAGGCAGCTCTTTTGGGAATACATCTCGAAACTCCCTCACAACAAGAATACTAGTCAAATCTATGCTACCCTTCCCCAACTCTCTTACATGGGCTAACCAAGCAGAACAACATTTTCTTAGTAATTTTCTAGCCACCAAGATTGAGATTACACAACTTGGAATTACTTTTCTTTCCCCTTTAAACACTACTCTTTTATCACCTATTCCTTGGATTGTCACCGTTTTGGTGAACAATCCACTTGTGCCTTATGTTTACTTAGCCAATCCATGCCCAGAATCACATCAAAATCTTACAACTCTAACGGCATAAAATCTACCCTCACCTCTAATCCTCCAATATGTAGTTTTACCCCTTTATAAATATCATCAATATGTATATTCTCTTCTAGAGGTGTACTAACCGTCACCCCTATACCCAAGTTACTAGATAACATACGCAAGTTATTCACAATTCCATAAGATACAAAGGAATGACTAGCTTCAGGATCAATTAAAGCATATACTTGCATTGTATCTAACTGTAAAGTACTTGCCACCACATCAGGTACAGCTCCCACATCCTCGTAGGTCATGTGATATACCCGACCCTGAGTCCTCCCCTCCTGATTTCTAGGCCTCCCACGAGCAGCACTCGTCCCTGACTAGGTAGGCCTGATAGGATGATCAACTGTCACTAATTGCTGTTGGCTCTGACCCTCAGTCCTCTGACCATGAACTCCCTCTGTGGTTCTACGAGGACAATCCTTCTTCCTGTGACTCATGTCCCCATAATAGTAACAACCCCTGCCTACATACGGGCACTCTCTCCATCGATGCCCCTCACCTCTACAAATATAACATCTCCCCGGCATCACAGAGCAATTTTCAAGGTGTCGCTGCTCACACCTCTGACAAAATGGATATCCTGGTCCCTTCTGCTCTTTAGACCCTCCAGTAGTTCTAACTCCCTGTCTAGACTGTGCTCCCCAAGCTTCTCTTCCACTAACCGGTCTAGATCCTTCTAAGCTTCCTCTTGGGGTGAAACTCTCACCTCTTCTCTAGAACTATCCTGATGATTTCCCGCTCTTCCCCTTCTTTGAAAGAGGAGGTCTCCCAGTCAAAAACTCAAAATCTCTCCTTTTAGCTCCCATTGCCTAACTCTGCTCGCCCGGTGACTTTGGGGTATCCTTTATTACCCTCTCCATACCCCGAGCAGGCCGTACCAATTCCCATACAGACTAAAACTGCATAGCTATCAATATCATCCTCAATTCCCGTCTCAGTCCATCATGAAACCTCTCCACCTTGTGGCGCTCTGTGGGAAGGTAAGTGGAGGCAAAAACTGCTAAATCCTGAAATCTCCTCTCATACTCCAGAACTGTCAAATCTCCCTGCCTCGAGTCCAAAAACTCATGTTCTTTCTCCCTCCTATGCTCCCAAAAAAAGTACCTCTCCTCAAACTCTCCATGAAAATCCCTCCATCTTAATACCTCCCCTGATCTCCTCTCTCTAATGGTCTCCCACCAAGAGTGGGCACTTTCAATCAATAGCTGAGTCATACAATCCACCTGTAGTTCCTCTAGCACCTGCATCTGGTTTATAACTCTTTCCACTTTCCTCAGCCAATGCCCAGCAACCTCACCATCCTCTTCGCCATGGTAAGTCATACAACCCATCTCTCTCATACCTTTCACCCATTGCACTATGGTGACTACTCCCCCTGATATAGGAGTCGTATTGGAGGCTCCCGCTACCATTCCAACTACTACAGCTCTCACTATGTGTTCCATAAAAGCAGGATCTGAAAATGGGTTTGATCCAGCTACTGGTGCGACTAGTGGGGGTATATTATCTCCCCCCCGTCTGTCTGATACCTCGGGCATGGATACATCTGCCTAACAGGACAACGAATCATCTTGGAGTCTCACTGACTCACCCCCTTCTGAATACACTGGTGCTGCAAGTATATGAGAGGAGGTGTCTGCCAAGGGATCCCAATTTGGATCACTTTCATTACGAAAACTTTGATCACTTCCCCGAACTGGGGATGGATCAGTCCTGGCTCCTTGCCTTGTTCTCACCATCCTGAAACACATTTCAAAATCATATAATTATTCTTATCCCCAGAATAGCAACCTTGGCTCTGATACCAAAATGTAACATCCCTCATTCTAGGATAAAATGACAATCTCATGTCAATAAAAAAAAAACCATAATAATTTTTTGATTGACATGAGATTGTCGTTTTATCCCGGAATGGGGGATGTTACAGTTATACAACATAAATCTAGATTAACCATTTAACAAGCAAAGTATTAAAAGTGAACAAGATAACAAATATAAAACATGTTAATATCAAACATTAAGGTCCATGTTGAGTTTATATTATACTTATTCTTACACCATTAGTGCAACATTTTCACCTTGACATGATAAACTTAGCTAAACATAATCAAAGAGAGAAACATAAATAAACAAGGAAAGCAAATGAAAAGCATAAGCAAGAGATTAATATAAGCAAAACGTAAGCATTACAAAAAGAGAGAACAAGAGCATGATCTTGATCTGAAAACCAATATGCCTCAATAGATGGCAAATGCCTCCTTTTATAGGCTGAAATTCAGAACTATTGATTTGTTGACTAATTGTTGAGTGGGTGGCCACATCTTAACTTGGTAACAATCCTTATCTTCTTGTCTACCAAAAACGTCATTTATAACGTCATAATTTGAACAGACTTAAATTATGAAAGTTCTAGGAAATTGTCTCAGCTTTTCAGAGAAAAAAACGTTGAGGTCATTTGGACTTCTAGAACTTGAGATATGGGCTGAACATTGAACAGTGTCAGGGCTGCAGGACATATTCGGACTTCTCCATTGTTGCTAGAATTTAGACTTGAAAATGACCTTTTTAAATCTTGGACTCCTCATGAAAGTTTTAGACCTATGTCTTAGCTTTCCATCCATATAAGGCAGACCTAAATCCAAGATCTACAGCTCCAGATATGACCTAATGACTGAACAGTGTTCTAGCTTGAACTGAACCAGCATCTCTTTTCTAAGTTTGGCCCTCTCTTTGTCCTTTCAATCTCAGTACTTAAACTCATCAATAAATCCTTTCCTTTATTTGATAGGTGATTAGTACTTAAAAGTGCATTTTATCAAGGTTTTATATTATCATTTTGCACTTGAAGTATCAATAACTCCTTAACTAAAGCATGTTTTATAATAACGTACCTAATAATATAAGATACCTTTAATTTATGGTAAATGTTCATCTTAATGCAGGACTATCACATAAATAAAAGTATTGATTTATGAGTTGAAGTATTGAAATTGAAAGGACAAAGAGAGGGCCAAACTTAGAAAAGAGATGTTGATGTAGTCCAAACTGGAACACTATTCGGTAATTGGGTCATATCTTGAGTTCTAGATGTCCAAATGATCTCATATTTTTACACAGATTCAGTAAGACATAGGCCTAAAACTTTCATGTGGACACCAAGATCTAAGAAGATCGTTTTCAAGTTCAAATTATAGGTGGACCCAGTTCTGATGCTAGCAATTTTGTTTTATTCAGACAAGAAGATAAGGATTTTCACCAAGTCAAGAGTTGGCCACCCACTCAACAATTAGTCATCAAATCAATAATTCTGAATTTTGGCCTATAAAAGGAGGCATTTACCATGCATTTAGGGGCTTTATTGTTCACATCAAGAGTTTGCTCTTGCTCTCTCTTTATATTTTTTTTTTAATTTTTAAGTTTTGTTTTCATTAATAACTTGTTTATGCTTTTCATTTCCTTTCATTTACTTAGTTAACTTGTATCTTATTTATGTTCTTCTTTTGTTTATTTATGTTTCTCTTCTTCATCATGTTTAGCTAAGTTTATTATGTCAAGTTGAAAATGATACACTAATGGTGTAAGAATAAGTATGGTGTAAAACTCAACATGACCTTAATGTTTATATTAACATGTCTTATCTTTTTAATCTTACGAATTCTTAATTCCTTCCTTGTTAAATGGTTAATCTAGATTTGTGTTGTATAACACTTGGTACAATAAATGCTTGGCACTCTCATAGCCCAACCATATGGTATTACCTACATTTGTGCTATGAAAGGAACTTGATTTTTTGTTAACATAAGTTAGCATCATGAATTTCTGATAATATTTAAAAGTTTGGTGTTACTTAAATAAGATAATTAATATGATCATGTTAACAATTTATAATGAGTTATTAATGACAAATCATCCGATTGGAACCTCTTTTGCGTGTGGTTTCCAGTTGAATAATAAGAGTTTATACTATACTTGTTTGAAATACCATTAGTGGATCCTCTAACCTTGACATTTGTTTTTATCATTGTTTAATCCTTACATTAATCTTTCATCTCAAAGTTCTCATCAACTTCTTTATTATTATTATTATTATTATTACTACTACTACTACTACTACTACTACTACTACTACTACTACTACTATTACTATTATTGTTACTATTGTTGTTGATATAATTGTTATTTATAATTTATACAATTAACCTCCCTATGGTTCGACCCCGGTCTTGCCGGGTTATTTATTACTTCGACACTCCTGCACTTGGGAGAAGACATCAATCTTTTGGTTGTGTCAATAGGCCTGCATTTAAGATGAACACTTACCATAAATTAAAGGTATCTTATAGTATCAGACCTGTTATTATAAAACATGTTTTAGTTAAGGAGTTATTGATACTTCAAGTGCAAAATGATGATATAAAAAACACTTGTATAAAAAATGCAATTTTAAGTACTAATCAACGTCTCAAAAGTCAATAGAAGATTATCTAAAGATTCCTTATGTTTTGAAATAAATCTTGACTTTTGACAATTTTCACAAGCTTTGCAGAACATATGTGTGTCTTTGAACATGGTGGGCCAATAGAATCCATATTGTAAGATTTTTGCAGTTGTTTTTTTTAACGAGAAATGACTCCCTCATGCCTCAGAATGATAAAGTTTAATGACACTACTTCCCTCATTCTCCAAAATGTATTTTTAAAATATTTGATCATGACAATATTTGAATAAGGGTCATCCCAATAAAAGTTCTTAACTTTGTTCAAAAACTTTCCTTTGTCTTCAGTACTCTAGTGAGCTAGCAAAAATCCTAAAGCAAGAAAACTGATATTTTTAGCAAATCAAGGCATTGGACTAAGTGGAACTAAGGATTCGTCAAGAAAGTAATCATCGATTGGTGGGATGTTAGATGTCAAATCTATTGTTAATTTTGACAAATGATCTACGATAATATTGTCGGTGCCTTTCTTATCCTTGATTTCTTCTTCCTGTAAATCATTATCATCTCCAGGTTGCTTGTAAATATTAAAAATATTTATCTCTATTGTCATGTTTCC
>CM031973.1:4829257-4844591 GCA_018804465.1 Populus tomentosa | reverse complement strand
GAAGTTTGTTTAATTTCACGACATGTTTTGTTGAATTCTTTTATTATTTTTATGTGTTGTTTGTTAGTGTGTTTTCTTTTGCTTTAAAGAATAGAAATGTGGCCACCAACCCAGAAAGTTTGGCTTGATTTTAAGAGTTCTTTCTTTTGGATTGTATGTGTTCTCATTATGCTATATTAAATGCAATGCTCACTGGGTTAAATTTGGTTGAGAGAGCATATGAGTTCATTTATGATTAGTAATTTGGTTAGATTTTGTTTATTGTTGCAGTGATTCAATAACCATTTTAGTTTTTTTTTTTTAAATTAATTTAATTTTCGGTTTGCTTTTTACGGAATGTCACTTGACGGTGAAGCTTTGTTTATTGTATGGCTTGGCATGGATTAAAAGGCTCTTTGTAGTTCTTTTTTATACATGACTAGTCTGCTTGCATTTCTTTGTGCTGGTACGTTTTCTTTTCCAGGAATTAAGGTGTTGACATGTATTGAGATGTCTCAGTTGAGGTAGTTGAGAGTAGGTTTGATTCAACATACTAATGAAAGGAGAAGAGGAGTACGGTTTTAAGCTGTTTCAGCTAACAAGCATTTAATGCACGTTAAGGTTGGCATGTTGCTGCAAGTATGTTGTACAATTTTTTTCTTGAGCGGGAAATGTGGAGTTGAAGTATGGGGGCTGTTTTGTTAGTTTAGTTCTAACTTGGGTAGGTGATGGGTTATCTTGTTGTAATTTTTTTTAAGAACTCTATTTAATGTCTTGTTTTAGCAATCACTTTTGTTTTTATTTTTATTTTTTATGACATCCAGTTGCTTGCTTTTTATCATGTTGGTGGGCATGTATTTTCCTTTTTTCCTATAGAGATATATACTGCTTTACGCTTTGCTAGGACAAAGGTCAGTTTTTTGAGATCATTCTATGCTTTTTTTTCCTCAGCTTTAGTTTTAAATCAATTTGGGTTGCAAGTTTTCAACTTGGTACAGAGAGGGTTGTTTAGACAACTCAATGCTTATTTCCAACCTTTTCCTTTCATGTGAAAGCTAATTTTTTTTGCTTTTATCGAACGATCATTTGTAGTATTATTTGTTGTCCTTTTTTTGTTGTTAGTATTGTAGTTAAAGTTCACGTTGTTTTGTTCCCTGTTAAAAAAATTGTTATTTGAGATGAGGTATTTGAGGTTGATTGGTGCTTGAGATATGAGAAAAACAATTTGTTTGTGGCTTTTTTCATCTGGATTTTAGGTGCTCATTTGGTTGATAAGTGGATTTATATATCTGAAAATATTTGTTTTACTAGTTGCTTTATCTTTTATGAACCTTCTTAAAATCTTTAATCGTGTAGGCCATTGGTTTTGCTATCCACTTTCAAGGAATGTTTAACAAGGTATTTTAATGGCTCCCTTTTTTTTATTAAACAGTGTTCTGATTTTTAGTTGTTTCATTCTTTCTTTCAAGCTATTTTCTACTAAATCTATTTAAATATCTTTGTTGTTGTTGAAGGAGCTTAAGTTGAACTAATCAATGCTTATTCTTTGTTTGCATGATAACTTGAGATTGGACTGTTGTTTTGCTAGAAAATATATACTTGCTGATATGTGTTTTTTTTTTTTTTAAATGTTGCTTGAACTCATGCTTAGTGATGCATGTTTTAAAAAAAAGCTGATTGAACTCATGTTAGAGGTTATTTAAAGAGATACTTCGAAATGAAAGATGCTTAAGAATACGAAATAATAGTATGTTGAAGATTTTTCTATTTGGGTGTTAATTGCTAGGTTAACTAATGAAATAATTCAGGTAATCATGGTTATTATTTCTATGCTTGAAAACAGAGAATTAAATTGTTTATTGGTTTGACATGGTTATTTAAGGTGCTACATGTTGAATGAAGAATTTTTGACATGTTTATTTTTCCTTGGCCTTTGAATTAAATTATATATAATTAGTAATCGAATTATTACTTTAAATTTCAGTGCATATGACTTGTGCTTGAAATGGTTTACAACTTTAACTACAAACATTAACTAAAGCATCAAATTATAGCGAACTTTTTTATTTTATTATACAAGTTATTCTTCCATGTTATTTTATATTACACAAGCTTTCAGCACACTTGTCACACATCCTTTTTTTTTTATACAATTTATTTTATTGTCTTTACATTACAGGAGAACTTGCAATTTCTCTACTAATGACTTGGATTTGGATTTATACAGCAAGAAGATGACTGCTGCCTCTGTAATTTTGATATAATTTGCAAACAACAATGTCCTTTAAGTGCTCAATAATCTAACAGCTTATTTGCACTTTTGATGTTGTTTATAACTTTATCTATATTATCAAACCTTTGATACTAGACTTGACTTCAAATTACCTAGCAATCTCTTCTTTTCCACCGATATTATTTTTATTCTAGTAAAAAAATTGCGTCTTCATACACGTACCTTAAAATTGTCCACAGCAAAACACGGACAATCAATCTAGTAGAAACTAAAAGAGATGGTGTTTTACTATGCTTCATATCACAAAACACTATTCATTGCAATAGTTTTTTTTTTTTTTAGCCTCTGGTTTTTAAATCTATGTTTTAATTGTCATTAGAGATCGAGCTTCGTGATTTGTTGTAGTTTGATTTCTATGTGGTTATTTAGTCTCATGACCTATGTTGTGAGTTTAGCAGCTTAATCCGATTGACTTAGATTTTTTTTCTTCAATTTTATCCTTCAACATTAGGTTGATTTGTAATTAGACTTCATGATTTGTTTGTGTTTATTTTCTATTAGATTATCTTGATCTCAAAAATTGTTTAATGAAAAAAAATGCATATTTTTTCTTTTTAATTCAAAAAATCCAATGAAATAAAATAATCAGAAATTCAAAATCTAAAAATATTTTTGTGACATAAGAAGATAAGCTTTTGAGTCGCAACAAACCAAAATTCCAAAAGAATAGCCAAATTGAAATATTGTGATAAGCTAGGATGAATAAAGACTTAATAGAAAGAAAATTACGGCTGAAATCCAAACTTGACCAAAATTAAAAGAATGAATTAAGTTTAAGGACTTAATTGAAAAAAAATTAAGTTTGAAAGTCAATTTGGCAAAATTAGAAGAATTAAGTAAGTTTAAGGACTTAATTAAATATCTAATGAGTTTTGTGGGTTCAATCAAGGACCCAATCGATGAAAAATCAAGTTTGGAAATTCAGGCTAATTTGCAATAACTGAATGAAAAAGGATTTAATTGAAACTTTGAAGAGTCAAATTGGTGCATTCAGGGGTTCAATTGAAAGAAATTTAAAGATTGGAGGTTCATTGAGGGTCAAATGAGGAATTTAATAACCAAGGACCAAAGTGCAAATAGCGTGTAACGGCCCAGCCCAACTTGCCATATATTGTCCGCTTTGGGCCTTACCGCCCTCACGGTTTTGTTCCTGGTGACGCGAGCCCACTTCTGAGCCTGACGCCCCAAAACGCGTATAACAAGTTGGCAACCAGCACCACTTATAAGGCCAGCAACACAACCCTCACCCGCCGATATGGGATCTTACAATCCACCCCCCTTAAGGAGCCCGACGACCCCGTCGGCACAACCGGACAGCCAGTGAGGTTGGCTCTGATACCAAATGTAACGGCCCAGCCCAACTTGCCATATATTGTCCGCTTTGGGCCTTACCGCCCTCACGGTTTTGTTCCTGGTGACGCGAGCCCACTTCTGTGCCTGACGCCCCAAAACGCGTATAACAAGTTGGCAACCAGCACCACTTATAAGGCCAGCAACACAACCCTCACCCGCCGATGTGGGATCTTACATAGCGCGTGAGTTCATGAACTAAAATTAATCAAACAAGAGGTCAATTTGAAAGAAATTGAAAGTTTGATGATTGATAGTGGTCAAATTACATAATCTAGAATCCAAGGACTAATTTGTAAAAAACACTCAAATGAAATTATTTAAATCAAGGTTTCTAGGGGTGCAATTGCAAAAATTAAAAAGTTTTAAAGGTCAATTGTAAAAATCAAGGTTTCAAGCACATATGTTAAAGTTGGAAAAAATGGACCAAATTGAAAATTTCAAAATTCCCAATTAAAAACCATAATTTCTAAGGTTTAAACAAACAACATGTCACTCATTTTTATTGAAGAAACTGAATGACACGTCGTACCATCCTTGTTTATTATCTTTTTTAGTAGACACAAGCTGATCGAGATGCTACTTTTAGGTGAATGAATGTGGCATCCCCGACGACCTTAGAGGCTCTAATTGACTAAGAAATATCTCCTTTATAAGGATTAACTACTCCTATCAAACATTTACATCCCATTAATTTCAATGATGATGACAACATCTTATCCTCAATCATCCTCCCCTGCATTGACAGATGCAGGCTAATTGGGGACCGATCTTAAAAAATGAATGGGAAGTTCTAGACCTTCAAATCAAATGAGGTTTATTTTTAATGGTAGATATAAATCCTCTTTACATGATTCAAGTATTCCCATGACACATTTATATCCTATTTGTCATGATGATCTCACCAAAATAACATATTTAGTCAGCAATGATTCAAGAAGAAAATGTAATGTTTGAGAAGACTTCATGGCTGCCTTCTCTTGATAGGTTTGAGCTCATAAAAGGATAAAATAAGCCTTTCTAGGGGGGTTATAGGAGAGGATGAGGAAGAATCTTTCATAAACAACTTATGTTGTGTAAAACCATAATGGTTTTGCAACCTCCTGGTTTTGGGGCTTACATATAAAAGAAATTGATTTTAAAGGTGATGTGAACTTCTTGATCATGTAGTTAAGCAACCCTCAACTAAGTATATAACAACTCAGAAAGCTGAAAATTAGGTTTGATAGAACCTTAACCTAGATGTAATCATGTACCTAAGAACCAAAGGTATTGGAAAAAGACTTGGACCTTGAGTTAACCTTGTATCTAAGAACTCTATATATGTGAATAATGCGAAGAAGCTAATTAATATTTGATAAGTCAGTGTATAATTTTATCCCTGCAAAGAAAGGTTGTTTTGCCACATACAAAAAAAAAACTCATGTTTATTCTTTAACTTTTTGTTGAAATTTACAGTTAAAAAAACATAATATAGTCTCATCTAACTAATCTTAATAAACCTCTTTTGGGTTGCAAGCTAATGGTCCTAAATTAGCAATCAATTAATATAAGTCCAATAATGAAATAAACTCCTAAATAATGTCTAATAGGCTAGAAAAAACCCAAATTAAAAATAATTATTCAAAATCAAATAAATAATAAAAAAAAGTCTTCATGCTGAAATTCCTCCATGTAGCTTGAAACTCTAATTTTCACATATTCTTGGCAGATTTTTAATCTTGACTTCAAACACGTCATTATCTTTCATCTGGATGAATCATTAGGCCTACCATATATGGTTGGAAAGCTAGATATATATAGTTTCCAGAAAAAGTTGAATCATAGCAAAGTTCCACCTATAGCTCCAAAGATGTCCCAAACAGTACACAAAGATCTAGTTTGGCAGACATGACAAGATTTTTCTAGTAACTTTGACCATTTAAAATAATATGTTTCTGAACCCATTTGACTTGAAAAGTTACTGAAATATAGTTCCATGCGTCTAGTATCTCCTTGTAAAATTCAACTTGTTCCAATGTAAGGTTTGATAGATATGTTTGATCTTGCAAAACTGGTCAACAAACATTTTAATGTCAAATTTGGACCTAACTCAGTTCATATCATCCTCCCATTCGTTAAAAAGATTCGATCTTGAATCTATATCATAGAAAACATCTTCTAAGGTCAACCAATCAGTACCAAACCAAAGAATAACATTATTATTAAAAATAAAAAGAACCTTGTTAGCAAACAAGGTCCCCTTAATATACAAGCTTTTCTTTTCAACCATTTTTTTCTTTTTAAATTTAGTTACTTCTCATATATTTGCTTAGGTGTCAAAGATACATGAGTTATAGGTCTTCTATTCATTTCAAAAAAATACCTATTTGTCACTCCATCATGAATAACTCTCTCATCATATTGCCATGGTTTACCAAGCAACAAGTGACTAGTTTGAATTTACACGACATCATATAACACCTCATCACAATATTTACCAATATAAAAAAGCAATCAAAACCTACTTATTCATTTTCACTTCACCATCATTATTCAACCACTGTAATTTATAAGGTATGAGATGTTTAGTAGTATGCAAGTTCAACTTTCTCACCAATTTAGTTATAGCTATATGAAGTCAAAATTGCCATCTCCTTCCAATTTCCAATTCAGAGGGAGCATGCCACTGATTAATTAGTTACAGGGAGACTAATTTATTAACCTCAAACTATATTCGTATCACATTGCTAAAAGTTTGGAGTTTTTTTTTTATCAACTCGATGCCTCCCCGACATTGCATAATGAAATTTGGTTTGCGTTCATTTGGCAACAAGTATAAAATGATATTGTTGTTGCCTACTTTTCATATTAAAAGCCAAATTAAAATGGCTTCATATCAAGGATGGGCCACCGTATTAGTTTATTATGTTCATGAAAGCATAGCTTTACTTATTTCTCACTTTGAAATTTACATGCCATGTGTAACGACCTCTTTTTCTCTGTTTCAGCAGTTAGGTACTAGTTAGTTCTTGGTAATGATATTTTGGTTGTCATTTGCAAGGTATCTAGCTATGAACAAATATCTGAGCTTTTTGAAAAGGCTGCATATGCGCTGGTTTATTTTTTTGGGACAGTTGTGAAGCATCGCTTCCTTCTGTGGCATTCCACCTATAAACAGTCCATTTATGTTAACTACATGTATCTTGCCAAGATTTCATGCAGGTAGAGAGTAAAGATTTCGATATTAAAATGATGTTGGGAGATGGAAACTCATTACTCTCTATTTACAAGACATGACATTTGTTCCTTTCTTGTTTTTTTTTTTTTTTTTGATTAACATGGGTGTCTGAGCCAGCTTGCATGCACCTTGACTAATCTCACAGGCCTTAAAGTTAACGACCATGTAAGCATCCAGTGGCCCTAAGAGAACTCAAACTCGTGACCATTGAGAAGTGAACCTAAGGTCTGATTAGTTGAGCTACTCTTAGGGTTCATTTGTTCCTCTCTTGGTCATTTGTTGTGCTATAGAGTCAAACATGTCTAGACTTGCTGTTTTCTGTTTTGAAGAAACTCTAAATAAATTTCATTTTTCATTGCTAGTAATAATAATTTAAGCTGCTTAATTTAATTTTATGGTATGTTTTATAATCCCACTTTGATGATACCTGCCCCAAACTCAAAATCTTTATGTTCCTTTAGATTTATTTGTTTAGATAGTATAACACAGAGTGAATTAGCCAAAGACCAAGATGTCTATATCCAATAGTTTAGTGAAAATAATGCCTTTTCACTTCTTGAACTATTTGAGATCTCTAATGATTAATCTAACTTTTCATCATGGGAACAATTGCTCAGAATTTTTATATTTCATCCCCAACTTTAGAAAAACATCTTGATTTCAATTTCCTTTACCATGTATATTTAATCAGTAATAATTACTGAGATTTTATTGCTCCAGATACTTCAAGTTATTCATTGATCTTATGCCTTTTCATTTGTTATATATTATTGTAGAATTTGATGGAGGAAAGTATTTGGCCAATGCTTGTCCAAGAAAGTTTAAAGGTTTTAGATGGTCTTGGGTTGCTTTCTTTTAGGGGGAAATGCCTTCTATAATGAGTGTTTGAGGTATGTATCATACTCATTTTATATATTATATCCAGTCACATAGATGTATGTATAAAATGTTGTTACCAACACTTAACTAAGTTATTCAGATCCTTACAGTAACAAAGAGTTCACAAATATTTATTACTTTTTCCTTGTTAATAGTTGCTGGGACTTCACCTCCCACCTAAAAGTTGGGTTTCAGTACTCTTTTTGTTCATCATGCCACTTTTTATTCCGAGTTGCTTAAACAATATCTATGTTAGATTGATATCCCTTTCTATTTTACAGTTTGATTCTTATATGAGATTCAAAATAATTTAAGCAAGTTTTTTACAAGTTACTTGAAAGTCAAATCATATACTTTTAAATACTACCAGTTGCATGCTTAGAAAATACTTTTTTTTTCCTCAATTATCTACAATTAAAAGCAGCATGCGTTTCCAGAACTAGCCCGCTACAATTCATTGGGTAACCTATCTAGTATATAACCAAAACTCATCATGTATCAAATATATACCAAAACCACAAATTCACACTACTCCTACCATCATGTGATATCACATTATTAGAAAAAAACTAAAACAGGTATATTTTTCATTGCAGAGCGTGTACGGATTTAATATGTTGTCATTTTAATATATATTTTTTTTAAATGATGATGTCTTGAATTTGTATTGAATTTGTTTTGAGTAAAATTATGTTTTTACTTGTCATCTAGGTTGTTTTTTGAACTTGTTAAGTTGATTGGATCAACCTCCACATGATTTAATTTTTTTCCTATTAAAAAAATTAAAAACACATGAACATTTTCTTTTAACATTAAAAAAAATAATCCACCAATAACATAACAAGAATCAATTATCTTATTACCTAAAAGTGGTTGTTCCCTTGCATCATTATTGTACGACTTCTCCAGGAATAAAAAATGAAGACCACACTAAATCTTTGCTTCTTACCTAGTTTCCAATCATCGCTTTTCCTTGGAATCATTATAACTTCAAGGCCTAAATACTCTAATATATGATAATGATAGATTGTGCCCATTTTTTTTTTAATATTTTATTGGTTTTCAAAACAAATTTTATTGCAATTGAATTAGCACAAAAAATAGAATAATTAAGTAAAAAAAATTAATAATTAATGAATTTCCAAGATCAACAAATATAATAAAAAATAATAATAGATTATAAAAACTTTTTTAGATATATTATGGAGTTATAAAAAAATTAAACATATATGTTTTTATAAATATATGTCAACTAATAATTATTAAATAGGCATATATAATGATATTTTCTAAACTATTACCTAAAAAAAGATCTTAATTCCATTACTAAGAATTCTAGAGTTCATGACAACTTTTAAAAGCAAATGTCACAAAATGTAGATTGAAGCTAAGTTTTAGGAAACTAAATACAAGCATAAAATAAAAGGTAAATTACAAAAAAAATAAAAATGAAATGTGTATATATATGTAAAACCAAAATTCACATCCAATTATACCATGCCTCAAATATATACCAAAACCATAAATGCACGCTCTTCCTTCATCATGTGATGTCATATTATTAGAAAAAAACTAAAACGCTTGCATTTTTCACTAGAGCAACCACACAATAAGCTTCTTTTTTATAATTTAGTCTTTAAAGTTTGCTTCTCGTCAATTACATTCTTTTATGTCCAAATTCATTACCAATTTATAAAAAAAATGTTAAGAGGTGTCATAATTGAAACAAAAGTGACCAAAGTGTATAACAAGGAGAAATTAAGTGGTGGTTTGGTTGAAAAACTCCCTTTGGTCCTCATACTTTTTAATAATAAAATTTGGGTCCCTCAATATTTTGAAAATTAAATTTTGGTCCAAAACTTTTTTTTTGTTTTTTTTTTGTCACTAGTTTGAGAGAGGAGAGAAAAATTTGTCAGATTCTGATGGTAGAAATAAAGTATCGATTGACACCGATTTTGGTCACAAAAAAAAATGATTTTGGTGTTAATAGGTTTCATTCGATTAGGAAAGTGTAGCTTAGGTGTTTTTGCCATTAACATTACCAAGTAGTTCTAAGCTAGAGAAGGTTTTTTTTTTTTTTTTTCCAAGTTAATTTGGGTTTTTAAGTTGTTTGAAGTTATGGATAGGTTTGTTAAGGTGTATAAGGTGTTTTGAAAGAAAAACGAGTTGAAAATCAAGTTTTTTTGGCAAAAAAAACCGTGGCTTGAGTTTTCAGTGACCTTCTAGTCATTTGTTGTTTTGCTCCTTTCATTTTTTTTTTTGTTGCGGTTTCATCCTTGGTTGTCTATTTTTTTCAATCTTAATATTTTTTAACAATTTTTATGATGTGTTTTTTAATAGAATAGAATATGATTTGATTTGTACTTAGTTTATGAATGAAATTTCATTGTTATTTTCGTAGGTTAGGTGGCATTCTTTCTTTGTAGTTTTGCTCAATTGTTTTCCCTTTAATTCTATCCGGTCACTTTCCAATACATTTTTCTATTATTGTTTTATTAAATAAAACATTGATTCCAAGAATATTAAATACAATAGAGTCTATGGTCCATGTTTTGAGATTAAATGTCTATGACAACATTTATCTCTTAGCTTTCCAATTTAGTCCATGGTTAAATATGGTTTATTTTTTAACTTAGTTTTCACATAAAATTATATTTTTTTTGAACATGTATAGCTTTGTATAATAATTTTTTTCTTTGATTTTATTCAACCTCTTTCATACATGTGTCTGTTTCTATTATCATTTGATGAAATAAAAATTTTATTTTATGAAATAAAGTTATTAAACATAATTGTATACATGACTCGTGTTGTGAAATCGAATATCTTAAATAATATCTATCTCTTGATTTTTTTTAGTTTAGTCTTTAGTTATCGTCTATGAAATTTTTTACATTTATTGAAACAAATAATTCTTGATTTACTTAATTAGATGCATGCATAAACTTTTCAATATATGATTGAGAATTTTGTTTTGTCCAAAAATGCATTGAAAAAGCATACATATTAATTTCTTTTGCTGAAAAATGAATGATTTAACCCATAGCGAAGCACAAGTGTGTTTGATATTGAGGTTGCTGTTGTGGTTTAAAAAAATTATTTTATAAAAAATACTTTTAGTTGAGGTTAGTTTGGAAAAATATATGTTTGGTTAAAATTGTGGTTGAAATTGAGGTTGGCCAAAAAGTAGTTTAATGTGTTTGGTTAAGAATGTTTTTGAAATTGAGATTATAAAATAATTTTAAAAAATATATATTAATATTGATGATTTTTAATTTAAATATTGTAAATTTAACTATTGCTATTACATCATGAAATAAATAATAATTTATATAAAATATTTTTTATCTTTCCTTTTAAATTATCTACAATTCCATCACGTATGAAATACATCCGACAAGGACTACAGTTTTCATATATTTTTTAAGAGCGCAACATCATCAGATAAAATATAATCAAGAACAAAATTGAAATTGCGATCAAATTCTGCAAATGCTACGCCATCAAGTGATCTTTGTCTAATTTATACAGTATCATTGAATAATATTTAACACTAGTTTTTCGAATAAAACATAATTAAAAATATTTTTTTTATTTTATTAGGTCAGACCCAATTCAATGCATAGCTTTGCGGTCTGACCGGAACTGTTCATTAGTTTTCTCCACTGTTCATTAGTTTTCTCAGCACAAGAAGCAGCAGGGGGCTGCTTCTTGTAAACCTGTGGCTGTGTCACAGTTGGCAGTGGATCCCACCAATAAAAAAATGCTTTTATTGTATTACCAAACAATAATAGTTGTGGCTGCGGGTAAACCTCATTCACAGCCACAATACCAAATGACATCAAATAGCCAGTACTAAAAACTAAAAAAGGTGAGATACTAGATTCACTTTTATATGAACAATGAATCTAGTATCTCACATGAGCTGATTGTGGCTTGAAATTATGGTAAAAATACAATATTTAGAGATAAGGAACAAAAATGTAAAGTACTAATTTTTTTTTATAGCTAACTCCATATTAATGATAATTTTTATTTTGTTTCAAAAGTTTATTTTCTTTATTTTTTAATTTTTAGGTTAGAGAGAGGAGAGATAAACTCGTCTGAAAGAGGAGAGAGAAAATAGTTGGTTGACATTCATTTTGACCACAAAAAAAAATATGATTATGGTGTCAAATAATTTTATTTGTTGAGATCTTTGTTTTTTATTGTTCGGCCATATCTATGGTGGCTAGATTTTATCATCTATTTTTTTTTAAAAAAATCATAAATTGTTGATCATATGGGCTTTGTTTATAGAAAGAATATGAGGTTCTAGGACGACCCTGAGCTTTGTTTATAATCAATTTATCAATTTGTTTTTAACTTATTAAACAAACATGATATTATTTTTTTTTGTCTTTATAAATATGAGATATCCCAATTAGTTTTGTGGATTACCTAAACAAATAAAACATTTAGGATTTGATATGAAGCTTCATTGTTCATATGAAAACAATGAAGCTCTGGAATTTTTTTTTTTTTTTTTAAATTCAGTCCTTTTCTAGCCTAATGGGATGAAATTAACCTTGAAATTATGATAGACCTATAAAATTAAAAGAAGAATGATTGAAATGTAAGATATGAAGATAACATATGCCTAATCCTAAATTTTTGTAATTTTCATTTTGATTTTAAAGTTTAGTTTTATCTTTTTTAGTTTATGGATGAAAATAAGAGTTGATGGGAATAGAGAGAGAAAGTATTGAAATGTCACGATTCAATCAATCTAAATGGTTAAATATTTTATGATGGTGGTTTCTATCCTTATGCAGCTTATAAATATTTTTGTGCAAGTTTGATTTTTTTTTTTTATTTTAAACCAATTATTTGGTATTTTAAGATCACAAATGAATTTTATTGAGATTTGTTGGATATTGGTAATGTGTTTTCAGATGAAAAATTGGTTAAAAACGAATTGATTGATAAACAAATCAAAATTGCTTTTATGTCATGTTCTTTTTTCATTTCCCTTCCTTTTTTTTTTCTTTGATTTTTTTTGGCAATCAGAAAAAAAAAAACTTATCATATTCAATTACTCTTTAGTTTCAACATGATGCTTAAATAATATTATAAATTTAAATTTGAATTTTTTTTTTCAAATATTATGTATGTTATATGAAAATAATCATATCAATAACAAATTATTGATGGAAATTCAATTAAAATATTTTTTTTAATCTTAAAACTTGTAAATAGATTTTGAGCATGATTTTATTATATTTATGATTTTTTTTTAATTTTCAATCACAAATAAATTATGAATAAATTATTTTTATATTTTTATTTAACATGCTTTAATAATTATAATATATATATTTTTTAATAGAAACACTGATTTAAGTTTTAAAAAACTGAGTTTGAGATATAATTTTTTTTTTTTTTACATTTAAAATAATTTCTATCCACCCGCAGCATCGTATGCGCATTCATACTAGACATTCTAAATCGAAGGAGCATATCACAGCAATTTTTTTTCCAATTTTTTTCAATATATTAAATTTGAAACTAGAATTTTAATATTAATTAAAGCTGAAATAGATTTGAGAAAACAGCTTGTTGAACCAAATACACACACACACACACAGCGGCTGGTTGCTTCCGAGCGGAAAATATCATATAGTTCTTCTTGTTTGTTATATGCCATTTTCACTTGGCTTCGAAATACATCTTCCCTCCACAAAACACCATCTCCATTCTTCATTCCTCAAGAAAATGATTTCCATGGCATGTAGTCAATCATCCCCAGTGACTGAAAACCCTCCACTTTCCCTCTTTGAAACCTGCGAATCCATGTACCATCTCAAGCAAATCCATTCCCGAACAATCAAAACAGGCATTATATGTAACCCCATTATACAAAACAAGATACTTTCTTTCTGCTGCTCACGCGAATCTGGTGACATGTGTTATGCACGCCAACTGTTTGATACAATTCCTGAACCATCCGTGTTCAGTTGGAACATAATGTTTAAAGGGTATTCTAGGATTGCTTGTCCAAAACTAGGCGTTTCTTTGTATCTTGAAATGTTGGAGAGGAAAGTTAAGCCGGATTGTTACACGTATCCATTCTTGTTCAAGGGTTTTACGCGTAGCGTTGCCTTACAATTTGGGAGGGAGCTGCATTGTCATGTAGTGAAATATAGGCTTGATTCCAATGTCTTTGCTCACAATGCTTTGATAAATATGTATTCTTTGTGTGGATTAATTGATATGGCTCGTGGGATATTTAATATGAGTTGTAAGAGTGATGCTGTCACTTGGAATGCAATGATTTCTGGATATAACAGAATAAAGAAGTATGATGAAGCTAGAAAACTTTTTGACATGATGGAGGAGAAAGGAATTTTACCCACTTCGGTTACTTGTGTTTCAGTATTATCAGCGTGCTCTAAGTTGAAGGATTTAGAATGTGGCAAGCGGGTGCAGAAGTATTTAAGAAATGGTGTAGTCGAGGTTAATTTGAAAGTAGAAAATGCTTTGATTGATATGTATGCAGCATGTGGCGAAATGAATGTCGCACTTGGGATTTTTGAGAATATGAAGAATAGGGACGTGATTTCTTGGACTGCTATTGTTACGGGATTTGTGAATACAGGGCAAGTTGATGCAGCGAGAAAGTATTTTCATAAAATGCCTGAAAGAGACCATGTCTCGTGGACCGCCATGATAGATGGATATCTTCGACTTAATTACTACAAAGAGGCTTTGATGCTTTTCCGTGAGATGCAAACTTCTAAAATAAAACCAGATGAGTTCACCATGGTTAGCATACTTACAGCTTGTGCACAACTTGGGGCGCTAGAGCTAGGAGAATGGATAAGGACTTACATTGATAAAAACAAGGTCAAGAATGATACTTTTGTGGGGAATGCTTTGATAGATATGTACTTCAAATGTGGAAATGTTGAAAAGGCATTAAGCATATTCAATACATTGCCTCAGCGGGACAAATTTACATGGACAGCCATGGTTGTTGGCCTAGCAATTAATGGATGTGGTGAAGAAGCTCTCAATATGTTTTCCCAAATGCTGAAAGCTTCTGTAACACCAGACGAGGTAACTTATGTTGGTGTTCTCTCTGCTTGTACTCATACTGGCATGGTAGATGAAGGAAAAAAGTTTTTTGCCAGCATGACTGCTCGGCATGGAATTGAACCGAATGTAGCACATTATGGGTGCATGGTTGATCTTCTTGGCAAAGCTGGGCATCTAAAAGAAGCTCATGAAATTATTAAGAACATGCCAATGAAACCTAATTCAATTGTCTGGGGAGCTCTTCTGGGTGCCTGTAGAATTCATAAAGATGCAGAAATGGCTGAAAGGGCCGTAGAGCAGATTCTTGATTTAGAACCCAATAATGGAGCTGTTTATGTTCTGCAGTGTAATATATATGCAGCTTGCAATAAATGGGATAAATTGCGTGAATTGCGACGAGTGATGATGGATAGAGGAATCAAGAAAACCCCAGGTTGCAGCTTGATTGAGATGAATGGTATTGTCCATGAGTTTGTTGCCGGTGACCAGTCACATCCTCAAACAAAAGAAATATATGGGAAGTTAAACAAAATGAC
>CM031973.1:4768817-4828738 GCA_018804465.1 Populus tomentosa | reverse complement strand
AAAATAGGTCTATAACACATATGTTTCACGACAACATATCGAAACTTATCATAATTCACTCAAAATTTATATTCTGCTTATTAAGTGTGAAATCGCACTAAATATCAAGTTTCAAGTCATTTGGACATCGTTGAGCCTAGGTTATAAATTCAAGTTTTAAAGGGGTTGTTTCGTATCAATATATCAAATCAACTTGGTCCTAAGCTAGAAAGGAAACTAAATTGGCAGGTATAAAAAAGAAAGATTTTATTTATTAATTGTACACAATAAGGCAAGAAAACTTCAAAATTAATTTGACATTCAAATCAAATTTCTTAGTCTATTTGGAACTTCTTAAGGGTGGAAGAAATGATTCTAGCATATCTAGAATATTAATTTCATATTTTTATTATTTTCTTCTTACGCATTTAACTACATTTTGGTCCTTAAACTTTAGAAATAACACAAATTATATAATTTGGTACCTCAATATTTTTCAAATTCAATTTTAGTATAAAAGTTTATTTTTTTTATGTTTTAGCCTCTAGTTGAAAGAGGAGAGAGAGAGAGGTCGCTGAATTTCAGCAATAGAGAGAGAAACATGTCGTTGACATCGATTTAGACAACCAAAACAGACGATATTTGTGTCAAATGATTCCAATTGATAAGGGGAGTTCATATTAGATGGTTTTTTTTCCTTTAAAGTTTGTGAAAAAAAATAGCTCTAAACTCAGGTTGATTTTTTGTTTCTATTTTATTCTAATTTTTTAGACTGTTTTTAGGTTTTTTTTTTTAAGCCATGAACAAGTTTATCACAATTCCTAAAATGTTTTATAGGTGTTTTGGATAAAACAAGGGGTTGAAAAACAAGTTTTTGTGTCAAAACAACTTAAGTCCTGATTTTCTAACCACTAATATAGCCGGAATCTAGTCAAATCAAACTACGCATCGTTTAATATTTTTTTTCAAATAGATTTTGCAATAAAAAAAATATAGGTGCTCAGCCCTGCAAGCCTTAATAAAATAGGCCAAGTGGGCAGCAACACTTCACCTTTGCTTCTTCTTTTTTCTAATTCTTTTTTTAAAATTAATAATATTTTTGTGGTTTTTACTCTAAAATTTCTTAATTTATATTTAGATTAATACCCCTTATCTCGTTTATTTTGTTTAGAGATCATCTTTTAAATGATGATTTTTTAATGCATTTAAATTTGAAGGGTTTTTCTGATTTATCTAAAAAAAAATTATCTTTTGTATGGATGAAATTTATTTTTAAAAATAAAAAAATTTATTGTCAAATAATATTTCTAATATGTGCAGCTTTACATGATGTTTTTTTTCTTTTTTATTTTATTCAATCAATTAATTTTTATCTCTATTTTTATTATCGTTTGCTTAAATAAAAAATTATTTTAATGAATAAATTTAGCAAATATAACCAGATAAATATCTTGTCTTTTGAGATTAAATATCTTGATGTTGGGATTAGATCAGATTTGTTTGGGGGTTGATTTTCTAATTCTATAAAGACTTAAATTAGCAAAATATTCTCCTAGATTCAAGGAAATTTTGTTCATTATTTTACCTATTATTTAGGAGACTATTTATCAACAAATGAGAAAGTTTCCTATTCAACAATTGATATTAGGGGACTACCAGATCTAATTTTCTAAGCTAGAAAGGAAACTAAATTGGCAGATATAAAAAAGAAAGATTTTATTTATTAATTGTCAATGTGAAACAAGGAAAATAAACACAATAAGGCAAGAAAACTTCAGAATTAATTCCACATTCAAATCAAATTTCTTAGTCTATTTGGGACTTCTTAAGGGTGAAAGATATGATTCTAGCATATCTAGGATATTAATTTCATATTTTTATTATTTTCTTCTTAGACATTTGACTATATTTTGGTCCTCCAACATTAGAAATAACACAAATTATATAATTTGGTACCTCAATATTTTTCAAATTCAATTTTAGTATAAAAGTTTATTTTTGTTATGTTTTAGCCTCTAGTTGAAAGAGGAGAGAGAGAGAGAGGTCGTTGAATTTCAGTAGTAGAGAGAGAAACATGTCGTTGACATCGATCTAGACAACCAAAACAGATCATATTTGTGTCAAATGATTCCAATTGATGAGAGGAGTTCATATTAGATGATTTTTTTTCCCTTTAAAGTTTGTGGAAAAAAATAGATCTAAGCTCAGGTTGATTTTTGGTTTTTATTTGATTCTAATTTTTTAGATGGTTTTTAGGGTTTTTTTAAGCCATGAACAAGTTTATCACAATTCCTAAAATGTTTTATAGGTGTTTTGGATAAAACAAGGGGTTGAAAAACAAGTTTTTGGGTCAAAACAACTTAAACCTTAATTTTCTAACTACTAATATAGCCGGAATCTAGTCAAATCAAACTACGCATCGTTTAATTTTTTTTTTTCAAATAGATTTTGCAATAAAAAAAATTAGATGCTCAGCCGTGCAAGCCTTAATAAAATAAGTCAAGTGGGAAGCAACACCTGACCTTTGCTTCTTCTTTTTTCTAATTCTTTTTTTAAAATTAATAATATTTTTGTGGTTTTTTTCTCTAAAATTTCTTAATTTATATTTAGATTAATACCCCTTATCTCTTTCATTTTGTTTAGAGATCATCTTTTAAATGATGATTTTTTTTATGCATTTAAATTTGAAGAGTTTTTCTGATTTATCTAAAAAAAATTATCTTTTGTATGGATGAAATTTATTTTTAAAAATAAAAAAAATATTTTCAGATAATATTTCTAATATGTGCAGCCTTGCATGATTTTTTTTTATTATGATTCAATCAATTTAATTTGTATCTCTATTTCTATTATCGTTTGTTTAAATAAAAAATTATTTTAATAAATAAATTTAGCAAATATAACCAGGTAAATATCTTGATCTACATTTATCTCTTAATTTTTTAAGTTTTATTTTTAAGTATTGTTATGATATTTTATTTATTTATTAGCAGATCTGGTTTTTAATTTAGTTGATTACATATATTTATAAAAAATATATTTAAAGTAATTTTTTAAAATTATAAAAACGTTTTAATATATATATATATATATAACCCACGGCAATCACAGATAACATAATTAGTTAGATCCAGAACTTGCTGCTGCAGCAGCAGCAGTAATTACTTTTCTATCTTTTCCAATGGAAATAAATAAATAGCAATAGGGAAGGTTGCACATGACAACTTTCCCAACCACCAGAAGTCTTCCCTTCCATAGAAAGAACGGTAGATGAAAACTTGAAATGGACTAAACAGCCTCGAAGAAACCTTACAAAGATGATTGATTCAAGTGTAAATTATATTTATACAGAGAGAGAGGGAGGGGGAGAGAGAGAGAGTCCTCTGTATTAGTCTTGGCTCTGCTTTCAGCTTTGGTTTTGTGTAGATTCAGAATGAGCTGCTTGTATGAAATTAACAGGTGGTGGAGAAGCCACGTAAATCTGTGGACACTGTACTTACTGTTCCTAGGTCAGATGGTGTCTTTCGTGCTTGCAATGGGCAGCATCACTTCTTCTCTAGTAGCCAGTCTTGGTAACCTCTTCACTGCTGCTCTGCTGCTGTTCTTGTTAGCTTTACATATGATTTCAAGATATTGCATGTTGTGGGCATCTGGCTGCAGGTGTTGACGCGCCCCTTACACAATCATCCTTCAATTACTTGGCCTTAGCTTTGATTTATGGCAGCATCTTGCTGTACAGACGCCAAAAACTACAGGTACCTTGTTCTTCTTCCTTTTCTTCTAGGGGGGAGGAGGGTCTGGTTAACATGTTTGTGTTGGGATATTCTGCAGGTTTCTTGGTACTGGTATCTCCTTCTAGGCGTAGTTGATGTTCAAGGAAATTATCTTGGTAAGTAATGGTGGCTTATTTCTCTAAGCTCTGATCTCTCCTTTCACTCTGCATAATTAATCATTAATGGTGGCTTATTTCTCTAAGCTCTGTCTCCTTTCACTCTGCATAATTAATCAATCTTGCATTTCATTAATGGTGGCGTATTTCTCTAAGCTCTGATCTCTCCTTTCACTCTGCATAATTAATCATTAATGGTGGCTTATTTCTCTAAGCTCTGTCTCCTTTCACTCTGCATAATTAATCATGCTTGCATTTCATTAATGGTGGCTTATTTCTCTAAGCTCTGATCTCTCCTTTCACTCTGCATAATTAATCATGCTTGCATTTCATTATGTGGGTGAACATCAAGACACCTTCGAGATTAATGGTTTGGATATTGGATTTTAATTTAATACCAATTGCCTTTCAATCATTTTAGTTTCCTAAAGAAAAAGAATGGCATGTGTTGTCGTTGATACCGAAGCTTGAGTGAGTGCTGGTTGCTGGTTAGAGTCATAGGTCCAAACCACATAGCCATTTTTGCTCTCGGAGACCATGTTTCTGTTTGGTGTTTGAAAATATTTTTAAAAAGATTTAAATGGGTTTTTTAAATGAATTTTTTAGTGTTTTTAGATCATTTTAATATATTAATATCAAAAATAATTTTTTAAAAAATTTATATTTTAATATATTTTTAAACAAAATAATACTTTAAAAAACAAGTAGTAAAAAAACAATAATGGTAATAACATCTATCCATGCTTGCAGGATAATAGTAATTACCCACCAAAAACACCCATTTGAAAGGTAAATGTCCCACCACAATCTTTCCTCTTAAGAATTCAACTCGTCAATAAATCTTACTGCCAAACATGACCTTACGACCCTACCTTCTGGCTTCTGCTCTTTAAGGCATCATTGGCAAAATCACATCTCATGATGGGCACTCAAAAAAAACCCCAGCCACACGAGGCGCGATAACAAAATGGGGATACATGCCTCCCATCCTGTAAGAAACTAGACTATACACTGTGTTTTTTTTCTTGAATAATTGATATTTTAAAATAAATGTATTGTTAGATTTATATTTTAATTATGTATAGTTAACTACGCATGACAATATACTACTAGATTTTTTAGATTTATCGATAGAATTTCTTGTTGGTATTTATTTATACTCACAATCCATCGGCACGAAACCTACCAATAGGCTCACGAACAGAAATAATTTGTCTGAAAAACTCTCGTCAATGATTTGTAATTTGTAGGTGAGTCCGTTGGTAATAATTTTATTCATGGGCAAAACGCACTAAAAAAAAAATTTACCCTTTTCATTCCATCAGTAGTTTCATCACTGAATATAATATATCACCGACAAAAAAAAAACATATTTCATTCCATCGGTGATTTTTTTTCATCTATAGCATTTTCATCGATGAATTTAACATATAACTGTCAAACAGATCGTCTGTTATTTCGTTGGTGAATAAATAGTGGTAGTGTTGCGGTAATTCTTTTTCAACTCTCTAGAATATACCTACGGACTAAGTCCGTCGGTAACCCCGTTAGTAATAATTTAAAAATATATTTAAAAAAAAATCTATTAAACAGAAATAGAAAATAATTAAAAAAATAAATTAATATAAAATTAAACTATTTATTATAAATTTAAACATTTATAAGTTCAAATGGAATTAATCTAGAATAGATGAGCTGAAGGAGTAGGGTCTAGATCGTGGGTCGAATAAGAAGGAGCACGCGTACTACTTATCTGTGATCTCATCTTCATTACCAATTGGCGGAGTTTGATCGTCTCACCACTGAGTCATTCATAATTAGCAGCAAGATGGATCGTTCGAGCTTGAAGTCGCTGGTATAAAATCACCTCGAACTCTGAAGTTTGAGTGTTCGGAACCGATTGCGAGCATCCAACTGTTGAAACACTATGAGTCGTCCACAAGCCCTTGGTTGTAGTGTTAAAGAGACCATACACTCGATTTTTATCAGGTCTAACAAACGATCATGCCTCCAACCACAAATCCGAATCAAGATTCAGATGAGTTGAAAGATCGTCAATGTATCTCTCCTTCAACCAAGTGTTATATGTATCCTAGAAAGCAAAATTCAGCAAATTCAAAAAACAATAGTTACTTAAGAAAAAAAATGGTTGAAAACAACATATCACAAGGTGCTGAGCTCGGCTATTCATGAGTTGTTGCACCTTTTTTTACGATCATCAATCCGAATATGCATTTCCATAAAAAGCTCCATCAGGATTGGAGTGTTATATGTATCCTAGAAAACAAAATTCAGCAAATTCAAAAAAAAATAGTAACTTAAGAAAAAAATAGTTGAAAACAACATACCACAAGGTGTTGAGCTCGGCTATTCACGAGTTGTTGCACCCTTTTTTATGATCATCAATCCGCACATGCATTTCCACAAAAAGCTCCATCAGGATTGGTTCGCATCCAAGAACCATGGCTGGTAAGAGAAAATTATTGTTAGTTAAATATATTTATATAACAATAATAAATAAAAAAAATAGATGTAATTGTTTCGCTTGCAAAGCGAACGGAATGGAGTCGTCGGTGTGCGTGGTAATGAAATTATGAACACGTCGATTCTAGTTCTTTGTATCGGAGTGTGATCGTCACACAAAACAATCAGGCATTACATGCTGAATAGATTGTGCCCACACACACAGCCTCTGAGACATACAAAAATCTAAAATCTTTCCAAATCATCACCTCCTTCCAACCTATAAGCTTTTTTTTCTTTTGTATATTTTTTAGTTTTCTTTTGCATCTCGTACCAAAAAACATGTAACCTAGATGGTACAAAAGAATTATATGTTAGTAAATGAATAATAAAATTGAATAAAAGGACTAAAAAATTTTATCTTGATTTCAATCTTACCTATTTGTAGTGTGATTCTTCCAAACTCTCCTTGCAATAGCATTGTCAGCTCCATCCCATTCAAATTTTTCCTTGCAGTTAAAATTTTTACAAGAAAAAATTCATTAATAAATTAATAAGCTAACCAAATTAACATGATAAAAAATTATTTAAATTAATACTAACCTTAAACCTTCCAAACCATGCATCAATCATAGGTTTTCATTTAGAATGTTTGGAAACCTGACTCCATTGAAACATGAAATTTTTATCGATGATTTCATTGTCGATGTTATGATTTTGACAGCCTTAATGTTTGTAAACTTGAAATTGATGATGTTGCTTTAAATTAATTTTTAAAAAAATTATTAAGATGTGGCCATTGTTATTATTCTTTGTTTTCCTATATTTTTACAGTGGCAGAACAAAGATATATTCATTCTAGCCTTGATGTTATCCTTTGTCTTCCCTTTCATGTCCATAAACGTGTTGAAAATATTCTCAAACATGTTCTTTTTAATGTGTATGACATCAAGGTTATGACAGAGTAAATTAGTTTTTCAATAAAGAAGCTCCTAGAAAATATTTTATTTTACCCAATTGTAAGTCAAACCAAAAACAAAAAACTTTTGCTTACCGGATTGAAGATCAAACATAATTTTATCATACTCTAATACTACATCATACAAAATTCCTTTCAACTCTGCCAATAAAAAAGTTATTTTTGTTCTTTCTGTACTTATATTCTATTGGTAAGAACCACCAATGGAAATAAAAAAAAGGATATTATACCATCATTTGTAAACGTGAAGGCCTTGTTATTTTCCATATAGTATTGACATGCAAGTTTTTCATGCGTGCTCTAATAAGAAACTATTTCAAACATAGAAAAATCATTGATAATCTAAATCAAATCTACCTTCATTTAGAAATTATATTTTCTTGATACATCATATGTCAAAGCCCTAAATGACCACGACTACTTTTACTCATCAATCAATGGATGAAGACAATTATCTATATTCTAACCTAGACTATTAGGATTGAGTATGAATGTATATAAAAACATGAATTCTGCCTTATACACATCACCGGTGGTAAGTTGTAAACTGTGAGTATCACTGGCCAACAAGAATAAGGAGCAACAAATGACTCGAATGGATTAAATTTGTCTATATATAACCTAAGACACATGTCGTTGATTCCACTAAAAACTTAGGATACACCTTATTAAAATGTTTATAAGCTTCACCATCAAAAGGGCGCATTATCACTCCATCCATCGCATCATAAAAATGATGTTATATCATGTGTTGAACAGTCATTGGTAACATGAATAACCTTTATAGTCTATGTGTAATTATGAAGTCTCTAAGTTTTATATGTGGGATAAAAGTCATTTCGCTACCAATTCTGGGTTATAACGAGCATGCCCACATGTTTTGCACCCGGTCAACTCTATATTTTCAAGGTAATATAACATGCAAAAGTTTGGACACATGTCAAATTTTCTAGCATCCTAAGTTGAGGGGTTTCAACATGGATTTAGCAGTATAAAAGTTCTCCTTTAGCCTATTCCCTTCAGATAAAATATTTTTCGCCTATTCAATGATTTTGTCTATAAAAATGACATGTCATTGTACTTCTTGGTTTTTTTTTTCATTCCTTCTTTTTCTACTGTAATTCCCTTGGTATATACCAAAAAAGTATTTTCACCAATGTTTACTGATGGATGCTACGAGGGCATAATCAGTCAAAAAAAATTACCACAATCTACCAATGAAAATACTTTGTTGGTGTATCCATTTGTATTTGCTAACTTTCTGGTAGCGATAATGGTTTTATTCAATATTTATGTGCTTAATATTAATTTCTCTCATTGGATATTAACTTTGATATCAATTATATTGTGGAAATTTATATATTTCTTTCATATTAATAAAATCTCCAAACCCACACCAAAAACGATTTGGGGGGGGGGGGGGCCTCCTGCCCCTTCCTGCTTAATATAGAGCAGGGATGATGGATGAGGTATAAGCCACTCCAAACTCATCTCATTGCTATTATTAAATTTATTTGAAGATTGAAATTTGCATTCTGAAACTAGAAGTAAGTATTTTTTTTTATTTTTAAATATAACCATTTGCTTCTTCTTGATTGATTTCTTTGACCATGTAGTTAACAAAGCATACCAGTTCTCATCAATAACCAGCGTGACACTATTGGACTGCTGGACAGTAGCGTGGGTTATAGCTCTCACTTGGTTCTTTCTCGGAACTCGCTATACCTTATGGCAGCTGATTGGGGCTGCCATCTGCGTTTTAGGGCTTGGTTTAGTGCTCCTCTCCGATGCCGGGGTGGGTGGAGGAGGTGACATTTTTTCCTTGTTCATTATATTTCTATATATGCTCATGATCACTGATTTTGTCTTTGCTTTATTCTGATTTCTTCTTGGGATTTATAACTCGCGTGTCTATAAATGGAAATATTGTAGGTATATCAAAGATAATGAAGAAGATTAAAAAACAACAATATTATCTTATATGAATCTTGTGAGCGTTACATGTATGTATGGAAGAGAGAAGGCCTATCTTTGTCCATGATATTTGCCAAAATATACATCTCTAATCTAGGTAAAAAATAAGCTAATCTAGGCAACGACATAATGACATATATATTCAGAATATTCTCCTTTATATAGATAATCATGGTCAAAACCCATTAAAAGTAAGATATATCTACCTTGCTTCTTGAAAAAATAAGAAAAAAAATGATATATAGATCCTTGTAGATTTCTGAAGATCATGTTACTAGATCCATTTTTTAAAAGAAATAATTAATGATATATATTCATTTAAACATATTCACTGATCCGAATTAGTTTTTGAATCATTTTATCACACAAATTAACTCATTTTAGAGATACTTTGGGATGAACAAAATCGGCTTCCTTGACGCCTACATTGTGTGCGTTTATAAATAATATAATTAAACATGTTACTGTGCATGTATTTACTCGCAAACTAGAGATAATTAGCATCTAGATAATCAATAAATACACTCTTTTCCTTGTTATTGCTGGGACACTTTTCTTATACTCAGTTTTTTTTATGTAAAAATACATACTTATAAACGCAAGCATATATATTTTTGTCGTTATTACAGGTGGTTCAAAGCCCATTTTAGGTGATTTCCTTGTTATTGCTGGGACAATTTTCTTCGCCTTGAGCAATGTTGGTGAGGTTAGTAAATCCTGTTTGCATGCAAATAATATGAATTTATGAAGAATTTTAAATTCGTCAACTAAAAGTAATTGAAACACTAAATCTTAATATTTACCTAATTCTTCTATGAAACTAATGCCAGGAATTCTGCGTGAAGAAAAAAGGTCGTGTTGAAGTGGTGACAATGCTCGGTGTTTATGGATTCCTAGTGAGTGCAGTTGAGTTGTATCCTTTTCATAAAAATTAAGAAAATACTTGAATACATGGAGAGACACGTCAAAGCTAACCCATGAACATATTCATGGGTCCGACCTGGAAGTCAACTTAATTTTTTTATAAAAAAATAAAAAACAAATCAATTTTTTTTACAAAAAAAATTAAAAAAAAAATCAAGTTGTGCCCGTCTTTCTTGATTTTATTTTAAATTTCAAAGATTTCGAATATAATTATAAACTGGAGTGTGTGTATGTAACGAACCTTATCTTCAATATTCCATAACTTCATTTTAGATCTATAGTGGAGCTAAAGAGCTTGGAAGCAATCGCCTGGTCTAAAGATATTGTAAGTATTTCTTTTATATATATATATATGATAAGAACTATATAAGAATGATATATATTAGACCTTGACATTTATATTTATTTTGGTTTCAGCTACTTGCGATTGCTGGCTACACTGTATCCATGTTCTTATTCTATTCTCTCGCTCCCTTCGTTCTAAAGGTAAAATCTCCCCTTGTTGTTTGTAAGTTTGCAAGTTCAAGAAGCTTTAGCTTTTACTCGAGGGAGAAAACTAAAACTATATATAAAGCTATTTTTGAAGAATTAAGTTTTAAATTTCTGGATTGAGTTGTTTTTTTAATCTTATTAATATAGATTTTCTAATTAGAAATCATGAATAACGGGAAAAAATAATCATATTGAGAGTAGTGTATGTCACAACTAGAATATAATAATATATCAAGTATTTATCAATTTTAAAAAGTTATTTTTGAAGATGGAATTTAAATTTTTAAATTAAGCTTGTTTTTTAGGTCTTATTTGTTTTTATGTTTTAAAAACGTTTTTTTAAAAAAATTTAAAAAAATTATTTTTTCTTCGTTTTAAATTAATATTTTTTTTTGTTTTTAGATTATTTTAATGTGTTGATATCAAAAATAATTTTTAAAAAATAAAAAAATATATTTTGATGTATTTTCAAGTAAAAAAATATTTTAAAATATAATATCAATTACATTCTAAAATACGATAGTAATCCTGTTAATATAGATTTTCTAATTAGAAATCGTGAATATAAATTTTAAAAAAAATTGTATGCATGATTTTCCCTCAAGTTCCATGATTAAATAGTTATTTGATAAAACAAAATAATTTAAGGAATTGAATTGATCTGTGGATTTGACAAAGAATCAATTTAAGATTCGAAGAATTGTCTTATATTTATCTTTTTGTGATGAAATTATAATGCATACAGTTAAGCGGAGCCACAATGTTCAACCTGTCTATTCTCACATCCGACATGTGGGCTGTCGTTTTCCGTGTCTTTTTCTACCACCAACAGGTAATTAATAACTAAAATACAATTAATATATATATTATTTTCTTTTAATTAATTCATGTATTTAACTAATCTTTAATTGCAGGTTGATTGGTTATACTTTCTTTCTTTTGCAATTGTAGCGATTGGATTAATCATTTACTCGATAACGTATGTTCTCATCCTCTCTATTAATTGTGCTCATAAGAAAATTAATAATCTTAGCCACTTTTTTGTTTATTATTTTTCTTCATCAATTTTAAAATAAAATCTCGAGTTTAAGCTTTATAAATAAAATATATAATTATTAAAAAAATTAACCTTGACCGAATTCATAGGATCTTACACACAAAAACACACACACACACATCTATATATATATATATATATATATATATATAATTGAAAATAAAATTTGGCAGAAAAATATTTTATTAGTATTCACCTTTGAAAACTAATGAATTTGTTGATTTATTTACTACAGAGAGGAGGGGGAGCGAGGTTCTCCGCCAGCTCCGCCGGACGGGGATTCCAATGCAGAATACCAAGTGCTTCATGAAAATGCAGAAGTGGGGTTATGATGAAGACATTAAACGAGAAAAAAAAATTTTGGGTAAGGGTGAAGATGGTGGTTGGCAAGTTTTCTTGCCTGATATGACTTTTTGTTACATGGATATTTAAGTGTATTATTTAGTAATTTACAAATAAAATTTAATTTTTAGACATATTTTAAAGTTTAGTTGTGGTTATTTTTTGAAGTTTTCGTACTGAAATGTATTAAAATAATAATTTTTTTATTTTTTAAAATTATTTTTAAAATCAATAAAACAATTTAAAACATATAAAAAAAATTTAATATTTTTAAAATTTTCCAAACATAGCCTTTATTGTCGTGCAAACTAATTCATAACTTTAAATATAGATGTTAAACTAATTGATATTTATTTTTATTTTATTAAATTATATCTTTACTCTCTTTTTATTTTATTTTTTTATTTATGTGAATGTTTAGATCAGTTTGCACATACCTCAACTAATTTCACGAACCATAAAATTAATGACTATATAAAATTTCAGTGATCCCGAAAGGATTTGAACTCATAATTATTAAGAAGTAAATTCAAAGCCTGATCATTTATTATTTTTTATATTTTTTTATTAATATAAATATATAAATCAGTTTATATATATTATATAAACTTTTAATAATTCTAAAATTTATAATACTTAAATTAATAAACTCTAAAATTACAAATTTAAAATCACCATTTAAACTACACATATCTGATTTTCAATTTTTATTATAATTGGTGGGACGTTAGCCAAACATGACAGAATAATAAATGCCTCGATAAGATGTTAGCTTTACTCTCTATTTTTTTAACGATGGAATCAAACCTAACAAGTTTACTTCAAAATCTAATATCTTACCATCCAACTTGGGTAAGGTTTATAAATAAATTGATGTGATTAAATTTGATTTATTTAATTATTAAAAAAAACCCAAATTATTTAAAGTATGATTTAAATCTTGAACCTCTCTTATTAACTAAAAAGATTTTATCAAGATCAACATAAATAATTTAATTTAGTTTTAACATTATATATAGTTTTAAAGAATATAAAGTTGAATTTATTAAGGTAATTAATCTATTGGGTCAATTCATTAACCTAATAAATTGAACCAAAGTTTATAATATAAGATGAAATCTAGAATGCTAAGAAAATTCTAAGTTAATTTCGAAAAAGATGAAGGAATTCTGATAAATATTAATTCATCTCAAGACTCTCAAATAAGAGAATGAATCAATTTTACATATTAAAATAAAAAAAACAAAAAAAAAACTATTGCTTTTAGGATTAACAATACTAATAATACACTAGGCATAAGTGTTGGTTTTGTGTTCGGATTAATTAGCTTCGTGAAAAGGATATATTTATTTCATGTTCAACTCTTGTAGTTGTTAATATTAATAGTCATTAAAAATTTATATGTTTGTTAATTTAAGATTTATGAGATTAATCAATATATATATAAATTGGTTCGAACACTCACGATTAATATATATATATATATATATATATATATAATGATTTTTTAAATGATGTATTAGGGAAAGTATTTTATTATAAAGTAAATTATCTTTCTTTCCTGGTTTTTAAATAATGATAATAATATAAGAAGAATTGCAATATTATAATAAAGATAATGGAGATGGTAACAGTGACGGTGACTTATAATGATAGACTTATAATAATAATATTGAAATGACATCGATGTCTTGGTAGATGGGACTGTCCAAAATTTCTTGCATTCCTGAAGCTAAATTTTTTTATTTTTCCATGACATTTCATAAAGAAAGCTCAATTTAATTCCTCTCCGTTCCCAGTAATTTACGAGACTCCACCATAATTATAAAACTTAACAGATTAAATTATTTATCTAAAACCATCATTTCATTTGAAAAAAAAATAAAAAAATCATCATTCTAGTAATTAAAAAAATATATATATTGAATTTGTGATAGGTAAAACCTCGAACAAGCCCTATAACTATGGTCTCCACTCGGTAGAAAAGGAAGTAATGCAATTTTGAGCGTTTGTGAATGCTTCACTAACCACTTTTTTTTTACATCAATAACCATCTTAATTACATATTTTAAACTGGTAAGCAAAATCCTAAAACATAATTTATGTTATTTTTTAATATATTTTCTCAAGTAAAAACCATACTTGTTTAGGTTTATATTATTTTATACTTAATTTTAGTAATTAAAAGAGAAATCAATTGAATTTGAGTTAGGTCAAACCTCGAACAAGTCCTGTAACTATGGTCTTCACTCGATGGAAGAGGGAGGGAGTAGTGCAATTCCGAGCGCTTGTGAATGCTTCTCTAGCAACTTCTTCTTTTTATTTTTATATTAAAAAATATCTTAATCAAATAGTTTAAATTATTAAAAAAATCTTAATACATGATTTATATTATTTTTTAATATATTTTTTAAATAAAAATTATATTTATTTAGATTTATAGTATTTTATATTTAATTTTTATCAAATAAATCAGAAAAGACGGGATTTTAGGATCAATTTGAATGGATTAGGATGTTAATTCTTAATTGGTAGACTAAAGAAAATTGATTTGGGAAGCATAATTGGTTATCAACAATCTTTGACTGACCAATAAGAGTTTTTATAAATTAGTAAACATGTTTAGGCTGTGAATGCTTTTATCTTAAGAAATCCAATCATAGATTAAGGAATAAAACTTTTATAAATCAATTATGTTGACTTTTATGCTCCTCGTGACGACGCACAAGCATGGCGTGTCAATCCAACCATCCCATCCCTGTGGATAGGAACCTAAAAGTCCCGATATCTCCAATGCGCCGTGGTCTTGGGCCACACACGCCATCTCCACCGCTCATTTTATCCTCTGATTTCACATCACTACTTATTCTTTTATTTTTACCCTTCTCTCCTATTGGTCTACTTTTGTACCATAAAAAAAAAGATGGATTGAACTTCTTCTCTGCTGTCTTCGAGGGGGGCAGTGGTTTTTTTATGTGTATTTTTAAAATATATATATATATATATTAAAATAATTTAAAATTATAAAAACATAAAGTAATTTTAAAGAAAAAAATTAAAAATTAGTGAAACTCGTTATGAGAAAAGTTTATGATATCAAAAATATAAAAAAACAAACTAATTTTTTAAAAAAATTAAAATTTAATGAAACATGGTTATAAACCACCTCATTACAAGAAAAGTTTATGATATTACATTGAAGATTTTATTTTTTTTGTATTTTGGTAACAAACTAATTTTAAAGAAAAAAATTAAAATTTAGAGTGGTTATAAACCACCTCGTTATAACATTGCATTGAAGTTTTTTTTTTTGTATTTTTATTAACAAACTAATTTTAAAGAAAAAAATCAAAATTTAGTAAAACTTGGTAGAAACCACCTCGTTATGAGAAAAGTTTATGATATTGTATTGAAGATTTTTTTTCTGTATTTTTATTAACAAACTAATTTTAAAGAAAAAAAATTAAAATTTAGTAAGGCGTGGTTACAAACCACCTTGTTACGAGAAAAGTCTGTAATAATGTATTGAAGAATTTTTTATATATTTTTATTAATATGGATATTCAACCAATTTAGATTAAAAATTTTATATTTAAAAATCTAGTTTTATATTCAAACTATTTAAAGAATAATATTCCTAGCATTGAATAAGTAAATTGCAAAAGACGTGGAGATTAACTCAAGGAAGATCCATGATAACAGCAACACCAAATATGGGGGGTGGATAAACGACTAAGTCTACGATCCCAAGGCAATTCTCCTTATCCTATAAATAAAAGTACAGGAAGGCCTTGTTTTCATCAACTGCTCCCTCTTTCTCGCGTCAAGCTCTCCAATGTTATTTTGAAGAGATAAATTGATAAACTAGTATATTTTTAAAATAGTATAAATGGTGATGAAATGAAGATGGTAATTTGAAGAGATAAATTGATAAAATAGTATTTTTAAAAATAGTATAAATATTTCTTTAATTTTTGGCTTTCCATTTAAGAGTTGCTCTTGGGCAGTGTTTTTTCTCGTGTTTGTTTTCTGTCTGTCTCTCAATCAAGAAATGGCGAAAACAAAGGAGGCTGCCTTCATTGGCTCCATTGATCAAGGTACAAGCAGCACCAGATTCATCATCTATGACCGTGACTCTCGCTGTGTTGGATCTCACCAGGTTGAGTTCACCCAGCTCTATCCTCAAGCCGGGTACTCTTAAATTATTTCCCTTTCTTTTATTTTTCTTTATGATGATGATGATGATGATGATGATGTTGGTGGTGGTGGTGGTGGTTGTAGATGGGTGGAGCATGACCCAATGGAAATACTTGAGAGTGTGAAGGTGTGCATGGCAAAGGCAGTGGACAAGGCTTCAGCAGAGGGGCATAATGTGGACGCTGCTTTGAAGGCTATTGGTTTGACCAATCAGAGAGAAACTACTCTTGTTTGGAGCAAATCCACTGGTCGTCCCCTCTATAATGCCATTGTTTGGATGGATGTTCGCACCACTTCTGTTTGCAGGTTTCCTTTACTTCGCTTATCTTCCATTTTCACTCCAAAATTATTTCTTTTCTTTTTTTCCCATGACTGAGGATTTTCTTTATCAGAATTTCTTTATTGTTGCTTTCGCTTTGATATTACCCCCATTTGATTGATTGATATTGCTGGAAATTTGTGATACTAGAAGGTTTGACTTTTTGTTCTCTCTTTTTTTTTTTATCAAATCATTGATCATTAGCTGTGTTTCCAAGATTTATTGTAAGGATCTAATGTATCCCTTTTGATTGATTGCTATTGCTGGAAATTTATGATACAAAAAGATTTTGACTTTTTTTTTTTATCTAATATTTGATCATTTGCTGTGTTTCCAAGAATTACTGTAAGCATATTTTCTTCTAACAGGAGGCTGGAGAAAGAAATGCCAGGAGGAAGGACTCATTTCGTTGAGACATGCGGCTTGCCAATTAGCACTTATTTCAGTGCCATGAAGCTAATCTGGTTGATGGAAAACGTGGATGCGGTTAAAGAGGGTATCGAGAAGAAAGATGCTTTGTTTGGAACAGTAGATTCTTGGTTGATCTGGAATTTAACTGGCGGAGTAAGGGGTGGCTTGCACGTGACTGATGTCTCTAATGCATCTCGAACTATGCTCATGAATCTGAAGACTCTCGAGTGGGATAAACCTACATTAGAAACCCTGAAAATCCCAGCTGAAATTCTTCCAAAAATTGTCAGTAATTCTGAGATCATTGGAAAGATCACAGAGGGATGGCCTCTTGTTGGTTTCCCAATTGCTGGATGTCTTGGTGACCAGCACGCTGCGATGGTTGGGCAAGCTTGTAAGAAGGGTGAGGCTAAGAGCACTTATGGAACTGGTGCTTTCATACTTCGCAACACCGGTGAGGAGGTGGTGCATTCAACGCATGGGCTTCTAACCACCTTGGCATTTAAGCTTGGCTCAAAAGCGCCAGCAAACTATGCACTTGAAGGCTCAATCGCCATTGCTGGGGCTGCAGTTCAGTGGCTCCGAGACAGTCTTGGAGTGATTAAAAGCGCTAGTGAAATCGAGGAACTGGCATCTCAGGTTGACAACACTGGTGGAGTTTATTTTGTTCCTGCCTTCAATGGATTGTTTGCTCCATGGTGGCGTGATGATGCTCGCGGGGTTTGTATTGGGATCACAAGGTTTACAAGCAAGGCTCACATTGCTCGAGCTGTGCTTGAGAGCATGTGTTTTCAAGTGAAGGATGTGTTGGATTCAATGCATAAAGATGCCGCAGGTTCTGAGGAGGAGGAGTTCTTGCTTAGAGTGGATGGTGGTGCTACTGTCAACAGCCTCTTGATACAGATTCAGGTTTGAGCTTTAAAGAGCCTTCTTCTTATTACTGTATCAATCATGTTTGCTCTTATTTACTGTTTTGCAACAATTTTGATTGCCCCTCGCAGGCTGACTTGCTAGGGAGCCCTGTGGTGAGACCTGCTGATATTGAGACAACAGCCCTCGGAGCAGCCTATGCTGCTGGTTTAGCTGTCGGGGTTTGGACAGAAGAAGAGATCTTCGCTTCTGGAGAAAAGTCCAAGTCTGACACCACTTTCCGTCCCAAACTAAATGAGGAGCTGAGGAAGAAGAAGGTGGATTCGTGGTTCAAAGCTGTTGAAAGGACTTTTGACTTGGCTGATCTTTCCATTTGACGCTTTTTATTAATTACGCTTCCATCGTTATCTTGTTACAAGCTTAATAATTTCAACCGACAGTTCAATCCTATCTGTAATTTCTATTATATGATCAATTTCTGTACGCTAAAATCAGCTGGCCATCCTGGAAATTCATGGGGTTCAGCTGGTTGCCTGCAACTCTGTAACCTGTGTAAGTCCTGTATCCCCAAGGTTCATCAACCCTTGGGGTGTGTTTGGTAGTTCGGTAATGCATGGACAGCGTTTATCAGAGTACATTTTTTGTGTTTTTTTAATCAGTATATCAAATTTGATGTTTTTTTCAACTCAGACACAAAAACACCTGTCCTTGCTCAACGTTCATATTGTTTTCTTGTGACGGGTGAAATCATATGTTTTGGATCTTTAAGAACTTGCACTGAGGCTGCCTGATAGTATGGTGCCATTCTCTGTACCCCTTCAATCCAATTGAATATGGGATGGAGAGCCAAACCCTAACAATGGTGTAAATGGCATGGAACGGAGGGCTTCAAGCTGTTTCTGTACAAGACAAGAGGAGGGATGATGACATGAGAGGAAATCATTTAGATGAAGTTGCCAAATCTGAGGGCCTTCTTATTAATCAAACAAAATCTTTTAAGAGAGAGACTTTGCAATTTATACAAAGATTATTGGCACCCTACGAAGTAAAGAACAGCTAAAATCAATAGACTCGAAATACAGGCTCTCTTCAACATCGTCCTCTAATCATTTCTACAGTGTTAGAGATGCAATTGCAAAGAGATTTTGTCCATAAAAAACAAGACAATGGAACACCACCGTTTTTCTGCCGTCTGCTTTGAGTTATTCACTCTTTCAAAGAACAGGTGCACAGAGTGATTGCTGGTTGTACAACCCAGCAACCCCGTTTGTGAACTGCTGTTTGTTTCTTCTCCGCTTTGTCACAACTATAAATCCTTCACCGTCGCCGTTTTTATTAGCATCTGGGGTTTTTGGCTGTTCACCGTCGCTGGACTGAGTAACCAATTTTGTCTTTCCTTCATTTCCGTAGAGGATTTTTATAATTGCACCATCATTAGCTATTGCATCCGAAGAGTTTTCTGAACTGTCAGACCTTTTACTGCCTAGGGTCTCGCTTCCACCATCAATATTATTCTGGACTGACTTCACAATGAAACTGAGCAATATCTGCCTTGCAAGTTCTGCCTTCTCGGTCTCAGAGGTGGTCTTTTTTTTAGAACAGTCTTGAACTTCATTACCGGATTCCTTACCAAAGTCCTCCTCTTCCTCTCTTGCCTTGCTTGTCTCGAGCGACGATTTCATCTCGGTTGAAAAAGCAGAATCTCCATTTTCAGGATTTGTTTGCCAAGCTCTACTGGGAACAAACTCAGGTGCATGTGGGTTCATGCTTCTAGGTTGTGTTGCCAAATGAGTTCGGTATTTTAGCAAACCTTGTCTCATGTGGTAAGATTGAGCAGTTCTAAAATACAGCGGAGATCTAGGCCCACGAGGAACTCTTGCAAGTGGAGGTGCCACTGGGACTACAAGCATTCCTTGACTAGCTGTCGCATCATATATGCTTGGTACAGAAGCTGAGTTTAAAGGGTGAACCAGTGGGCACACTCCTGGATTGAATGGTTCAGCTGCAGCTGAAAGCTTACTTCCATTTTTCTCAATGAACTTTTCCTGATTAGAAGAAGAAATTTCCTCAACTTCAGGGCCAGATTTTTCGGGTTGAGTTTCACTTTCATGAGTTCCTTCTGCTCCATCAGGACCTGGTTTATTATCAATAACAGGGATATCATTGCTTTCCTCCTCCTTAAATGTCTCAGGTACAACGCCGCATATCTGAGTTTCAGGTTTTGCCCCGCTTGATTCTTCTACTATCTCCTGAGATGGCTTCAAAGCCATACCAGGGGGTGCCACAGCTACTTCTTTGTAAGAGAGCAATTTTGATGCCATAGCAGTGAGATTTGCCGGAGCAGAAAAAGGTTTGGAGACAGTAGCTTTTGCCTGCAGTTCAATTGATTGCTTCGCAGGTGACACCTCCATTGTAATTGTCCTTGGAGTTTTTCTTTGTGCCGGGGAAATGATTCGACTCCTATAGCTTCTTTCTCTATTACTCGAATATTCTGCAGTATTTATGTTTAGCTTTGCAAGAGCTGGTCGTCTACGGCCAGATTTCCTGCCAGCAGCTTTCCATGACCGTCCTTTTGGATTGGCTTCTAGCCATCCTTCATCTGAAGTTGTTTCTTCAACAACTTCCCCCACAACTGTGGGCCTGTACTTGGTGATATCATCATTTTCCTCTGCTTCTTCATTATGAATCATATCCACCCCTTGTTCTTGAGTGTTGCCATCACCTGTCATAACCATTGCATTTCCCAAGCCATCTTTGACCATTACATCTTGATGGACTTGATAGGACTTATCACTAACCTGGAGTGCCTGTGGATTTTAGATTAAAGGAAGATAGGGGTCATGTCCTCATAACACAGTAGATAAATTAAATCAGATTTTGGAGAGCTGTCAGGTGTGGATGATACTTGTAATTCAGTAACATTCCAGAGGAACTTGAGATGTGACATTATGTTCAGAAGAAGCAGAAATCTAACATTTTCAGGATTTCTCTGGCTTTTAAAACTATATGGAGCATGTTTACTATCTGAAAATGATGCAGATTAGAAAAATGTTTTTGTTTAAAACTTCTAATCAAACAGCTTTGCATTATTAACTACCTTTGCACGACGCTGTTTCCTGAGTGCATCACTTCCTCTAGAGTCTTGATCAGGACTAATGTAATCCAGGAGATCTGATACACTGCAGCAGAGAGTCACAGGCTTTGGTATCCCGACATATAAATGCAAATGAAGAAACAAGTAATGTGGAGAATACCATATCAATACCTAAGGTGACCTTTGCTTGCGATGGATGCATCTGGCTTTGGAGTTCCATTTCGTGCTGCTTCTTGCTGCTCTAGGGCTTTTGATTCAAAATATTCAAGCCACGCAGCAGCATCCTGCATTAAAAAATGCAGCACCTTGATGAGTTACAGACTTGCAGATATTAATGATGAGTTTCACAGATTGACAACAGAAAATTATAAGCAACCAGCACTGACACAACAAAACAAAAAACAAAATTATGATTATGAACAAAGTTGTCCTGATTCTAGACCCTTGAGATCTGGGCATGAATGCAGGAACTAGGCTGAACACTCCAAAATAATTGCAAAAATCCTAAAGATAGCTGAATCAAGCACTTCCAGGCATGCCCACACCGACCAATGGAAAACAAGTCTGTGTAAAAAAATATCCTTCTACTTAATTTATTTATTTTATGAGTATTATTTATATATACTTTTACCATGAGGAAAGTCATGTAAATTAGATCACAACTGCATATTTTCCATTACCTGAGTACGAAGATCCTCTGTTCCAAGTTTTGCCTGAAGTATCTTGAGTGTCGTTTGCTCATGTTGAACACTTAAGGAATATGCCTCCATCAGAGAAAGAGCAATGGCTATAGCATGGTAGCTTGCAGCTGTCTGTCAGGCCGAGAAAAGGAAGGTCAATAGAAGTGTTTGTTCATTCTTATCCTTTTTCATAAGTTTTAGACAAGTGCAAAATAAAAATGTCCACCTCTTGACAAGATTAGCATGCATGGTGTTATTTAGTGAGTGAAAAGAACCTGTATATGATCTGCCCCTAACAATCTTTGATTGCACTTTAGAGCTTCATGCAGGTATCTGAGAGCAACATGAACATTTCCCATACCCTCTTCCATCATAGCCACATTGATGTATGTAGCGGCGGTATTAGGATGAGACAGACCACAAGCAAATTGAAGAAGGAATAAAGCACGGTTCACATATCTGTTGAAATTTATCCAGTTCAATCAGAGACTCCAAGAAGTCCAACAACAGAACTACAGATTGTGCACATCACTTAATGAATACATTATGAGCACACAAGTGAGGGGGCAGATTTCCATTAAAATTTTAAATTTACAGAAACTCTGTTTTCATGGTAACAGTTAATTAAACAAACACGTGAAGGGACAATTTCACCATAAATTTAGATTTGGAAAATCTCTGGTAGTTATGATATCGTTAATTTGAATGACTACGTCAATAATGAAAGGTGAGCAAGTCAAAATGAATTCTTAAGTTAATCACTTTGAACTTACTTCAAAGCTAACTCCACGTGTTGAAGACGATAATAAAACACAGAAAGATCACCATAGCTTTTCATTGTATCTGGATGATCAAGACCAAGTTCCCTCTCATTGATATCCAAAGCCTTTTGCTGGTATATAGTAGCCTAACAAATAAAAGCAACCAAAAAGTAGCTTTCTTTAGATTCATATAATATTTCAATAAGATAGACAGAGACGCCAAAAAACTGTCTGATGTGGTTAAAGCTCACAATAATTTCATAGAAGTGAAAACATTTGAACTTTCTACTGAATTGCATGAACGCTTCAAAATTGAAGTACCAAACATGTTCATAAAATCTAGCAAAACTCCGTGTTCAACTTCCCACCTTTTCAAAAAACCATTCTATAGAAGTCGAGAATACCATTCATGTGCAGTTCAACCAATTTAAGCATCATTCTATTATATCTTTTTCAGTCACTACTCTAATTATAGATATACCTTTTCATAAAGGAAACAAATCAAATCCCTAAAACCAAAGAAAATGCTAAAGAGAATATTAGTTACCTGATTAAAGTCTCCTGTGTGGTAGAGAACAACAGCTAGAAGACTGTAAGCACTGGCAGTAGTCCGATGATAGGGACCACATACAGCTATCATCTTTGCTAGAGCCTTGAATGGAAGCAGTACATATTTTGAGACGAAATGATGTCTAAATGAATAAAGGAATTCATATAGCATTAACATACAGATTCAATGGGATATTATTACCTTTGTTCCATAATTAACAGCATCCTCAAGCTTTCCTTTATCAAGAGCAACCTTTGATGACTCCAACAGAGTCCGTCCATCAGCTGAAGAGCATCCTACATTCTGTGAAGCATTGTGCATATATCAAATTCAGGTTGAAATTCTATGTGCTCAGAATTTTTGAGAGATTTATAACACAATTTCACACCTTACACACAGGAACTACACTGATAATGTCGCATTTCCTAAAGGGGTTTGAGCACTCCATGTCATAATCTCTTGGAACCAACTCCAATCCAACCTGGCAGGGGAATTTATTGTAAAAACCATGATTGGGACATATGCAGCAGCCAGCAGCAGTAAGAACAATCGGTACCTTATGGCAAAGTCCACGAAGAATTGAAAGCTTTCTCAAATGCTGAAATTCATCTTTCAGTGTCCAACCAAATCTCTGGGAAAGAAATGTTCGCAACCACTGCAATTTGAGAGCATGGTCATCCTTCATAGTTTGATCACTGTCTTCAACCCCACAACTTCCAAGCAAGAAATTTAGGGATGAAGCTATGGCTGCAGACAAGTCTGATATATTGTTGATAGATGCAATAACCACTTTAAGTATGTGCTTGAATGCTCGAGTAACCATCTCATGAACACAAAGTGATTGTATGTGAGGAAGCTTCTCTGCAAGTTCAACCTGTTTGCAAGAAGTTTAGAATCAGTAAAATCATAATGACTTACTTAAGCATAAGACAGTGAAGAATTTTTCAAGGATATTAATGTGGCTTTTGCCCAAAACTTGCATCTACATAGATAGGTTCAAAGTATAGCAAGAGGACTGATAATAATAAAGTCATCAAGCACTATGCTTCCCAGAGGAAATATTTATATTATGGATGAGGCTGAGTCAGATGATTGGCATAAAAGATCTGGTGACACACACAAACACAGAGACAGAGAGAGAATTCTCACCACCCGTCCCAAAGAGCGCATCTGCAGTCCCCTAAAATGCATGAAGTCAGTCAGCGTGCGACCATCAACAGGTGAAAGTTCAAGGGAGCCAAAATCCGTTACCTAATAAAGTATAAGATCTGGATTATAAACTGTTAAAACTCTAGTCAGCAAAGTAAGACACTGCATAAATTAAGTATTACCAGCTTAGGCAATGCAACTTCATCATAATATATGTATGCTGTTTGAAGAAGCTCATCTGCTGACTGTTGCAAGAAAATAAAGTTAGACCCAGAAATAACAATAAAGAAAACTTAGGTCATAATAAAGACAACATCAACAACAACAATGAAAATGACAAAACAAGTCAACCTTTAAATGAAGGCCAGTTCCAGATTCTTTCAGACGCAAGAAGGCTTCTTCAGAAACCAATCTCCTCAATTCGCACCCAATGTTGGACTCATCATTGCTATGTTGTCCGGCATTAATTCCCATAGCTTGGCTGCACATGCCAGATTCAATTTCTTCTCTATCATGTGTGGAAGTCACAGTAGGCTTCATATCCCTCTTCTTCAAAAATTTGAATTCCTTTCCAAGACCTTTCACAGCTTGTTCGTTCTCACTATTATCCTCTGGGCTTTTAGAATTGGTATCTTTTGAAGCTTCATGCTTTTGCAGATGTTGCAACCAACATGAGCCAAGTTCCCATCTAATAGACCTTTCTAAAGCAATTGGCTTCTCCTCTAGCTTGGTTAAACTCTCTTTACTTACTTTCCGAATAAGACATCTAGATGCTTCTAACTCTTCCAAAGAAGAGTGAGAAGACTGTCCTAGAGATGATTCAGCACTCCAACACTTGTGCAGCAGCACCCTTAAACTGCAAGAAGGTTTGGATAGCTTATCCCTTTAAGTCCATGGTGCATGATGAAAACATGTACATGAATCAAGAGTACTTGCTTTAAAAAATCTTGTACTCTCAGAATGCATTTAAATAATTTTAGATTTTAGTAAATGTAGAATTGACTCCTGAAATAAAGTAATTGCATGATTATCTTTTCTTTTAATGTCAGCTTTTATAGTCTTTGAAAACAAGTTATTTTACTTGAAACTTATTTTTGTAATGTCTGACGAAAATTTTCAGATCTGATAAGGAAACCGAAGGATGGGACACCAAATAAATTTTTTTGACAAGTGAATGACACATAATAGCCATTTGTTTCTTTCAGGATTGTCCTAGCAATTTACAGGGTCTAGTGCCATGTGCTAGAAGAAAACATATAAAAATTTTCGACAAGTGAAGGACACATAATAGCCATTTGTTTCTTTCTTGAATATCCTAGCAATTTACAGGGTCTAGTGCCATGTGCTAGAAGAATGGACACTTATATATCATGGAAATATTCACATATTAAAGGAAGAAAAGCTAACTCACTTTTGTAGTGTTATGTTTTCCTCATTCCTTAAGCAGGAGTTTAAAACATGCTCTTAAGAGATGTTTCAAGCTTTTGCTTTTATGTGTTTGCTTTGGTCATCAAATTAGGACTAGTAAGCAATCTGAGCATGCAGCTCTCCAATTGGATCCTGAGCAGCAAATATCATAAATCTAATTTGCTGTCCTTTAACAGGGATCCTAAGCTTGCACTTTTAAATATCTTTTACAAGATAATCTACAGAAACAACACTAACACTTTGACTCTGAATACAATCAACTCAAACAAGAGACTCATAACAGATAAGTGTAAGACCTGGGCTATCTGAATACGTTCCCATTAATTCCACAATTTCTGAGTATTAGCACATGTATCCTAGTTCCCATTAATTCCACAATTTCTGAGTATTTGCATGTGCATCCTATGTGCATCCAGCGGGGCTCAATCTTCCAAACACAGATATTAGGTTGACTAGAGATCTAGCTTGTAGTTCAAACCTGTTAATATTACGAGCATTAGCTCCTCCATCTGGTAGATCATCAATTTCAATATCTTGAGCATCTAACTTTTTCTTCTTCACATTGCCAACAACTTTCACTGTTGCAGTGTATCCACAAAGTCTTACAATGACAGTGCTCAATGAAGAGGTATCCTGCAGAAAGTAATGCTGTTGTTTCAGCAGTCTCTTTATGTACTTTTGAAATACAGAACAAATATAAACATATAACTTTGCTTCTTCCATTCTAAATGAAGACATTAACCCAGTTGAGATGATCATTTGGTCATGTGCAACAAAGATTAATTGGCTGCACTATTTCCATTCTCATCATCATATTGATGGTAATAGGGGGGTCATGGAGTTTCAGTTTGGAAGCACAACAAGGAGGTGAAGCTAAAGAGGATGTTGATTCAGGAAGAAAACTTAATGCCATCTGGAGATGGCATAATGTGACTCTGCGAAAAATGCAGTAATGATGAACTTAGAATGGAAAGATGAGTCCTCATGCTGACAGTCGTGCAGCACAAATAGAAATGTGCAAGCAAGGAAGAGAGGAAGGGGAGGGGAAGAGTGATAAGATCAGAAATGGAAGACAGCTTATTTCCTTAAATAAGATGGAACCCAAAATTGTTATTGTTAGAGATGCTTTTCCATGGATACACATCCAATTTTGTAATAGCAGGTTGTCCCACAGCATGCATGTCAATGCGAGTAAATGTGGAATGATGGTGCTTTGAAGGGTGAAGAAGGAAACGAAACTATACTTACATGAACAACTACACTCTCATCTGCGGTTACCCCTTTAAGCAAATTCCTTTGAGCAATTTCCTTAGCAGGGATACCAGATAAGTTATTGCCGTTGACTTTGACCACAGTCTTCAAGCTTGCATCTGCTGCATCACGTTCTACAACTATGGACAAGTCTCCTACATGATCTTCAAGCAAGAAAGAGCCTGAAATTGTATCTCTTGCTTGAAGATTGGAATCAATAACACCTTGTATCGCTGCAACAGCTTTAAAAATTGAAACATCAACAAATTGACTATGAAGCAAAAGAGCCTTCCGGTCTCGCACCACTCTCTCCTCCTCTGTCTTGCATGGTAGGCTAGCCAATATCGCGAAATCAGTGGCCCAAGGTCGAAGATCATATCCACCATATCTTCCTTGCCCTCCACCATTGCCACCCCAGCTCTCATCTTCTACAGGAAGGGATGGAAAGTTTGATGGAGAGTCTGCAACAGATGGAGGAACAAGCCATGTATTTGCGCGGAATCCGTAAGGAAGATTACCGAACTGGAAAGGAAGAAGCAAAAACATAAGATGTCACATATTTTTTGCCTTCAAAACAGTAGTGATGTCTATGGCAAAATTCTATATTATATTAAATGAGTATAAGAAGTTGACCTTATTATGCTCTACAAAAGCCTTCATAAGGGAATCATATGCCTGTAGTAACCACAGCAACACATCCATCAATTACAAACCGAAGGCAAATAGCAAGCCAATTGATTTCAAAAGAGAAAGCAAACCAACATTGGCAAAAGCTTGGCTGAGATTTTGAAGAAGATCCACCATGGAATGGCTTTGGGAAAATTGTTTTCCCACTGCATAAAACCCTTTTACTGAAGCAACCACCTTTATTAGCTTTCCATTGCATATCTTAACCTGGAATATATCAATCACATCAATGCAGCTTCAGTTGCCATGACAAAGGATTGATAAGCCATAAGCTCATGAAAAGTTAAATTTCTATGCAAGTAATCTACACTTTTCGCACTCACGACATCTTTGGTATCATATAATGTAATGTAAAGAGATGATTTAGTATATTCATTTATTTAGTTGCAAAAAAATTAGTAATGAAGTGGAGTCTATGATAATCTTCTTAGGAAGCGTTTGTTTCTGCGTTTGTAACTGCGTTTTGGCAAATTTCAAATTTTTTTTTTTTTTTTTTTTACTAAAATTGAGTTACGGTTGTACTTTTTGGATCGTTTTGATGTGCTGATGTCAAAAATGATTTTTAAAAAATAAAAAAAATCATTTGCATGTATTTCGGCACGAAAAGCTATTTGAAAAGCAACCGCTACCACACTGCCAAACACGCTCTTATAGTGTTTGAATTTTAAAAGAATATGTTAGTCCCTAATTTATTTTTATTTACAAATTGGTCCTTGTTTGAAAATTTTAGCCCGTTGTAAATTCATCAATGCAATGCTTCTACCCTATAATTTAAGATTTTCTGCACTTTAAAAAATTTTTAGCTTTGTCAGCCTTTACTATTAAATAACAAAAAAAAATGTAACCTTTTTTCATATTTTTCATCACATTTCTTTCATTTTAATTCGCATATTACCTTGTAATATCATGCAAAAATGCTTATTCCCTACTAAAGAACTAAATTCAAAAGGAAGATATTTAACGGTCAGGGGTCATGCTGGAACGTTTTAGAAACTATAAGGATAACATTACAGAATTTCAAAACTTGAGGATAAAAGTGAAAATAAAGAAGACGATGAACCTGAAATTCAAAATAATCACCCGGTCGTGACCTTTCCTCTCCATCCTTAACCTCACTGCATCGTCTCAAATCTGCAACATCATCAATAATATAAAATTAACAACTAATTAACACAAAAAAAAGGAGACAAAAAAGATAAGCCTAGGAAAATAAGCTAAATATGCAATTAATTAATTACCGAGAATAGGAGGCGGGAGGTGAGAGAAGGAGAAGAAGTCATAGAACTCAGACAGCTTCGGCGTCGGGTGAATCGCCGCCATGTCCATACTCTCCAACATCGCCGCCGACACCGACGTCGTTTCGGATGCTGCATCGTCGGACAGTGGCGTTGCAGGAGTGCTGGTCCGTGGTGACCTAGAACTATTAGACCGTTTGGATTGTGATATTGACTGGGACGGTCGCCTGGATTTGTTGGAGAACCTGGTTGTGCAGGCTACGATGTCCAGCAGCCTCCGTACATGAGCTACGGCTTGCGACTCCTCTGTGTAGTCCTCTGCAATTACAAAAGCACAGTGGCAAGATGTGTGAATTAACTCACAATGTCGGGTAATGTTTTAGTCATTTTCTTTTCTTTCACTCGCTGTGTCAGATATTTTATTTTTTTTATTTTAATACTGTAATAATTTTTATGGTTATAGTTGAAAAAAAATTATTATCAGTATTAGTTGAAATTTATTTGATATATATATTTAATTAAAATTAAAATTAAATAAAAAATAATTTATTATATTTAGTTAAACATATTTTTTCAATTAAAGTTATAAAATAATTAAAATATATATATATATATTAATTAATAATTTTTAATTTAAATATTATAAATTTATCTATCATTATTATATTATTAAATAAATAATATTTTATATCAAATATTTTTTATTATTTCATTAACTTATTTACAATTTTATTATATATTAAATTCATTTGACAAGAACTATAATTTTTATGGTTTTTTAAATATATAACAAAACCAAGTAAAATATTATCAGAAATAAAATTAAAATTACAATTAAATTTTATAAATATTATGTTATTATATAATAATTTTTTTAATTTATATAATATTATTAATAATATTAAACACTAGTTTTTTTTAATAAAATATAATTTTAAAAAAATTTAGATGTCGGTCGATGAACACTGTTTACATGAACAGTATCAATAAAATTCTCCCGGCATTGTTGCTTCTCACGTTGCCAGGTGAATTATAATTCACCTGGCATGGGCACTGTCTCTTCTTGAAGCGAACACTGCCCATGTAAATTACATGAGAAGCAGCTCTCAGTTTATTGGGTGCGAAACGGTGGTTTGAGGAAAAAATATATGGTTACACAAAACAGTAAATGCTTTTTTCAAATAATTAGTTACACAATTTGCATTAAAAGCTAAAGCTACTGGTAAACAAACACCTTCATTAAGTCTTTTTTGTTTTTGAGTAATCAATTTTTTTTGTCTTCTAGTTAATTGTTCAGTTTTGTATGAGATTTGTCATTTTAGATTTTTTTTTTTTCAATTACTTCATTGTTTTTTTCTAAATTAAAAATCTATTGACTCAATTGGCTTAAATTACTTGCATTTTTTAATAATTGTAGAGCACTAGTTACACTAATAAATTATAATTTCTATACAAATTATTTTAGTTGCACAACCATAACATGTGAAATTCATGCTTTAAAAAAAAAAAAAAAAAAGGAAAATGGGAAGCATATGATAACAAGGGTTTGACATGTGAAATGCATTGCATGTAACAACTTTTTTTTTTTTTTTGTCGTTGCCCTAATCTGTAATCTTGCTACCTTCTATGCAAAACTATAGTTTATTCCCTGTATATTCATTAATATTCCACTTTGATCCCTATATTTTTATTTTCTCAGTACCAGACCCAGTATTTACAAAATTTCAATATAGTCCTTTCTAAGATTTAAATATAGGAGACAAAGTGGAACCTACAGGGATGAAAATATAATTTTTCCTACTTGCTTTCTGAAATTAATCAGGAATCGGTAAATATGGGATTCAAAGTTCAAACTCAAAACCTCTTTCTTCCCTTATTTTGCAACAATCATTGAGCAAATGGAAATAATTTATATATTCTTAATTTGAAAAAACAAATTAAGCTAAATTCATCCCAATGTGCGTGTATATAAAATAAACCAAACACACTCTAAACGTCTAGGAAGTGACAATGATAGGATCATCTAAGATTTATGTGTTCAATATCTAAAAGATTAAAAAAAAAAATCTTGAGTTTTCCCTTGAGTTAATTAGGATTTAGGACATGAGATTTTGTCAGGATCCATTTTATCATGGACCCACCTCACGTGACATGAGCTCAGTGCATGTCCCTACATTTCCTGCAACTTCCATGGTGACCTCTCCCTTGGGAGTCTCCAATGAGAGCTGAGAACTGTCTTTTTGTGTCTAAATTATTTTAATATAGTTTGTTGGGATGATGGGATGAGAATACGACAATTAGAGCTCAGTGTTCCTTGCTCTTTTGGACGTATTTATAAAAAATAAAAAATAAAAAAGTTGTAAATTCCTCTAAAATTATTTTTTTTTCAAAAAGAAAAAACAGAGAGAGAGAGATGGTGTTGTTTGGCAAGGAGCTTCACCTACCTTCGATGATTTTGAGCAGGCAGGGCTTCAAGGAGATGATTTCTACTCTGTCATGCAACCCATGCCCTTTCACCTAAAAAATTAAAAAAAAAAAAATTAAAAATAATATTACTAATAACTCTCTCTAGTCTCTACACATGCTTTACAGAGGACAGAAATGGTAGAAAACCTCGTGAGATAAAGAATAGTTTGTGAGATGACATGTTTCCACATTTGCAGCCAATAACTTCTTCACATCAAGTATCCTATCAGTGGAGATGCCCTTCAAGAGGAGAGCCCAGACAATCAATTTAGAGGGCTTAAAATATTCAAGAAATCAAATGATTAAAAATACCAGGAGTAGGGGCACCACCTTGAGCACAACTTGCGATTCATATGGAGTGATCACGGTGACATCAACAACATTAGGAACAGCTGCAAATCAAGTTAATTTATAATCATAACATATATCAATGTCGAAAAATTAATTAAAAAAAAAGAAAAAAACAGGTAGTATAATCACATTTCTCCTCCTTCCTTTTCCTATCTGCTCTAGCTTTGTTTGATTTCCCCCTCCCTGACCTTGGCGCCATTGTTTCTCTTCTTCCTCTTCAACCAGAGGTGCGCGTTGTGCACTGGAAATAGGAGGAAAAAGATGAAGAAAAAACCTCTGTGTGTGTCGGCAGCACACTATTTCAGATAACCATTTTTTTTTCCCAGAAAACAATGAACCTGATGGAGGTGTTGTTATCAGTGCTAAAGAAAACCCAAGAAAGGAAGCGTGTAGAGGGGAGGGCGAGAGAGCAAACTAGCTATATAAATTAAGAATATCCATTGATGACGAGTAAGGGGAGAGAAGGGAAAATCTGGTGAGACTAGGTAGCTTTTCGATGAAAAGAAAGGATAGGATAAGTGTTTTTGTAGGATTTGCCCTTTTGGAGATATGGGAGCAATCCTGACCTCTGCTTCCTGCTTAAACCTTGATTTCCTTCTCTCTCTGTCTCCCCGTGGCTAGAGAGCGCCTTCTTAAGGCCAGGAGAAACCCATGCACCAAGAGGGAAATAAATAAATAAATAATCGGTGGGGGGTCCAAATGAATCGGCCGTTGTTTGTTGCCACGTGGCATGCTGCCGGTCTGTTTTGTTTCATCAGACTTTGGGGCTCGCCTTCGGTTTTGCCGTCGTTTGTTTCGCCTTCGGTTTTGCCTAAAAATTATAATTGAAAACATTATCGATAAACCTAAGTTAATCAACTAAAATTGTGACTTGAATTACAAAAATATGTTAAAGTCATAAAAAGAAAACCATAAAAAATTATAATTTCAGGTTCTTAATCAATTTAATTCAACATTAAATAATAAAATTAAAATAAGAAAGTATCAAATTAAAATAAGAAAACAAAAAAAAAAATTAATTCAAATTAATCTATTAAATATGTGATTTAGATTATACACTCGACTTGATCTAACAATTTTTTATTTCTGGAATTGCTTTTTATTCAATTCTACATCAATGTGGATGAGATTTTTTTATATACAAACAACTAAAAAAGAGATTTTCAAAAAAGAAAAAACATGGGTAGCTCGTAGTGTTATATAAAAAAAGTCCTATAAAAAAAAAACCAGCACACTTGATGAAGAAGATGCTTTTACTGCACCAAATAAAAACAAAAAAAACAGACTTTAAAATATTAAAAAAGGACTAAATAATACTTTTTTAAGTTAGGGGATTGAAAATACTATATTTATAAAACTCGTATTAGTACGACTGGTTGAACCCGTAACTCGGTTGACTAAGGTCTAGGTTAGGTCAATTTAAAAAAAAAAGTAATTAACATGGCATGACCTGTTCAAAAGCTAGGGTTGATTTGGTTAAAGTCTAGTCTAAAATCCGTTGACTTTTAAAAAACACAAAACAATGTCATTTTGATATTTTATTAAAAAAATAAAAGAAATGAAATTTTTTTCTTGATTAACCCGCCTAGCTCGTGATTCATCCCGAGTCATTTCCCTAAGTTAGGATTAATAACTATGAAGAACATATAAAAAAAAAAAAAATCAAGTCAGCCATGGGCCTATCCATGTAAAAAGGCTTTTGTTCCCAAATAATAGATGATGCATAATGCATTTTTATTTTTATTTTTGAAAAGACAGCACAAATAATGTACAATCTGCATAAGGGGATGATGTGTTGTTTATATATGCAAATGATATGTTGTTAGCTCATGTAGACAACGTATTTTCAGAGCCTACAGATGACATATCGTCTATAAGCTAAGAATTTGGCGACTGGAGAGTTGTCGAAAAATCAAGGCAATGGGTTTTCAACAAAAAAAAATAATTTTCAATCCTTGTTTGACTCAATAACACCTAAAAATAATATAAAAACTTAGATAAACTTGTTTATGCCTTCAAACAACCCAAAACTCAATCAAAAACAAAAAATCAACCTGAAACCCAAAACATTTTCGACGTTAGATCTACTCATTCAAGCAATGTTAAGGTGAAATAACACCAAATTAAACTTTCTTCATTGAATGAAACTCGTTGACATGATAATCGATCTTTTATGTGGCTAGAATTGGTGTTCGCAATAACTTTCTCTCTCTATCATCAGATTTAGTGACCCCCTCTCTCTCCTCCCTCTAACCAGGGTAGTGCAAGCTTGGAGGGTAGGAACCCTAGAACCCATGATCAAGATTAAAAAAAAAATCAAGAAATGTAAAATCATATTCATAAAAAAAAACCCAACCCAATTATTACTTTACCGAAAAATCAAAGTATAAGGATGAACATTACAAAAATAATTAATCTTTGACAAGCTCTGAATAGTTCAATGAAAAACTGAAAAAGTAAAAGTATAAGCAATCTTGCATATGCAATATTATTCTGAAAAAAAAAATCCAAGCCAAATCATCTGACCCTTTAAATAGAGTCTTTATAGTTTACAAAATAACCAAACCCTAATGGACTAGTATGGTGACATTAAGACCTAATTAAAAATAACCCAAAGTTATAAAATAAATAATAAAACCCAAAAACTAAGTAAAATAACATGTTACGATATATTTTCTTTGGAGAGAAACAAGCTCTCAAACTTTCCTTGTAGAAAACTTGGACTATCGACTTAATACAATACTTGTAAAATTAAATTATCACTAACCTTTTGTGACCTTAAATAATTAGAAAAACTTTGCAAGTCAAACTCTCTAATTGTTGACTCTAATGTCTTTGAAATAAAAGGATAGTGTTGTCAACTTTGACTTGCCATAAAATAAGGAATTCTTGTTAAGTAATTAATTCCAAACTACCAACTAAGAAGCATTGAAAAGTTAGGATTCCTTGCAGAATGAAGAAACCATTTGTTATCAAAAATATTTTTCCATGTAGAATAAAGAGGTTGCCTAAGAAGTCCACAAACCATTAAGAAACTAACACTATCGCCTCCCTCTTTGCTACCAAGCTTTGTCACATATTTAAGTTTAATAAAGATCTCATTCCTTTGCATAGATCATATTAATTAAGTTTTTTCATCTATTGTTAAAGTTTTAAAACTTAATTTGACCCAAATATTTTGAATTACCTTATTAAAGGTCATTTTAATCTTCTTGGTCTTTGACCTTATAATTGACCCAATCTGAATTTATAATGGATCCTTTGATGATGTTTATCGGTTCTCATTATTTTTCCTCTCCTCAAAATAATTCGATCTCAAATCATCACCGATATTGAATTGAGAAAGATAAAAAAATATTAAATGTAGCATTAACACCATTCTCTTATAAAAGATCCACTTTATATGCATTGTTGTTAATTCATTCAAGAACTTGGAATGAATCATCTCCTCTAGATTGCAACTTAATTATCACATTAGTTAGAAATCTTTCCTTTCGCATGTGCTTCAAAACTCAATCACCTGGTTAAAAAGGAACACATATACGACCTTTGTTAGTTTTAGATGCATATTGTTTATTTTTTTTCTATGTGTTGTCAAACACTCTCGTGTAGTGTCTTTTATCTTATCATATATGATTTCTTATTGTCATCAAAATTGATCATTTTATCAATAAGTAAAAGGAATCAAATCCAAAGAGATTGATGGATTAAAATCATAAACAGTTGCAAATGGTGAAATGATCTATAGTAAAATGCACACTCTTATTATATGTAAATTCAATAAATGACAAACAATCCTTTTAATTTTTTAGATTATTTTAAATAATAATACATAATAGAACATTAAAGTTATATTTACTATTTCTATTTGACCATCTATTTATAGATGACAACTAATTGATAACAAAAATTTAATTATAAACTTTTCTCACAAAACCTTCTAAAAGTAACTAAGAAACTTGACATCATGATCAGAAATAATACTCCTAGGAATCTTATAAAGTTGTACCATCTTTCTAGAGAATAAATTAGCAATGTTGGTTATACCATTAGTTTTATGACATGATATAAAATGTTTCATATTAGAAAACCTATCTAGAGCCATAAAAATAAAATTTGTACCATTTATTTACCTAGATAAACCTAAAACAAAATCTATAAAAATATTGATTCAAGATTTCTTGGGTATAGGTAAATGAGTATTGGACAACATTTTTTTTTTAGGCCAATAAAAGTGTTCAAGCAAAACCTATAAAGTCTTCTTAACACCAAAGTGTTCATTCAACCACCCATATGAGCTTCATGGATGAGTAATTCATGCATAAAATTATCAGGCACATAAAGTTTATTTTTTCTAAACAAATAATCATCAAGTCTACCCATGAGTTGACTTATCACAAGCATTATACATGTTACTAAAATCATTATTATTGGTATACAAATATTTCACATACTCAAATCCTAACAATTTTGCATTTAAAGTAGAAAGAAGAACATACCTCCTAGATAATGCATCATTAACTACATTATCCTTATTCTGCTTATCCTTAATAATATATGTTACATGATTTGAAGTTTATGTTATTAAAATTGATTCATGATTATTATGGGTTTAAGGTTAAGTGATTGATTTTGGATGTGTTGTTAGAAATAAAGATTTGTTAATTGATTTATTTAATTGATTATTATGAGGTTTAAGATTAAGATATTTAACATCAATTTTTTTCCAGCACATATATATATATATATATATATATATATATATATTTTTTTTTAACCTCGAAAAAGAGAAGAAAGCTTGGAATCTAATACCTTATATATATGAAAAGCAGATGATGGTTACAAAGGAAAGTTCAAAGGTATTGAAATTAACATCTTAAAAATATGAAACCTTCAATTCTTTTACTACTAAGAATCCAAGAGATCCCTCCCAATAAAAAAGATATACATTGATTGTTCTTTCTTATGTTTTTTTTTATTATTGTTATTTCTATAATCTTTCTAAGGAGGGAAATTGAAGAATTTATAGTTATTTGACGAGTGTTTGTATGAAATTCAAGTAGAATCTTTTCGTTTCAAATAATACAATTAAGATTATTTAAAAAAAAGTAACAAAAAAAAACTCAATTCAATATGAATAGTTTAACTTATTGAAATATAGTTTTTTAAGTTTAATTTATATTTTTAAACCCTTGCAAATGAAAACATTTGATTTATTAACATCATTTTATTTTAAATTTCAATAGAATTTTTTTTAATTTAGTAGGTTAAGTAATAATTATAATAACAATTAATGAAAATGATTAGTTGTAATCAATTTAAATTTTCTTAACTTAATAGGTTTATTAGTAATAATGAAAAAAAAATAAGAATAAAATGATGTTAGTAAACCAGTTGTTTTGATAACTAAGAATTTTGAGAAGTTTTTTAATAGAAAAGATAACTATTGATAATAATAATAAAAATAAATAAAACAATTACATATATATATATATATATATATATAGAGAGAGAGAGAGAGAGAGGGGGGGGTCATGTTATTTCTAATAGCGTAATACACAGTAATTAGATTTGGCATGGTTCAGGGTTTGGATCATGAGTTGAGTAGGTTGACATGAGTTAACCCAAGTCAATCAAGACAATAATTTTTTATTTAAAAAAATGTTAAAATGATGTTATTTTGTAAAATAATAATAATAATAATAATAATAAAAGTCAAACAAGATGTTGATTGGGTTATGAGTTGACTTGTAGAGTCGATCAGGTCAAACTAAATTAAATTTAAGTTGATTTCTCTTTGACTTCAGCATAGGCTAAATAAAAAATTAGTTGATTTTTGAGTTGACCCAGTAAACCATATTGAGTTTGATAATTGTAAACCAATATTGGCCCCTTGACCGAATCAAATCCCACATTGCAAAAACATATTTTTTTTTCTTGTGAATATAGAGTATATATACGAAAAGGTTTCAAATTCTACATTGAAAAATATAACTTTTTTCTTAGGAACATAGAGTATATATATTAAATGGCTTCAAATCCCACATTGAAAAGATAATATGTTATCCTTTTAAGTTGAAGTATTTAAATCAAAAAGGTTTTTTATCCCACATTGAAAAAAACATAATTTTTTTCTTGTGAACATGGAATATGTATACGAAAGGGTTTCAAATTCCACATTGAAAAAATAACTTTTTTCTTGGGAATATAGAGTACATATATTAAAGGGTTTCAAATTCCATGTTTAAAATGTATAACTTTTTTCTTGTAAACATAAAGTATATATACGAAAGGGTTTCAAATTCCATATTGAAAAAATAAATTTTTTTTTCTAATATTTATATAGTAAACCTTAAAAAGTATCAATAATCAACTAAAAAAATATGAAAAAAGGGTATAAGAAAAAAAACTATATTTGAAAAGAAAAAAAAACACCAAGTCTAGTTCAGGTTTAGCCGCGTCGCTCGAGTCATGGGTCAACCCGTCGGGTTAATCAGGTTTCGTTGAGTTGTTGTATCGGCCAATCTTTTAACAAATCTGAACCAATCCAATCACCGGATCCCGAGCCAGGCCGAGTTTGATACCAGCTCCTAAACACCATCTAGGTTTTCTGGCCCACCATGGAAAATACCATATTCTGTTTCTTGGGAAAAAAATTCAAACTTCCTAGCCTGATATGGATGGTAGCATAGACTTATGCAGGAAATTAAATTTCTGGATTCTTCTGTAGGCAGAGAGGATTCTTTTTACACTTTAAAAAGAGACAGGAGTATGCCTCCATGTACTCCTCCACGTTTTACATACCGAAATGTATTTTAAAAAATACAATAAAAAAACATTGATACTTTATGACTAAAAAATACATGTATTTTAATTAATATATTCTTGTTCCATTATTTTCGTTTAAAGAAAAAAAATTCATCAAAATTAAGATAAATACACAAGCTTTATAGAAAAGAAATTAGGAATGATTATTTTCAGTTCGGTTCGGTTTTTATTAAAAAAACAATCCAACTGATTTTAAAAAAATCAGAACCGGTTCAAATCAACCGGTTTCAATTTGGTTCGGTTTTTTAGGTTAAAAACTAGTTTAAACTGGTTTGGCTCAGTTTTTCCAGTTTTTTTAGTTTGACTCGAGTTTTTTCGGTTTAGGTTTAGTTCTGTTTTTTCAGTTTCAAGTTTATAAAATTGAAACCGAATAAAACTGGTCGGTTTTTTTAAAATTTTAATTGGTTTAATCAATTTTTTTTCATGGTTCGGTTTTTTTAATTATTTTTTCTGGTTTTTTTTAATTTAATTAGTTTTTTATTTTTTTTGTTTATCTTTAATAGAAATATTTTTAAATCCAAAAAAAAAAGTAGAAAAATATCTATATATGGGATTCAAGAAATTAATGATGAATTTACCCTCTCAATAATTAATTTCAAGAATGACTTTGAAATATTTTTAATATATAAACAGAAAACAAAATAAATGACGTAAGCAATGACTCGTGGCGTGGAGAGAAGGAGGCGAAGTGGAAGCACCGGCCAGTCCACTTCGCTAATAATAACCTTCATTAATTAAACAAGTCCTCTTCTCCAATGGCCTGTCGCATTAGATGGCTTTGCCTATACGACACCATTTTACGAGGGGGACGTTCTTGAAAGCCTGTTTGATTCTCTGTTTGAAAAGTAATTTAAAAAAAAGTTAAATTTTTTTTATTTTTTTATTAATTTTAAATTAATATATTTTTAGTGTTTTTAAATTATTTTAATGTATTTAATATTAAAAAAAATTTTAAAAAAAATTATTAACATATATTTTGACACGAAAAATTATTTAAAAAATAACCATAATCATAATACCAAACAAGCTCGAGTAGCACCTCTCTCTTATTGTTTGGTCTCGGATTTGTAAAAGAAATGTCAAGAAATTTGATTCAGGGGAAAGTTTGAAAACTTTTCAAATTTATTTTTTGTTTTAAAGTGATTTTTTATTGTGTATTTTAGATTATTTTAATATATTGAAATTAAAAATATTATTTTGATGAATTTTACTTAGCAACATCTCTCTTGTTGTCTGACCCGAATTTATAGAAGAAATTTGATTAAGGGAAAGTTAGAAAAAAAAGTTTTGAAAAATTGTTTGTTTTTGTGTTTTAAAAATGTTTTAATTTTTTTATTGTTTTTTTATTTTAAATTAGTTTTTTTTATTGTTTTAGATTATTTTGATATGCAAGTATTAAAAATAAATTTTAAAAATAAAAATATTATTTCGATGTATTTTTAAATAAAAAATATTTTAAAAAATAATGCTAGAGTACTACAGTATAAAATCTGTAATTTCCAACTCCTCTACAAATATCTGCATTCAATCAATGTGGGGAATTAATCCAGAATGTAATCATAGTTTAAGCACACGAGGATCTTAATAAAATTAAGAATTAATTATTCACCTCTTGACTAAGCAACGAATTTTTAGGCCTGATATCTCTTGGAATTTCAATAGCTCACACTATGCGACCTGATAGTGAAAGAAAATGGAGATTTTCTACAACAATTTTCTAGTTCTCTTGGTGATTTTTATTTATTTATTTATTTATGTTGCGTGCAGTTTTCCTTAATGATATTTCTAGGCAAGGTGGGGAGAAGGGAGAAAAAAAAAATTTTAAAAAAGGAAAAGGGAGTGAGGGAGAGAGAGAAATTTGAAAAGGAAGTTGAAAGGGAAAAAAAAGAAAAGAGAGAGGCATGCATCACCATGAAAGCATGCCAGTGTCGGTCCTTGATCCAAGGTCACAGAGAGAGACTGGTAATATATTGTAAATCAAAACAATTAATTTATTAACATCATTTTATTTTAAATTTCAATAGAATTTCTTAATTTAGTAGGGTAATTAATAATTATAATAACTATCAATGAAAATGATTAGTTGTAATCAATTTAGATTTTCTTAACTAATAGGTTGATTAGTAATAATGGAAAAAAAACAGAATAAAATGATGTTAGTAAACCAATTGTTTTGATAACTAATAATTCTGAGAAGTTTTTTTAATAGAAAACTGGATGAATAAATAAAACAATTATATATATATATATATATATATATATATAGAGAGAGAGAGAGAGAGAGAGAGAGAGAGAGAGAGAGGGGTTGTGTTCTTCCAATAGTAACCCACCGACGTATAATAATTAAATTTAACATGGAATAGGATTTGGATGATATGAGTTAATTCAAGATAATACTTTTTAAAATTTTTTATTTTAAAAATGCTAAAATGATGTGAATTACAAGAAAAAAAAAAACTTTAGAATTAAAGGCTTGCTTGGATTTAGGTGAACCATGAAAATGTATTTGGTAACTTAATTTTTTTTTTTTATATATATTTTTATCGTTTTGATATATTAATATTAAAAATATATTTAAAAATAAAATTAATATTTTAATATATTTTTAAATAAAAAATAATTTTAAAAAATAATATCCACCATAATTCTAAACACCACGTAGGTTTTATAGCCCGCCATAGAAACTATCATATTCTGTTTCTTGGGAAAAAAATTCAAACTTCCTAGCACGTGGATGGTAGCATAAACTTGTGCAGGATCTCTATATCAAATTAAATTTCATATAGAGACCTAGTGTTAAATATAAATTTTTTAAAATAAGTAATAGATATTTTTTTTTTGGAGTCAACAACACCTCTCTTATTGTTTCGCCTTAGATTTGTGAAGAAATGAGAAGAAATTTGATTAAGGGAAAGTTAAAAGAGTTTTTCTGATAATTTATTTGTTTTTATGTTTTACAAAAATTATTATTTTGTATTTTAAATTAATTTTTTATAATTTTAAATTATTTTAATATACTGGTATTAAAAATAAATTTTTAATAATATAAAAAATTATTTTAATATATTTTTAAATAAAAAAATATTTTAAAAAATAACCTCCTTAATATTAACATTCAAAATCTGTAATTTCCAACTCCTCTACAAATATCTGCCTTCAATCAACGAGGGGAATTAATCTAGACTGTAATCATAGGTTAAGCACACGAGGATCTTAATAAAATTAATAATTAATTATTCACCTCTTGACTAAGCAACAAATTTTGAGGCCTGATATCTCTCGGAATTACAATAGCTCACACTATGCGACCTGGGAGTGAAAGAAAATGGAGATTTTTTAATTTTATTTTTTAATGTTGTGTGCAGTTCCTTAATGATATTTAAGTAACAAAAAAAAAAAAAACAGGAAAAAGAGGGGAGAGAGAGAGAAATTTAAAAAGCAAATTGAAAAAAAGAAAAGAAAAGAAAAAGGCATGCATCACCATAAACATGTTAGTGTCGATCCTTGATCCAAGGTCATAAAGAGAGACTAAAGTCTTATTTATTTTTCTATTTTAATTTTTTTTTAAAATAAATTTATTTTATTTATTTTAATTTAATTTTATATATTTTTAGTATTTTCACATCATTTTAATGCACTAATATAAAAAATAATTTTTAAAAAATAAAAAAATATTATTTTAATGTATTTCTAAGTAAAATACATTTAAAAAACAGCTAAAATTATATTAATAAACAGGTTATAATGTACATAATAAACAAAAATAAAATTATAAAAACACAATAAAACAAATAAATATAATACAAGAATAATTTTAAACTTAAACTCAATAAACATGGGATATACTGAGAATTGTTTTTGTTTTACAACTGGATAGTGTTTTAGAGGGATAATTATTAAAATCTCGTCATAAAATATATTTTTTTATACCTGTAAATATTTAAAATATGAATTTCATACCAAAAAATGTAAAATCTAACTTTGTGTTAATCCATTTAGGTTTTTCGATATATATATTAGCTTTGTAAATACAAAAAAAAAAAAAAAAAACTTTTCAATGGTTTGGATGGAAATTCTTTTATAAGATTTGACATTCAATATCATGGGTTTGGAGGAAAACATTTTTCTAGCCAAAGATGAGAAATTACTTTTCTGTTTAGAGTTATGCAACGAATTTTTTCTAAAATGTTATTTAACTTTAGTCAAGTTTAATAACTCATCACGGCGACCTTTCAACTTGATTGCTGGACTTATTAAAGTTTCAAAGTAAAATTTATTGGCGCTGACCAGATATGGGACAACCGACTTGGTAGGTCTACTTACAAAGAAATTGATCTGGTAAAAATTTAATTTAATTTTAAAAAAAGATATTTTAAAAGTAATATTGATTTAGCATTTTTATAGCAAAAAATTCTGAAAAGATTATATCTTTTAGAAACCCTCTCAAACCATGTTCTATGTCACAACTCTGAGTTTAATTATTTTACTTTTTTGTTTTGATTATCCGGGGTGTCCGGACCAACTTGCGTGTACCACAACTAATTCTCGAGCTCACTGAACATTCTGCAAGCCCAATAAATATATAAAACACCATGGAAATAACAAATATACACAAATAAAATTTGAATCTTAATAAAAAAAAAATCCTTTCAACCGTTTGACCACAACCTCATTACTTCATAGAAACTATACCATATGTGCGGACAAGCGATGAAATAAAGGTGCATGCAACTTTCTTCAAGTTTTAATGGTAACATATTTTAGTGTCGTTGAAAGAGTTTTGATGGGGAGCTTTCTTTTACAATGACATGTGATAACTACGTAAATCTAATATGGCTCATATAATTCATTCATTCTTCTTCTTTTTCTTTTTTTTCTTTTCTCCTCTTTTCTCCTTAATTTTTACACCTGATTATTTATATGAAAAACAAAAGTACAAATGAGAATAAGTAAGAGCGGGTTTGATTTCTTGATATCTATATTCTATTTATTATTTATTGGATAAAAAATTAAATATTCATAAACTATTCATCAATGTTAAGATATTCAATAAATATTTATTATCTATTATTATTTATCAATCAACAAAAAATAAAACAGTTAATATATGCATGTATGCATGTAAATATTATATTAAAAAAATCTAAATATTCTATAAATATTTTAATACAATATAAATATATATTTTAAATTAGATTTAGACAAATTTCAAGTTAGGTTTAACAATATCCATACTTTACTTGTTATCTACCGGGTCCAAAAAATACTCATCATTTTGTGTTAATATCTATCTAGCTCAAATTAAATTGTCATCCCTAAACAAAAGAGCTGCATTGTTTTCTTCAATTTCAATTCTACTTCTTTTGTTTTTAATTATTTGAAAAACAAAATATTCAAATTATTTTTATAAAAATAAACACTAATATAATGTTATGATATTTTTTTTGAGATACGAGAACTCCTTTCAATATTAATCAAGTCAAAGGCTAATTTAATTAAAAAAAAAACTTAAAGGGTAAAAAAGAGAGAGCAAATAATGAATGAATAGTAGTATAAATAGTAAAACACCTAGCTTTTTTTTTTAGGTTTTTATAATAATAATACTAATGATTAATATTTTTTGGGCTGTGGGCTGACAATGGCCCCCATTTGCTCCCTTGGATCTCCGTCTAACTTAACATTCTCGCCACTACCATATCTTAACTGAGTTTGATGAGGGTTATAAGTTATAACAAATGTTGTTTTATGGTATTTATAACCAAACTTTTGTTTTGCTTTTTCAATAATATCAATATCATTTAAAATTAAAATTTATATCCAAAATGAATGAGAAAAAAAAATCAGAAGTTAGTAGAACATCATACAAAAATGGAACAAAGCATATCAATTGTGAAATTTTTCATCCATATTAACCGAGCACTATTTTTTTTTTTATATATATATATATATATATATATATATTAGTTTTGACTCAAGTTTTAATAATATTCATATTTTATTTATTTTTAATTGAGTAAAATAATTATTTTTAAAAAATTTATCAATTCATATTAATATTGAAATAAAAAAAATAAAAACATTTGAAAATCAATTAACGTTAATATGTCTAAACAATTTGAAAACACATATAATTTGAAATAAAAAAAATAAAAAAAAATTATTTTTTTAAAAGTATTTTAAAATATAAAAATAAAGAGACTCTAAATCAATATAGAGCTTTGGTAAATTTGAACTAATAATGAACTTTTGATTGCTTTGATTCTAATTACTGTTGAAGAATATAGTAGAAATTATATTTCTTTAAAATTTTAATTTTTTAATTGTTTTTAAGATTATTTTGATATATTGATGTTAATTTTTTTTTAAAATAAAAATATTATTTTAATGTATTTTTAAATAAAAAATATTTTAAAAATAATTATTATTATATTTTCAAATACTAAAAATAAAAATGGGTCTAAGAAAAACGAGGAAGAGAGAAGGGAAGAATTTTTGATTTAATTGATAAACTTTTAGGGTTTTGATTGAAAAAAAAAAAGATGAAAAGAGGGAAAGGAAGCGAGAGAAGGGAAAAAAAACTGAAAAAGAGCGAATTTATTATAATTTTTTTTAGTTATTTTAACTAATTTATAAAATACAAAGTGTAATTTATTTTTTAAAATCAAATTATAATAGCTCCATGTAATTAATCCATTGTTTATTCATGAGTGAGGGAGTTGGGCTCCAATAATACCTATCTATAATCCGAAAAAAGAAGAAATTAAATACATAGTAAATAGAATCCCAAAAAAGAAGAAGAAAAAGGAGTAAAAGCTCCCTTCTCGATTCTCATCCAACAACGAAAAGACCGAGCAAATAGAAGAATGCCAGAGCTACCGGAGGTAGAGGCGGCGAGAAGGGCGATAGAGGAACATTGCATAGGGAAGAAGATAAAGAAGGCCATCATTGCCGACGACAGTAAAGTCATCGATGGAGTCTCTCCTTCTGATTTTGTGGCAGCACTTGTTGGCAAAACTATTGTCTCTGCTCTTAGAAAGGGAAAGAACTTGTGGCTCCAACTCGACTCCCCTCCCTTCCCTTCCTTTCAGTTCGGTAATATACTATGTTCTTTTTACTGGGTTTCTGAATTCATGCACTTTAAAGCTGATTTCTTGAGAGCTTTTGTGACATGAGTTTTCTTTACTTGCTGTTCCTTAGGGTTTTAGGAAAGTGGGTTTATTTTATTTTTTTAATTATTTTGACAAAGTTTTTATTTGATATTTATGTGTGTAAAAATGCAAAGATATGTTTTTGTTTATATGTTCTCATTCCTTGAAAACCATAACAATTTCAAGTAAAAAGATTATGATTACCATTTCTTTGTTTTTCGTAATCCCATTGCTTTGCTTACTAAACATAAAGGATCACATTTCAGGGATGGCTGGTGCTGTATATATTAAAGGAGTTGCGGTTACCAAATATAAAAGGCGAGTTGTGTTCTGTAATATGAACATGCAACACTCCAAGCTAGCTGAGATAACTTATTTCTATCCTTGTGTTTTCGTCTTGTACAAATGATTTTTCGGTGTTGATTATATTAGAGAATTGCGTGCAGGTCTGCAGTAAATGACTCTGATGAGTGGCCTTCCAAATATTCAAAGTTTTTTGTCCAAGTATGAATCACTACGCTATATGTTTTAATATAGTTTCCACTTCTATGCAAGTGTTTTATTGAATAAACAATTCATAATTCAGGCACGATCCATTTGGTTATTAGTTCTGGAGTTCTATTGACCGTGGAAGTGCAAACAAGTCTCTCAATTTATTCACTAACAGGGCAAGAAAAATCCAAAAGATTTCTAATTTGAACTTTTTGAATGAAGAGTTAGGGTTTCAAGTTAGAACATGGAAGTTCTATAAAATTATGAAAGTATGCGTATTGTTTAGAAACTTACAAAGTTACAAGAGGTTTTTATGACACATAGAAATTTTTTTATCTGTGATGAGGGCTGCATTGAGTACCTTTTCCACCAGTTATCAACATGCAATGCTCTTTCTGCAGCTAGATGATGGTCTGGAGCTTTCTTTCACTGACAAGAGGCGATTTGCTAAAGTCCGCTTGCTTGAAGATGTACACAAATACCATTTGTTATTCTGGATGAACTTTTCATATTTATGTACTTTGGTAGGTATTTTGTAATTGTTCATAACAATATTCTTTTCTTCTTTCCTTGGTGCAGCCAGCTTCTAAGCCCCCGATATCTGAGTTGGGCCCTGATGCGTTGTTGGAGCCGATGACAGTTGATGAACTTCATGGATCCCTAAGCAAGAAGAAAATTGCAATTAAGGCTCTATTACTTGATCAGGTTAAAATTTATGTTGATTTGCTGTACTATTTCTAAGATAGCGTAAGAGACATAAAGGTGTAAATAAGCAAGTGAGGCATGGAGAGTGATTTAGGGGTAACTAGTGGTCAAAAGTTTCAAAATGCATGGCTGACAATCCCCTTTCATTTTTATTTTTGAAAATAATATGAGTAATGAAGACAAGTAGTACTCATGGTATGCTTTACTTAATGATATTCAAAAGATCGGTGTGACCATTTAAGTGAAAGATGGCTCAAGATTGATAAGAAGCAATATTAGTGAAGAGAAAGGCTTTTCAACCACATTTGGGCCATCAAAAGTGGCGGTTGTAATCTGATTGGTGTAGCCAATGCCAATAAGTATGGATGTGGTTTTATGCTGACATTATGGTAGATGGTAGTTATCTCAGCTCCTGGCCTCTTGCAAATGGTAATTATCTCAGCACCTGGCCTTGTGCTAAATTCTTAAAGGATATGCCCAGGTTTCATAAGCTAAAAGACTAGGAAATCAAAACATCCTGATCCTGTACTATTGTTCCTCCTACAGTTTAAGGAACACTTAATTGCTAGAAAACAATATGGTTGGCAAAGTAGTGCTCAATAATAATTGTTTAATAACTGCTAGGATTAATCACATACCTAGAATGATTGACAAGTTCTTTTACCCCAAAGAGGTTTTAAAGTCTCCTCCCATCATTACTTGTTATAGTTCTGGAGATGTAAATGGTCATGAAATGGTCAATATTATGATTTGTTGTAACCGAGTGCCTTTACAAGTGTTTTTTTAAATGATTATTTTTAGCTCTAAACTGCTGACATGGTTATACTATTTCTGCATATGACTGTTCTTTCAAATGTACATTTCAACACAAAATGAAACGTTTGTTTTAAAATTCTTTGTTAAATAATCAATCTAATTGTGTTTATTTTTTGCAGAGTTTTGTATCTGGAATTGGTAACTGGATTGCAGATGAAGTGCTATACCAAGTTAGTGTACCTCACTTTAACATGGATACCAAATTACAGTTTGATTCAATTGTGTTTTGATTGAAGCACCATATCGTAATCAATAATCAATCTTTTAACTTTGATACATGCATGATTGTTTTTTCTTAATTTGATGATGACATACCCTAGGCTCAGAGAATTCATAGTGTTTCTTTTTTAGCTTTTATTTGTCATATTATTCAGAAAATTAATAAAGTGTTCTCATTTTCATGAATCAAAAGAATTTTGGAATTGTGGGTTTTTCAAAAGATGAATTTTTGCAAACTGATGATTGTTTAATTGGATGAGTGCATACAGCTAAAATGTAAGTATAATGTATTCATTCTTAAGAAGTAGAGGGACAGCAATTGAGGGCCTGCTTAAAATGGTTTATTTTGTTGCTGAAGACCGACTCACAATCTAGCTTAGGGAGTGCTTGGCTCAAGTTAAATGTAGTGTAAAATGGGCTTTAACAGAAAGAACACAATGGCCTATATTATAATAGAGAATATTAGGCTTCTTCTGCTGGCCATATTTGTTTCTTGGGATCTGTAGTTACTGTATTTACTTGACATTCAACAATATCTTCATTTGATCACCTGGCTGACTTTCCTTGTATCTCCTGCCTGATGTGGACTTTGATGATTGTTATTTTTCATGCACAGGCTAGAATTCATCCACTGCAGATTGCTTCCAGCTTATCCAGAGAAAGTTCTGCAACTTTACACAGGTGCATCAAGGAGGTAGGAAATCTGTTTTGATTTGAAACTCTTGTAAGCAACCACTTAAACCTGATTTGCTAAACATGCAATTTTCATGGAGAAGTAGAGAAAAACATGTGTAGGTTGTTCAGTATGCGGTTGAAGTTGATGCTGACTGTGACCGCTTTCCTCTTGAATGGTTGTTTCATTTTCGATGGGGAAAGAAACCTGGAAAAGTTAATGGTAAGATACTTTTGATAAATAGTAATCCTTTTGATAAAAAAAAAAATTCTTTTTACAGGTGATTGAAAAAGCAGTAGAAGTTGGGGCAGATAGTAGTCAGTTCCCAAACAATTGGATTTTTCATTCTAGGGAAAAGAAGTCTAAGAAGACTTTCATTGATGGTTTGCTTCCCTACCCTCCATATTATTTCTTGAAGCATGACATTTTGTTGATTGTTGCCCCCCTTCTAACAGTGGCTTCTTTTTCTCTATCCCACCATACACATATCACTACCTGCTGTTAGTGCGTGCCAAAGATATGAAGATAGAAGTGACTTGGTTGAAGAGTTAAAATAACTTTTAGATCTGACATCCTGACTTCCAGTCCCCTTTGTTTTGATTCTCAAAGGCCTGCCTATCCTTTTCTTAAGTTGTTTTAGTTTCCTTCACACGAACATTGACAAAACTTCTTCATTGTGGCAGGGAAGGAGATTGAATTTATTGTTGCTGGTGGTAGGGTATGTCTTTTAAAAGCGAGCTTATGATATTTCTTTATTTGCTCTACTAAGCAGATGAATATGAGTGTTCATATTATCATGTGTATGCGTACTTTAACCATTGAAAAAATACGTAGTTGATTTTTATGGGCTTGTATTCTGGGTTTTAGACAACGGCCTATGTACCGGGGTTACAGAAGCTAAATGGAAACCAAGCTGGGAAAGCAGTGGGAAAACCAAAAGCAAGAACTTCAAAGAAAAAAAGAGATGGGGACGATGATGACAATGACAACAATGAAGATGACGGCAGTGAACCAGCTTCCGAGGAAGAAAAAATTGCAAGAAAGGCCAAATCAAAGAGAGAGTTGAGGCCTAAAAGTCCTGGGAAAAAGCCTTCAGCAAAAAGAAAATCCAAAGCAAGTGATACTGACAGTGAAGAAGATGAGGGTGCTGCTGCGGCCGCCCCTGACGACGACGACGACAATCAGAAGAAAAAACCCAGAAGAGTGACCAGTAGAAAACAAGTCATGGTTGGTAAAGCGCCCAAGAAATTGGTTAACAATCAAAATACTAAAAAACCAAGGAAGAAAGTGAAGTAGATTGCTGTTGTGAGATATCACATGGTGCTACCGAAGCCTGAGCCCTAATTTTGGAAGTATGGAAAGGTGGCAGGGCATCTAGTTTTTGCTTGTAATGACAGTGAAATGAATTTGTCTGTCTTGTTCAAGGTACTGTCTTTCTGCTAATGCCAGCGGCTTCTATTAATCGTACAACCAGTGCTCTCTGCCTCTGGAAGATGTAAATCTTATTTGAATGGATTACATGAAAGAATTTTTAAATTAGCAAACAAATTTGTGATTTTAAGAAATGCCTGCTCTTGAAAAAAAAAACGAAGAAGGAAAAAGAGATAAATTTAGCAACCACCACAACTCAGTTACTAGTAGGGATTGTTTTTTAAATATTTTTAATTTAAAAATATATTAAAATAATATATATTTTTAATTTTTTAAAATTTATTTTATATATCTATTTTAGTTACTAGGAAAAAGAGATAAATTTAGCAATTGCTACAATTCAGTTCCTTTAGAACTTTCATGTCTCATGTTTGAAGTTGCAGTACCAATTAATTTTTATTTAACAATGTTTAATATAAAAAATAATTTTAATTTAAAAATATTTAACATCAACATCACAAAAAATAGATTATAAACGTCGTGAAAACAAATGCGTGTTAGTTACTTAGAAAAAAATTATAATTATGCTGGGTGTTAACCAGCAAAAGCATATTGAACAGGTAGGGTGTGGTACCATAATATCTTTCTTTCTTTTTTTTTTTTTTTTTTTTTTTTTTTTTTTTAAATTTAATCAGTTAAACTATATTTTTCAGGATTCAATATCTTACTTTTATGTAAAATAATATTTAATGTGTAAACCTAAATAGGAAATTATCACTAATTATAAATAATTATATTAAGAAGACATCATTATAAATAATTTATTATTGGTAAGAAAAAAAATTAATTGTCTTCAAAGCATGTCATGTGTTCAGTTGACTTTCTAGCTCAAAAACACAAGTAGCGTGAAACAAATATTATATATAATACTTTAGGGATTAATTTGCTTGCCTCACTAAACTATAGCTACTATTTTTGTAGTTAACTCGTTGCTTTCCCCTCAAACTCAAACGAGGTGAAAGTATAAACAAACAAAATCCCTTTCAACTCAACCAAGAATTGGAGCAGACTGGCTTGTATTTTACCAGATACCATCATCTCTACAAGAAAAGGGTGTAGGGTTTCGCTGCTGAATCTGATCAAATGGGTATGCTTATGCTTTAGAAAGTGGTGTGGCAATGATTGAGGTCGGTCTCTCATCTTCTTTTAATTTGTTGGGTTCAAAGTCTGTTTGTTTTTTCTTCGTATATAGTCTTATGCAACGTTTTTTCTTTTCTTTTGTTCTCTTGGGCCTGTTTGTCTATTATTCATCACATAATTAACTGTATTTAGCTACAAACAATGATGGGATTTTCCAGTTTTGGAGAATTTTGAGATTATGTTTTAGTCTTCTTTCATTTTGCCCCCCTAATGCGCTTGGTGACTGGAGAAAGTGATGTAGTGAGTTCTTATGATCAATAAAGTGAAGATTAAGTCTTGATTTTTTGAAAAGATGGAATTCGCCGTTGATACGAGAAAGTATAAGAATGGCCTCTTGCAACTAACTCAAAGCCAGTACACAAGAACAGAATTGTGGTTATCAGTTACGAGCGTTTTAGGAATCCAGTCGCAAGCTTGTTTAACATGAATAAATCCTCTACATTGATGATTCCCTTAACATAATCTTCGAATATGACCTTAGGTGAGAGTTGCTCTTTTTAATGCTACAGCTTCTAGGAGTCCGGGATTAGTGGATTGCATGGAATTAATTTATGGTGATGTAGGATAGAGAATTAAAAACTCAATTCATGGTGGCGTAACTGGGAATTAGAGTTAGGATTTGGCGTGGGCATAATTGTGAATACTTGGAATTAGTGATGAAAAGTCTGATTTGAGGAGTGTGTGAATTGAGATCTGAATGGTTGGAGGAGAAGGTAGAAGATTAAGTTAGAAAATAAGGTAAAAGAGCAAGGAGTAAACTCGGTACCAGCACCAAAATATGTTGCCAAATCTCTTAATTTTAGACTGCTCTCATAATGCAAGGCATTGCATCTGTATTTTTACTGACGACTAAGACTGTATACTAGGGCTAGGACTTCCGTGCAGACTAAATTAATTAATTACACTGCTTAGGGAAAAAGAGCTGAATGATAACGATTTAATAAAGACTAAGAAGCTGAAATTCAAATTAGACGTGGATCTAAATACTAGTTAAAGATCTTCATTTTGCTAGGACTCCTGCATTAAACTGGGGTATCCACGAATTACATTTCTGCCACGGTTCCCAAAATCACCCATAACTTAAAAATTAAAGCGTTAAACCAGGGCAAGACACTTTTACTCTACACCAAAAGACATGGAAATCTGAATCTCCTTTTCCACTCTGAGAAGCCTTTGGGTGGTTTTTGCTTGGTCAAAATTGTTCTAGTTCTTCTGGATTGATTCATTGGTTGTGCACCTGAATCACCTTTCACAGACCAGCACCGTTTTCTAATTTAATAATGCTATAGAAATATGCTGCTCTAGTTTATGTCAATCCTGATCATTTTGACAGACTGGTCATCCGCTTGTCTCCATTTGTTCAGCAAAGCTTTTTTGTTATGTTGTAAAGAAGTTTGACCTCTAAGTTAGCGTGCAAAGATATCGTTGCAAGTTTGATTTGAGTTCCAGATTGAATGTTACCCAACAACTAACTACCAATTGAATGATTTTGGTACAAAATCAAATGATTTCTTTCAGTGACAAAACTGCAAGGGACTTTGCTATTTGTTGCTTGCTTGTGCTAAAGTTACTGATATTGGTTGTTCATTTAACATTGCAGATAGAAGAAGGTTCCCAGAACAGCGAGCAGATACTTGAGGAAGAAGGTGATGATCTTGAATTTGATAGCAATGACCTTGAAATTGAGGGTGATGACCCTGGGATAGAAGACAATGACCTTGGGATAGAAGACAACCACCTTGAACTAGAAGACAAAAACCTTGAGAATGAAGGACATGACCTGCCTGAAGGCAATGACCTGGAGGACAATTGTGAGCAACTGTTTGATATTGAATATCATGTCCTTGAAAACAACAGAGACGATGCTACAGTAGATGTTCGAAATGGTGACTTCCTAGGGAAGGATTATCCACCACCTTTTGTGGGGATGGAGTTTGAATCATATGATGACGCCTATAATTATTATAATTGCTATGCTAAAGATTTGGGATTTGCTATCAGGGTCAAGTCCTCATGGACAAAACGCAACAGCAAGGAGAAACGTGGTGCGGTGCTCTGCTGCAACTGTGAGGGTTTTAAGACTAGTAAAGAAGTGCACAGTCGTAGAAAGGAAACGAGAACTGGTTGTCTAGCCATGCTAAGGTTGAGGCTAGTGGAATCTAATAGGTGGAGGGTGGATGAAGTCAAGCTTGAGCACAACCATTTATTTGATCCTGAGAGAGCACAAAATTCGAAGTCCCACAAAAAGATGGATGCAGGGGCTAAAAGAAAGGTGGAGCCCACTGTTGATGTAGAAGTACGGACGATCAAATTGTATCGAACAGCTGCTGTAGACCCACTGGGCTATGGAAGCACTAACTCAAATGAAGGAGAAAGTAGCCAGCATGTCGACAGGTCAAAGCGCTTGAAGCTTAGAAAAGGAGATGCACAGATCATTCATAATTATTTTTGTCAGGTTCAGCTTACAAATCCAAACTTTTTCTACTTGATGGATCTCAACGAAGAGGGGTTTTTGAGGAATGTGTTTTGGATACATTATAGGTCTAGGGCTGCATATGGTTATTTCAGTGACGTAGTTATATTTGACACAACATGCTTATTGAACAAATATGAAATTCCACTCTTTGCATTTGTTGGGGTAAATCAGCATGGGCAGTCTATTCTACTTGGTTGTGGTTTGCTTGTGGATGAGACATTTGAAACATATATATGGCTGTTTAGAGCATGGCTTACATGCATGTTGGGTCGCCCTCCACAAACTATCATTACTGACCAATGCAAGGCCATGCAAAGTGCAATTGCGGAGGTTTTCCCACGTGCTCACCATCGATTTTGTTTGTCACGTGTTGCACACAAGATTCTTGATAATCTGGGCACGCTGCAGGACTACGAAGGGTTTCAGAGGACGCTGAACGTGACTATCCATGATTCTCTTAAGGTAGATGAATTTGAAATGGCTTGGGAAGATATGATCCAGCGTTTTGGAATTGCAGATAACGAGTGGCTTCGAACATGCTATGAAGATCGAGAGAGATGGGTCCCCGTTTACTCCAAAGATACTTCTTTTGCTGGAATATCTACTTTTCTAAAAGATGAGTCCACCCAATTCTTCAATGGTTATGTGAATCAACAAACTACGCTGAAAGAGTTTTTTGACATGAATGAACTAGTTCTACAAAAGAAGTACCAGAAAGAAGCTCTTGATGATTTTGAGTCGAGGAATTCCAGCCCCATTTTGAGGACAGGTAGCTTTTATGAGTTACAGCTTTCCAGAGTGTATACAAACGAAATATTCAGGAGATTTCAAGATGAGGTTGTGATGATGTCCTCTTGTTTTGGCATAACTCAAGTTCATGCCAATGGGCCTCTTGTTACTTACGTGATCAAAGAACGCCAGGGCGAAGAAAATTCGAGGGATATTAAGAACTTCGAGGTTATGTATGATAAAAGGGGAGTGGAAGTTCGTTGTCTCTGTAGTTGCTTCAACTTCAAAGGTTACTTGTGCCGGCATGCACTGTGCATTCTGAATTACAACGGGGTGGAGGAGATCCCTCAGCTGTATATCTTGGCACGGTGGAGGAAGGATTTGAAGCGCTTTTATGTGCCGGATAGTGGATCCAATAATGTAGATATTGCCAACCCAGTTCAGTGGTTTGATCATTTGTACAGACGAGCAATGCAAGTTGTTGAAGAAGGTATGATTTCTCAAGATCGATATATGGTTGCATGGCAAGCATTTAAAGAATCACTGAATAAGGTCCGTCTTGTAGCCGAGAAGCATTTATAATGTATAGTCTTCGTGGTGTTTCCTCACTTCTGCTGTGGCATGCTCTTAAATGTGTGTTTTGGCAGTGCATGCAGATAGTATTTTCCCCTGGTTAGAGCATATGCTGCGGCAGAAATCCCAGTAAAAAAAAAAAATAGGAAAATGTCTTTAGTAAGGCAAATGCTTTGACTTTGATTAAGCAAGGAACAATTGGACGATGGAATATCCTTCTTTGATGTTTTTCTTTCTTTTAGTTAAATCTTAAGAACATCAAATTTTATAAAATACCTCTTCATGTTCTTAAACACTGTAAGAAATAGATTAGACTAGTCACGTGCCTGTATTTAGCTGACTATTATTATTTTTTATTTGTTAAGAAAGATTTTAATTGCAAATTGAAAAGGTTATGCTTGGAATTAATAACCGAGAATTATGTAGTGATAAATGTAAAATAAATAAATTATAATGCTAATCAAAGATTGAGTTGGTAAAGAGCATATTAAGATATTAGATTGTGTAACATAGGTAGCTCTTCAAATATAGTAATAAAATTATTTATTGTAAGAAAAGTAATTATTTCAATTCCATTAAAAAAACAATTTCCTAGTATAATTTACCCATTATATACATAATATCTCCTAGGTTCTTAATCTAATAAAAACCATAAGCAATTAGAATCAATAAAAAAAAAATCTAAATGTTCTTATTAACATGTGTTTGTGTGTGTACATATCTTTCTCTTTTCATGTAAAGAGCTCACAATTAAAGGTTATTTTAGGACCAGAGCAATTATCCTCGTTTGTTTTTATGTTTTTAAAGTATTTTTAAAAAAATTAAATTTTTTTTATTTTTTTCTTTACTTCAAATTAATATTTTTTTGGTGTTTTTAGATAATTTTGATACGCTAATTTCAAAAATAACTTTTAATAAATAAAAAATATTATTTTAATATATTTTTAAATAAAAAATATTTTAAAAAATAATTATAATTATACTTCTAAATAGGTCTAATAAACCACAATTTAAACCCTTCAAAATATATTGGTAACGGAAAATTTTTTTTTTTTTTTCTTTCAGAATTTAGACCAGCCAAAGATAAAAATAAAAAATAAAAATAGTTGGACTGTGCTATTTTTTGTAGATTTCTAATATTCAATTGTGAAAGCACGATAAAGTTTAAATACTAAAGATGATGCATTCTCAATTTTTTTCCCCTTCATCTTAAACGCTAAGAAATTTAATGTGATGTGAATCCTATTAAATGACATTCAAAATGTGGTTCTATCAATAATGTTGCATCACATATGTTCTGATAATAATATATCACTGGGCATATAAATTAAATTGGTAATGTTACGAGGGATGGACAAACCAATATTAAACAAAATATAAAGTAAAATGAATCAATCAATACATAAATAATAATAAAAAAATTGAAGACACGAAGGATTATATTTGATAAAAAATTTATATGTGAATAGACATTAATTATATTTTTCTTTTTCATTACCTATAAACAAAATGTGTGTTTGATATTGTGGTTATGGTTTGAGAAAATAATTTTATAGAAATCACTTTTAATTGAATTAAAGTGTTTGGTTAAAATTATGGTTGAAATTAAGATTAAACAAAAAACAGTTTCATGTGTTTGATTAATATGCTTTTTCATATTGATGTTTGGATGTGAAATTACTTAAAAGTACATGCGCATGTACACACACACATATAGTTTGTTTTCAATTAAAATATTATAGATTTAATTATTATTATTACATAATAAAATAAATAATTCCCTTACATTATGTTCTTCTTTTATTGTTTCATCAAACTATTTGCAATTCCATCGCATACAAAATCCGTATGTGAAGGCCTCTGTGATGTTTGACTATCCAAGCAAACAATAACATCTAGTAAAAAATTATCGAAAACAAAATTATAATTGCAATCATATTCTACAAAAACCACATCATCTTGTGACTTTCTTATAATATAGTTATGTAGTGCTATTGATGCAACTATATTATGAACTTGCATTTTATATAGATAAGTAGGCATGTTTTGTAAAGTTCATTTCTGTTTCCATACTATAAAAAAACTTTTTTATCACATTACATAATAATAAGTACACACAATTAAACACCTTCTCGACCACTTGGTTGTCTCAACATTTAAAATCTTGTAAATGATACCTCTCACCTTTATAGGAATCTAAATATCCATACTCATTAGAATATCCTGCATCAACCAAATAATATTTGCCTGCAATTAAGAATAACATGCTAATTTTTCATTAAATCAATACCTAAAGAAGCATATTATTAAACTTACACTAGATGCTCTTCAATTTATATCAAATTACAACCTTCCGATGGTTTTAGAAATTTTATACTGCTATTGTCAATAGCTTTAAGAAAAATACGTGTATCGTGTATATTGCCTTCCTATCTTGCTTATATAATGTGGACTACATGTCAAAACTACAAGAAGCCATAACATTTTATGTTGATACACCTTTTCTTCAGATAAATAAAATTTGATTATTAGATGATATGTAAATACGAACATGTGTGCTCTCAATTGCACCGACACAATTCTACATAAAAAAACAATTTACACTGTAATTAATTACAAACATTAATAAAAAAAAATGATATTCATTTTAACAACATTAAAAAAATATGTTTTACCTTGAAATGTGGTATATATCTTAGATTCATTATAATTTCTCTTGGGTTGTTAGTAAATTTAGGATCTACTAGTTTTATGAATTTTACAGCAAACAAACACACTGCTTTACGGACTTCTTTTATGCATCTAATAACAATTTCATCTGAATGCTGAAATCTCTCTTGCACTTCTCTATTTGACATCCTAATGTTATTATATATAGAAACATTACCATATTTTCAATAATGCTCGTCATTCTTGAAGGTTTTAAGATATAATGCGTTTCTAAATCATTATATAGACTCAACAAAGTGATTGTGCCTATTCTAAATATGTTAATACATTGTTTCCAATAACCTCTTAAAACTTTGTTTAGCCAATGCATCCCTGTATTGTATGAAACCATATATTGTTGTTTATGCATATAATTAATACAATACTTGTTTATACCTCCAACTGTGCATGTAATTAATTTCTACATATCGAACTATCTCCTTAACAAAATATCATAATCCTCATCACTTTCATTGCCACTGTCATCGTCATCATTGTTATTGTCATCGTTGTTGTTATTGTTGTTGTCGTCGTCATCATTTCCATCATCATCATATCTAGTAGCACCATCCCTTATTGAGGCACCATTACCTTTACAACCACGATAATTAATGTGGTCTACAACGTGGTTCATTATATTTTTGTAATTATCATCAAAATCTTCACTAAATATAGCATTAAATTACGAATCATCTATATCTTCAATTAAATGTAAATAAAAAAAATTAATAGGTTTTTAATAAAATACCATAAATTAAAATAAATAATATTCAATAGCGAAAAAAACAATGAAAAACTTGGAAATAATAACTTCACAACAAACCTGTCAAGATCACAAAGGTTTTCACTTGTTGGTAACAAATTCAGTTGAGATGTTTGTTTTGAAGATAATTATTTTATCGGAATGCATAATAAAAATATCCCCCCTTATATAGAAAGAAGTAAATGATGATGCCTTGCATAAAACATGTGAATTTGTTTGCTGACATTGCTGAATTATTATCTAAGTATCTTTTGTACAGATTTTGTTTTGCCTATAATTGTCTACACAAGTTCTGATATGTATGAGCTGGAAAAACTAAATTTGGATTTCCTGTCATATTAAACACCTTTTTTTTTCATGTGGTTTTTGGAAATTTATTATTCTCTCTATTATTCAAGATTTCATGTCCCTATATTTTTTGAATATTATTGCTTGCATGGTCAATTAACTTCCTAAGATTTGTACTTTAACATTATCACATGCTTCATTTTCACTTGTGAGTCCTCAGAACATCAATCTCTTTATTGCTTTCTATAAAAAAGGCATTCATCGGTAGCCTTTGCCATCCTTTTCTTTGTACCATTTATTTTTTTTCTTTCCCTACCTTTTCTTATTTTGGCATTGTCTTTATTTTTTTTTCTCATTCTCTTATTTCAATTTTTATTATGTTAGCCTCCATCTTCTTGTGAACCATTGCTTTGCAATGTAATTTTTTGGGCAATAAATATGCTCTTATACAAGGCTACTTTTCAAACTTTTTTTTTTGTTTGTGCTAGTATTTTAGCAAATTCACACTCTACAACAAGGATACTTGAAAAATCACCCATCCAAAATGTTGCTCTTTATCTTAATTATTTCCACCAATATTCACAATAAAAATACATATTTAGTTATTTAAACAATCATTCATAAAAATAAAAATATTACATCTTTACGGTAAATTAAACAAAGTTATGCTAACAATGCATTAATACAACATCCATAAAAGAAAATTTGTTTTAAATTAACAACTAATCTCTTCAATTACAATCCAAATAAAGACAAACATAGACTACCCAACAATTCAATAACTCATTTAACAAGTTCATAAATACAACAATATTTAAATAAAGAACAAAGTAATTAAAAACAATAAAAATGGATATGCACAGCTTCAAATGTTGAATAATAAAATAAATGAAAACCAACTTTAAGGATGCATCAAATGAAAACTAATCTTTTCAAAACTGTCAGCTCATTATTTTGCAAGCGTAAACATGTATAAATAAATTATGAAGCATGTTAAATAACATAACCATTAAATTTAGCTAACATTTCAAAACAATAAATAAATTAATGCTTTAGGAAAGAGAGACATATCATGTCAGCTAAGCACGTTCACTTTGCACATACATTCTTTTCAACCATTTCAATTTCTCTTCAAGACCTCCCATACTAGACAACATTTCTTTCTTCCTTTTTAAACTCAGATACTTTATAACGAAGCTATAAAAATGATCATCAATTGAGACTTAAGGAATTAAGTGGAGCTCAGCGATAACCTCAGGAAAACTACAGCCTTGCCAATCCATATGCAAAGAAGTGGAATTAATCTTAGTCGACATGCTCTCAAGTAGTTGATCTCATATTGACATTAGCTATAAGCCAATTTCAGAGTGTTTTTTTTTTTCT